>JARYHS010013630.1:203456680-203482691 GCA_031002005.1 Vandiemenella viatica | reverse complement strand
GGTCCTCAAAGATGGAAGAGGAATTTTATTTCCCAACAGCAGAGAGAGCGGATGAACCTAATGGAGTTAACCAAGAAAAACAATTTTGAACTAACAATCAGATTTATTTTGGAATCTAATTCCCTACCCAACACAACACAATATCAATTGCAGAATGGAAAATCTGCTGATAGAAAGCATTACCCCAGCTGGTAGCTCGGATGTGGAATACACCATTGCTTTATGCTGGGCATCGGGACCTAGGATTCTGGGGTGTCCCAACATCTGCGATGAGGATGAATTGCAGCATCCTTGGAATGCTTCAAACTTAAATTCAAATGGAATTTTTTGCAGGTACTCATAAATGGAAATTCCTTATTGAAAATTGTAAAACAAAAAAAAATAGAAATATTTCTGGAGAAAAATGAAATTCAAATATTAGCAGTACAGGAAACTAGATGTTTGGATGAAAATGTTATAGATACTAGGAATTATAGAATTTAAAGGTAACCGGCAGTTAAAATAATGAAAGGAATGCTCCTACTATAGGGTTACCAGAATTTTTTCTCCAAATCCGGGGACGCTTCACAACTTTTTCACCAAAATCTGGGGACGCTTTCGGCATTTGTCCTAATTACACGTTGTACTTTTATAAGTTATATGATTAAAGGTTGGGTTAACTTAAAAGCCACCTATTGTTTATATTTTGTATTTTAAATGAGTATCACAGACAGTCCAAAACGCAGTATCCTTGTAATTTTCTTTTATTCCTAGTCACGTACAAGGAAAGAAGTGCGCTTCATATCTCTTGCTTTAAATGAATGCATTACCAAATCTGAGCTTTTAAAGAACTCTCGCTTGATTACAAAAATTCTGAGGTCAACAGTAAAAATCCGGGGACATTGTGGGGACGAAATCTGTCCGGGGACAGAGAGCTAAATACAGGGACTGTCCCCGGCAAACGGAGACGTCTGGTAACGCTACCCTACTAGAAACTGCATTTTATATATATAAACAAATAATAGATAATGTAATAGATTTCAAACCTGGTTCTGAAAGAATTTCTTCGAACAGCTAGGTGCAAAAATAAAAAATACAGCTTTGCAAATTACCATGCACAAATAAATGAAGACCATAAAAATAATCCAAATAAAGTAGAAGCATTCTGGGATCTTTTGGAAAATGAAATATCTAAAATTCCTGTATCAAATATTATGAGGTGATTTTAATGCACAAATACGTAAAGAAAGAATCTACAGAGTCACAGTAGGAGAATATCCGGCACACCACAGAACAAACAGTAATGGAAAGAGATTAATTAGTCTTAGTCCTTTCAAATGAAGTTAATGTCAACTTTCTTTAGTTGTTGTTTTTGTTGTTTTTAGGGTTTTAGGGCGCGTCGACGACGGGGTCATTAGCGCCCTAGCAACAACCAGGCGTGACAACGTGGCAAAATTGCCGTCTGTGTGGCCGACTGTAAAGGGGTCGGCCACAGAGACAGCACAATAAAATACTAACCTACCAACTAAAATACCGTCTGCGTGGCCGACTGTAAAGAGTTCGGCAACACAGACGGCTACATAAGAAATAAAACCGAAACAAGGCAATAAAATATATAAAAAAACATACATTATCTGGTTGGCTGTAAAAGGGCCAACCAGTTTAAAAAACAAGTAAGCTGGCTGGCTGTAAAAAGGCCAGCCATATAAGTAGTGCCACAACTAAAAACGGTACTTGGATTGGTGGTTATAAATGGCCACCAATCCAATTTAAAACCTAGGCCGATCTGCCCAAAATTTTTGGGACAAGACCGGCCAAGCAACAAAACTTTAAAACCTTAGCCACGTTGTCACCGTCATCATTTAAAATAAGGGACAGATCGTTGGCTAAGCCAACGTCTGCCCTTAGATCTAAAAACGATACACATTCGGTTAAAATGTGGCGTACCGTCAGAGGTACGCCACAAGCATCACATTCCGGAGGGTCCTCCCGGCGGAGAAGAAAGCTGTGCGTGAGAGGGCAGTGCCCTATACGGAGGCGAGTAAGGAGAACCTCATCCCTCCTCGCCCGCTGGAAGGAGCTGCTCCACGGCTGAACGGTCGGTTTGACCAGCCGGAGCTTATTATGCTCGACCTCCAGCCACTGCCTCTGCCAAACGTCGAAAACAAATCTTTTCCCCACCGAGGCAAGGTCAGACTTTGGGACCGGATCAAAGTCAATTCTGACCTTGTTGCAGGCTAACTTTGCAGCTTCATCAGCTGCCTCGTTCCCTCTGATTCCCACATGGCCTGGTACCCAGCAGAATAACACCTCCTTTCCACGAGATTGAAGGGAAAGGAGGGCGTCCTGGATGTCCTGGACTAGACGATCTGCTGGATACATATTCCCTATGGCCTGAATACAGCTGAGGGAATCACAGCATATGATGAACAACTTATCGCGCATTACTTTCATATGCTGGAGCGACTTCAACACGGCATAGCATTCGGCGGTGTAAACACTGCACGTGCCGTCCAATTTGAATGTGTAAGTCGCTCGAGGGAACACTACGGAGCAACCAACTCCGTTAGCCTGCTTAGACCCATCCGTATACACCGGGGTAAACATGTGATACTGGTTTAAAACATCACTAAAAATTCTAATAAAAACATTATCGGCGGTACACAGCTTGTTGTGCCGCGATAAATCTAAAATTGTTCTGGGCCTCTTTAAAAGCCAGGGAGGAGATTTACTCCAACCCTGGTGATAAAAGGAAGGAAGCTCGAATCCGTATTGTTCTAAAATAGCCTTTGTACGGTAGCTGAACGGTTTAGTGGCTCTATGCCGGTTGGTATAGAGCCGCTCGTAGTTGGGATGGAGCACTATGTCGTGCACGGGACTGCCAGGTGTTATGGCAACCTGCAGGTAGTGTCGCACCATGAGGAGTTGCCGGCGGATGGCAAGCGGCGGCTCGCCCGAGTCAGCACAAATGCTGACAATAGGGCTGGTGCGATATGCACCTATGGCGAGCCGAATTCCTGCATGGTGGACACTGTCCAATATACGCAGATAACTGTCCCGTGCCGAACCATAGACTATGCAACCGTATTCCAACCGTGACCGTACAAAGGCTCTGTAAAATTGTAGGAGGCAGGAGCGGTCAGCGCCCCATGACCTGCCACACAGGCATTTTAAAACATTTAGAGCTTTAGAGGCTCTGGCTTTCACATCTTTAAGATGTGGCAGCCAGGTTAGCCTAGTGTCTAAAATGAGGCCCAGAAACCTAACAGTGTCAGTAAAACGTAAAACGGTGTTCCTCAAGGTAAGGTGAGGCTCTGGTAAAAGAGTCCTACTACGACTAAAAAGTACACACCGGGTTTTCTCGGCAGAGAAACGAAAACCGGTGTGCACTGACCATTCATCCAGCCTGTTCAGCGTGAGTTGCAACTGCCGCTCAGCGCTTCTCAGGCTGGATGAAGCAATAAATATTAAAAAATCGTCCACATATAAGGAGAACCGTAAGGGACTCCTTATGACGAGTGATATACTGTTAATCGCTATGGCGAAAAGGGTCACGCTTAAAACTGACCCCTGAGGAACACCATTTTCCTGAATAAAAATGTCAGACACTTCACTACCGACTCGGTACCGGAAGCAACGTCCAGATAAAAATGATTTTAAAAAACGGGGTAGGTTTCCCCTAAAACCCCAGTCATGTAATTGTTTAAAAATAACATGCCGCCAGGTAGTATCGTAGGCCTTCTCAATATCGAAAAATATCCCCACCAGATGTTGGCTGCGGATGAACGCATCCTGTATCGCCGCTTCCAGCAGGATCAGGTTGTCCAAGGTGGAACGGAACTTCCTGAATCCACACTGAAAGCGGCTCAGCAGATTACGGGATTCAAGACACCAGACGAGGCGGCGGTTAACCATCCTCTCCAGTGTCTTACCCACGCAGCTAGTCAAGGCAATACTACGATAACTACCTGGCAACAATTTGTCTTTGCCAGGTTTTAAAACTGGAATTAGTGTTGCTTCTTTCCACGAGTCGGGGAAGTGTCCACCGGTCCATATGTCATTAAAAGTATCCAGAAGGTACTCCTTAGCATCTTTACTAAGATGCCTCAGCATCTGGTACTGGATCAGATCAGGCCCTGGAGCAGTGTCGTTAGCGCTATTCAACGCTGACTCCAGTTCCCAAAATGTAAATGGGCGATTGTATGCCTCTGTATTCGACGAATCAAAGCACAGCGCGCGCCTCTCGGCAGCAACTCTTTGTCGCTGGAACCGAGGTTCAAAGTTGGCCGATGAAGTGACGGCGGCGAAGTTCTCCGCCATCAGCTGCGCTATGCTTCGTTCGTCGGTAATAATACGTCCATGATCCAGTAATCCAGATACTGGGTGGGCGAGAGTACCTTCCGGATATTCGGCGGATGGACTCCCATACTTTTGACGAAGGAGTGGAACGATTAATAGTGCTCACAAAGGTCTGCCATGACCTTTTCTTGCTGTCTTTAATAACTCGACGCGCCTTAGCTCTAGCAATACGAAACGCTGCTAGGTTGTCAGTTGTAGGGCCCAACCTAAAACGACGTAGCGCCCGTCTACGACCCTGGATGGCGGAACGACAATCGTCGTTCCACCAGGGGACGGGCGTCCTTCGCAGCGTTCCGGAGCCTTTCGGCATGGAGACGTCAGCTGCACGGTGAATCACTTCGGTCAAGTGATTCACCTTCTCCTGTATACTGCCACAGGGCTGTAGCAGTACAGAACGGCAGAAGAGCTGCCAGTCTGCACCGCTGACGTTCCATTTACGCCGGTTATTACCTCCTCCCCGCTCACACTCAACGTGCATCCAAACAGGGAAGTGGTCGCTTCCATGTAGGTCGCGATCCACCTCCCAATGCACGGAGTCCGCGATGGAGGGAGAACACAAAGAAAGGTCAATGGCAGAAGACGTACCGGTAGCAGTGGTGAAATGAGTCATTTGCCCTGTATTTAGGATACAAATTTCCTCCTGCTCTATCAATCTACCAACCACTCGGCCCCGGGGCAATCTGTGGTGGAACCCCACAACGCACTGTGGGCGTTGAAGTCTCCCAAAAGGAGAAAGGGCCGAGTGAGTTGTCGTATAATACCAACCAGGTCGTCGTAGTCGACGGACAAACTGGGTGGCAGATAGATAGAGCATACGGTCAGTTGGATAGGACCGTGTATTTTCACCGCTACTGCTTGTAATGGGGAGGTGAGAGCAACGGGTTCGGAATGGACGGTATTTAAGACAAACACCGCCACTCCCCCTTTCGCTCGATCACCCTCGGTATCGTCTTTCCTGTACAGGTCGTAGCCTCTTAGCACAGGTTGGTGTGTCGGTCTAAAGTGTGTCTCTTGCAGACACAAACACAAGGGTTTAGACCGCGCTAAGAGTTCTACTTCCTCTTTGTGAGCCTGAAAACCATTCAGGTTCCACTGCAGTATGGGAGCCATCTCACCTATGCAGGACCACCCGCCCCGGGTCGGGTGGGTCAGAGTCCGGTGTCTCCTGAGGAACGGGACCAGGATCGTCCACCACCATTGTGTTGTCTTCAGGGTCCGAAGACGATTCTCGTTGGAAGGCCTCGGAGTCATGCGGATTTTTCTTCCGCTGAGGCCTTCCCCCCTTCTTCTCCCTGCCAGTTGGAGAACTGGGAGGGGAAGTAGAAGGGGACTTCAAGAACACAGTGGGGTCCGTGTGTTTAAACTTCGGACCCCGAACCTTCTGCACAGTTTGCCATCCGCTACTAGCTGATGGCGTTGTTACAGCTTCATCTTTTCGTATTGTAGCCAACGATACCACGGCTGTGGCTACTGTAGCGGAAGGCTGTGCCTATGCTGGTGGGACTGCTGGACCTGCTGTCTTGCTGGTCGAGGTTGCAGACGCGCTGCTACCGACGTCCGCGGTCTTAGGTGTTATGACCTTTGTGGCTTTGGCGCCACAATTGCATTGACATGAGCACGTTGTACTTGTGCCCATGTCTGCAAAGGACGTCTGTGTGGCAACGCTTTCCTTCTTGACGGGAGTAGACAAAGTTTTGGCGAAACTGGTAGCGAAGACGGGAGGCGCAAGGGCCTTAAACCTCTTCTTCGCTTCGCCATAAGGTAGTCGTTCCTTGGTCTTTAACTCCTGTATCTTCTTTTCATCGAGATACAATCGACACTCCCTGCTCCAGGCTGGATGTGATCCGGAGCAGTTGACACACACCTGCGGGAGGGTACAACTACTACCTGGCTCGTGTGCAGCCTTTCCACATTTCCCACAGGTGGGGTTGCCCTTACACGTCATTGTCGTATGCCCGAACCGTTGGCACTTAAAACAGCGCATAGGGTCCGGGACATACTGACGGATATTTAGATTTAAATAGCCGGCCTTTATGGCTTTGGGCAACGTTGGAGTGTCGAACGTCAAGACGAAGGTGGCAGTCTTCTCAAGATTGCCGTTAACCCTTCGTTTGATCTGCCTTACCTCGACCACGTGATCTGTTGACCACTCCTTAAGGAGTTCCTCGGTCTCAATATCGATAAGGTCGCGGCATGTGACCACGCCCTTACTCGAATTAAGAGTTTTGTGGAGTTCGCACTTAACTGCGAACTCCCCGAGCTTCTCAGACTTAAGGAGAAGGGCAGCCTGCTTATGGGTAGATGTTTCCAAAAGCAGGGTCCCGTTCCTCAACTTCTTGACTGATTTAAGGGTCCCAGCAAGACCCTCCAACCCTTTTTGTATATAAAAGGGGGACACCTTCTCGAAGGATCCCTCCTTCCTGGACATTATTATGAAGGCATTGTCAATTACAAAGTCCTTCCTGTTACTGTACTCATTTTCTGGAGGAGGGCTTTCAACCCTCGCCCGCTTTTTGGAACTGGGTGTATTTTTATTAGCCTGCGACACACCCGGGCCGCAGGGGTTTTTGTTTTGTTTGTGAGGAGTAATTTTTGATCCCACGAGCAAAACAGGTTTATAAAGGAATGCTGCTACAACAGGGGTGCGCAGGTGCCCCTGAGGTCGCACGTTAGCGGGTGGTTTGCCTCACCACTCATCCACCTCCTTGGCACGTGTCCGACCGTGAGGTTGAGGGGTTTTTTATAGAGGTTTGTACCGTCCTCGCGATCCGGGCGATGAAGCCAAGATCCCCGTTCTCCTAGGCACACAACGTTCCACCGCCACGCCCTACGGTGGTCGTTGAAGCATGGTAGGAGTTTACGGTGTGGGAAACTTGCGGCGCTCACAAGTTTCCAGCTCGGGCACCGCGGGTTCGCCAAACCCGTACCTGGCACTTGCGTACCAGGCCCCTGCGGGGAACTTTCTTTAAGAAACTTCCGAGAAAAGCTAAAACATGGAAGTCTCCAAATCCTGCATTGGGTGAAATTTCAATTAGACCATGTGGCAATATTCCAAAGAAACATGAAAGAAATTATGAATGTCTAGGCAAATAAGAAATGGCAAAGTTGACTCTGATCACTACTTATCAGAGATTAAACCCAATTAATCCACACAAAAACTACAAAAACAAAACAAAAAACAAAAACAAAAAAATAGTGAAATACAACATTGATAAATTAACCATTTCATAAGATACAATAAATTCATTTCATAAGATACAATAAATGCATTTCAGCAAGAAAATGAAATAACACAATATCCAAACGGCAGTAATCAATAATGCAGCACAAAAGACATTTGGCACTGACAAAATGAAGAGAAAACCTTGGTGGAATAAAACATGTAAAGATGCATTAATGGAAAGAATAAAACAATGGACAAGGTGGAAATGTTCTAGACGAAGCGACCATTATGAACAATTCAAACAAAAGACACAGCAAGGATAATAAGAGTCAAAACATCTTTTCAAAAGTCACAGCTACTTGAAATATAGTTTTATTAAAAATAACTCGCCCAATTTTTATCAGACTTTTAAGAACAAGTTGAAAAGCTCCATGTGTTTGTTTTCAGGATAAAAATGGTAAACTTAGTTTTAACAATTTATTGAAAACTGCGACATACTTGCACAACATTTCACTCTACTTTCAAACTGCCCAGAACCTGAACAAAATTAGAATTCCCAGAGATAAATGAAATTAGGGACCACGACATACCTCCCACTGTTGATGAAATTGAATTAGAAATTGACTTTTTAAAAAATAATAAAGCTAGTGGTCATGACTCCGTAACATCTGAGCTATTAAAATGGTCCAAATCCTTATGAGCAATCAAATTTTGAAGATTCTTCCAAGTAAGGACATGTGCTTTACAAATACCAAAGCGCCACTCACAGTTCAGACACTGAAGAGCTACAACTGATAGATCAGACAGTGTTGCACCAACCGCGTGATCGTAAAAAGCCAGGCAGAATGTTTGGGTGAAAGACAAATACACCCATCACACAAGAAAGGTGATAGGTTGATAACTACAGAGTTATATCCCTTTTGGCAGTTGTTTACAAAATATTCTCCCTAATGCTGCTAAAATGAGTAGAGAAGACCCTGAACAGTCATTTAGGTCAATACCAAGCTGGATTTTGATAAGGTTGATCTTGTTCTGAGCAGATTTTTAATCTGAAGTCCATCATTCGTCACAGACATCTGTCCTCCAGAGACACAATCATAACATTTATAGACTTTAAAATAGCTTTTGATTTGGTGGATAGGAAAACCTTAGATAAACTAAGGAATTTGGAGTTAAATCAAAATTGGTAAACTTAATATGTGAAACCCCTACGTATACTATATCCAAAGTAAAATTTATGGATGACATGACACATTCATTCAAAATGAACACCAGTGTACGGCAAGGTTTATCACCTATTCTTTTTAACTATGTCTTGGAGAATATAGTAAGGATTTGGAAGAAAAAATTTAAAAAAACATAAGCCACCAATAACCTTGCAGGGAAAAACAAAGGTTTTGAAATACATTGTCTGGCATTTGCAGATGACTTCGTTATTCTTTCAGAAAGCTTAAAAAGTTCAGAAACACAAATTAATCCCTTTTAGGAAATAGCTAAGAAAGCAAGTTTGCAAATCTCAGCAGAAAAAACTAAATTCATTACAAACGTAAAAGATTCTTCAAAATTTTTAATGACACATACTGGCCAAAATGAAAAGGTAAGGAATTTCAAATATTTAGGAGAGATAATTCCAAAAAAAATGATTAGAAAAGTTTGCAATAGAAGAAAGGATTCGCAAAATGGAAAGAGCGCATGGTATAACTAAGAATTTTTAGAACAAAAAGTGCCAGTCTACAAGCCTTAAAATAAGACACTAGTATAATACAATGGTGAAACCAGAATGTCTCCATGCAAGTGAATGCCTGGTATTAAATTATAAACTGGATAAGCTTGAAGCATTGAAAAGGAGAATTATAAGGAAAATTTTGGGTCCATTGAAAAATACAGTACAGTGGAAGTTAAGAACTAATAAGCGAATATATCATAACATTGAAAAAATAATAGACTAAATCAGAAAAAAGAGAATGACATTGTTTGGACACATCTATCGCATGGATGACACCAAGCTAAAAAAAAAAAAAGATATTCAAATATTTTTGGGGAGAAAATCAACTATAACCTGGATTCAAGAGGTATGCAAAAAACCGAACTGTGCTAACAAGTTTGTCAACGACTTAGATAAATTGTGTGTAGAGCTGTGGCAAACCATACGCATTTGATGCCTAGTAACGAATACGTCGCCTGATTCGAAGTACCGAAATGTTACTTACAAATTCATTTCATTACTCACATTTTTCGTATGGATGCCAAGTTTGATTCGATAAACGAACAAATACAATGCATGATGCAGGAAATGGAACAATTCACCCAGCAATGCTTCATACAAGTGCTCGATTGTGTCAAATGTAACTAAAAGCAAAACAATATGATAGTAATGAAGTCTTCCCATATGAGGCATGACTCGATACAATGCTTCACACTAGCATTCAATTGTACCGAAAGTAACGAGTAATGATTCGATAGTAATGAGTACTGATTGGTTTAGTAACGAATACATGGGGGTAGACAATTTGTTGTTACTTTTACAGCGCTACCTGTATGAAATGCTACATACCAATGTGCTTCAATTAATGAAAATAATTGAGGGTAGAATCTTGTTACAGCGTTGTTGTTGTTGTTGTTGTTATTGGGGTTTTAGGGCGCGTCGACGACGGGGTCATTAGCGCCCTAACAACAACCAGGCGTGACAACGTGGCAAAATTGCTGTCTGTGTGGCCGGCTGTAAAGGGGTCGGCCACAGAGACAGCACAGTAAAATACTAGCATACTAATTAAAATACCGTCCGCGTGGCCGACTGTAAAGAGATCGGCCACGCAGACAGCAACGTAGAACATAAAACTGAAACTATGCAATAAAATTAAAAAATACATACATTAACTGGTTGGCTGTAAAGGGGCCAACCAGTTTAAAAAAGCACGTAAGCTGGCTGGCTGTAAAGAGGCCAGCCATAAAAGCAGTGTCACATGTAAAAACAGTACTTGGATTGGTGGTTGTAAAAAGCCACCAATCCAATCTAAAACCTAGGCCGATCTGCCCAAAATTTTTGGGACAAGATCGGCCAAGCAACAAAACTTTAAAACCTTAGCCACGTTGTCCCCTTCATCGTTTAAAATAAGGGACAGATCGTTGGCTAAGCCAACGTCTGCCCTTAAGTCAAAAAATAAAACACAATCAGTTAAAATGTGGCGTACCGTCAAAGGTACGCCACAAGCATCACATTCCGGAGGGTCCTCTCGGCGGAGAAGGAAACTATGAGTTAGAGGACAGTGCCCTATACGGAGGCGAGTAAGGAGAACCTCATCCCTCCTCGCCCGCTGGAAGGAGCTGCTCCACGGCTGAACGGTCGGTTTGACCAACCGGAGCTTATTATGCTCAACTTCCAGCCACTGCCTCTGCCAAACATCAAAAACAAATCTCTTCGCCGCCGAGGCAAGGTCTGACTTTGGGACCGGTGCAAAGTCGATTCGGACCTTGTCACAGGCTAACTTGGCAGCTTCATCTGCTGCCTCGTTCCCCCTGATTCCCACATGGCCCGGTACCCAGCAGAATAATACCTCCTTTCCACGAGACTGGAGGGAAAGGAGGGCGTCCTGGATGTCCTGGACTAGACGGTCTGCTGGGTACATATTACCTATGGCCTGAATACAGCTGAGGGAATCACAGCATATGATGAACAACTTATCACGCATTACTTTCATATGCTGGAGCGACTTCAACACGGCATAGCATTCGGCGGTGTAAACGCTGCACCTGCCGTCCAATTTGAATTTGTAAGTCGCTCGAGGGAACACTACGGAGCAACCAACTCCGTTAGCCTGCTTAGATCCATCCGTAAATACCGGGGTAAAATTACGATGCTGGTTTAAGACATCACTAAAAATTCTGATAAAAACATTATCCGCGGTACACAGCTTGTTGTGCCGCGATAATTCTAAAATCATTCTGGGCCTCTTTAAAAGCCAGGGAGGAGATTTACTCCAACCCTGGTGATAAAAAGAAGGAAGCTCGAATCCGTATTGTTCTAAAATTACCTTTGTACGGTAGCTGAACGGTTTAGTGGCTCTATGCCGATTGGTATAGAGCCGTTCGTAGTTGGGGTGCAGAACTATGTCGTACACGGGACTGCCAGGTGTTATGGCAACGTGTAGGAAGTGTCGCACCATGAGGAGTCGCCGGCGGATGGTAAGCGGCGGCTACGCCCGAGTCAGCACAAATGCTGACAATAGGGCTGGTGCGATATGCACCCGTGGCGAGCCGAATTCCTGCATGGTGGACACTATCCAGTATCCGAAGATAACTGTCCCGTGCCGAACCATAGACAATACAACCATATTCCAACCGCGACCGTACAAAGGCTCTGTAAAATTGTAGCAGGCAGGAGCGGTCAGCGCCCCATGACCTGCCACACAGGCATTTTAAAACATTGAGAGCTTTAGAGGCTCTGGCTTTCACATCTTTAAGATGTGGCAGCCAGATTAGTCTAGTGTCTAAAATGAGGCCCAGAAACCGAACAGTATCGGTAAAACGTAAAACAGTGTTCCTCAAGGTAAGGTGAGGCTCTGGTAAAAGTGTCCTACTACGACTAAAAAGTACACACCGGGTTTTCTCGGCAGAGAAACGAAAACCGGTGTGCACTGCCCATTCATCCAGCCTGTTCAGCGTGAGTTGCAACTGCCGCTCGGCGCTTCTCAGGCTGGACGATGCAATAAAAATTAAAAAATCATCCACATATAGGGAGTACCCTATTGGACTCCTTATAATGGCTGCTATGCTATTTATAGCAATTGCAAAAAGGGTCACACTTAAAACAGATCCCTGAGGAACACCGTTTTCCTGAATAAAAAGATCAGACACTTCACTACCGACTCGGTACCGGAAGCAACGACCAGATAAAAATGATTTTAAAAAACGGGGCAGGTTTCCCCTAAAACCCCACTCATGTAATTGTTGTAAAATAGCATGCCGCCAGGTAGTATCGTAGGCCTTCTCAATATCGAAGAATATCCCCACCAGATGTTGGCTGCGGATGAAAGCATCCTGTATCGCCGCTTCCAGCAGGATCAGGTTGTCCAAGGTGGAACGGAACTTCCTGAATCCACACTGAAAGCGGCTCAGCAGATTACGGGATTCAAGACACCAGACGAGGCGGCGGTTAACCATCCTCTCCAGTGTCTTCCCCACGCAGCTAGTCAAGGCAATACTACGATAACTAACCTGGCAACAATTTGTCTTTCCCAGGTTTTAAAATGGGAATTAGTGTTGCTTCTTTCCACGAGTCGGGGAAGTGTCCTCCGGTCCATATATCATTAAAAATATCCAGAAGGTACCCCTTAGCATCTTTACTAAGATGCCTCAGCATCTGGTACTGGATCAAATCAGGCCCTGGAGCTGTGTCGTTAGCGCTATTCAAAGCCGCCTCCAGCTCCCAGATTGTAAATGGGCAATTGTAGGCCTCTGTATTCGACGAATCGAAGCACAGCGGGCGCCTCTCGGCAGCGACTCTTCGTCGCTGAAACCGAGGGTCAAAGTTAGCGGACGAAGTGATGGCGGCGAAGTTCTCCGCCATCAGCTGCGCTATGCTTCGTTCGTCAGTAATAATACGTCCGTGATCCAGTAACCCAGATACTGGTGCACGGGAGTACCTTCCAGATATACGGCGAATAGACTCCCATACTTTCGATGAAGGTGTGGAACGATTTATAGTGCTCACAAAGTTCTGCCATGACCTCTTCTTGCTCTCCTTAATTACTCGACGCGCCTTGGCTCTGGCAATACGGAACGCTGCTAGGTTGTCAGATGTTGGGCACAACCTAAAACGACGCAACGCCCGTCGGCGACCCCGGATGGCGGAACGACATTCGTCGTTCCACCAGGGGACGGGCGTCCTTCGCAGCGTTCCGGAGCTCTTCGGCATGGAAACGTCAGCTGCATGGTGAATCACTTCTGTAAAGTGATTCACCATCTCCTGTACACTGCAACAGGGTTGCAGTCGTACAGAACGGCAATAGAGCTGCCAATCTGCACGACTGACGTTCCATTTGCGTCGGTTATTTCCTCTTCCTCGCTCACACTCGACGTGCATCCAAATAGGGAAGTGGTCGCTACCATGTAGGTCGCGATCCACTTCCCACTGCACGGAGTCCGCAATTGAGGGGGAACACAAGGAAAGGTCAATGGCAGAAGACGTACCGGTAGCAGCGGTGAAATGAGTCATTTGCCCTGTATTCAGGATACAAACTTCCTCCTGCTCTATCAATCTACCAACTACTCGGCCCCTGGGGCAATCGGTGGCGGAACCCCACAACGCACTGTGGGCGTTGAAATCTCCCAAAAGGAGAAAGGGCCGAGTGAGTTGTCGTATAACGTCGTAGCCGACAGACACACTGGGTGGCAGATAGACAGAGCATACGGTCAGTTGGATTGGACCGTGTATTTTCACCGCTACTGCTTGCAGATGAGAGGTGAGAGCAACGGGTTCGGAGTGGACAGTGTTTCGGACCAACACCGCCACTCCTCCCTTGGCTCGATCACCCTCGGTATCGTCCTTTCGGAATATGTCATATCCTCTCAGCACTGGCTGGTGTAGCGGTCTGAAATGTGTCTCTTGCAGACAGAGACACAAAGGTTCAGACTGTGCTAAGAGTTGGACTTCCTCTTTGTGAGCCTGAAAGCCGTTAACGTTCCACTGAAGTATGGGAGCCATTCTACCTATTTAAAACCACCCGCCCCGGGTTGGGTGGGTCAGGGTCTGGTGTCTGCTGAGGAACGGGACCAGGGTCTACGTCCACCAGCATAACGTCATCTTCGGGGTCCGAAGACGACTTTTGTTCTAAGGCCTCGGCGCCTTGCGGATCTTTATTCCGCCGAGACCTTGTCCCCTTCCTCCCCACGCTAGTTGGGGAACTAGGAGGAGGAGTGGAAGGGGACTTCAAGAACATGGTGGGGTCCGTGTGTTTAAACTTCGGACCCCGAACTTTCTGCACTAACTGCCATCCGCTACTGGCAGATGGCGTTGCCGTAACTACATTAGCTGAAGGTGATGCTTCTGCTATGGGTGCTGCTTCTGCTGTTGCAGAGGCACCCACAGCTGCAGCTACTTTAGCGGATGGCTGTGCTTTAACTGGTGGACTTGATGACCCTGCTGCTGAGGTGGTCGAGTTAGCAGGAGCGTTTCTACCGACGACCGCGGTCCTTGGTGTTAGGACCTTAGTGGGCTGCGCACCACACTTGCACTGGCACGAGCATGTAGTGCTCGTGCCCGTGACAACAACGGTCGTCTGCGTAGCAACGCTCTCCTTCCTGACGGGTGTTGCTAGCGTTTTGGCGAAGCTAGTGGCGAAGACCGGTGGCGCCAGCGCCTTAAACCGTTTCTTCGCCTCGCCAAAGGATATTCTTTCCTTAGTCTTCAACTCCTTTACCTTCTTTTCTTCAAGGTACACTCGACACTCCCTGCTCCAGGCTGGATGCGATCCGGAGCAGTTAATGCACACCTGTGGGAGGGTGCAAGTTGCACCCGGTTCATGTGCCGATTTTCCACACTTCCCACAAGTGGCGTTGCCTTTACAGTTCGCCGTCGTATGCCCGAACCGCTGGCACTTAAAGCAGCGCATCGGGTCCGGAACATACGGGCGAACGTTAAGATGTAGGTAACCAGCTTTTATGGACTTTGGCAACGTTGGAGTGTCGAACGTCAGGACGAAGGTGGCAGTCTTCTCAAGATTGCCGTTAACCCTTCGTTTGATCTGCCTAACGTCGACCACATTATCTGATCCCCACTCCTTAAGGAGTTCCTCGGACTCTATATCAATAAGATCCCTACACGTGATCACTCCTTTACTGGAGTTTAGAGTTTTGTGGAGTTCGCATTTCACTGCGAACTCCCCGAGCTTCTCACACTTAAGGAGTGAAACAGCCTGCTTGTGGTTAGATGTTTCCAGAAGCAGGGTCCCATTCCTCAGCTTTTTCACACTCTTCAGGGTTCCCGCTATTCCCTCCAATCCCTTGTTTATATAAAACGGAGAGACCTTCTCAAAGGATCCCTCCGTTCTAGCCATAATAACAAAGGCGTTGTCTATTAGACAAACCTTTCTGTAACTGTTCTCTTGTTCCGGCGGAGGGCTGTCAACCCTCGCCCGCTTGTTGGAACTGGGTGTATTTTTATTAACCTGCGACACACCCGGGCCGCAGGGGTTTTTAGGTTTTTTTGTGGAAGGCATTTTGGTTCCCACGAGTAAAAACCATTTAAAAAAGAAATGCTTGTACAACAGGGGTGCGCAGGTGCCCCTGAGGTTGCACGTTAACGAGTGATTTACCTCATCACCCATACACCTCCTCGGCACGTGGCTGACCTTGAGGTTGAGGGGTTTTTTATAGAGGTTTGTACCGTCCTCGCGATCCGGGCGATGAAGCCAAGATCCCCGTTCTCCTAGGCACACAACGTTCCACCGCCACGCCCTACGGTGGTCGTTGAAGCATGGTAGGAGTTTACGGTGTGGGAAACTTGCGGCGCTCACAAGTTTCCAGCTCGGGCACCGCGGGTTCGCCAAACCCGTACCTGGCACTTGCGTACCAGGCCCCTGCGGGGTTGTTACAGCAAGAGTGCTACGTTGGCCTAGTCAATTATGTGGAGTAGACAAAAATAGGCTAATAAAGAGGAAAGTGGGTGTCTCAGAATTACTGAGGAAGAAAAGTGATGCGTTAAATATTTCTATATGCCAACTTCTTCAAATTCATCTTATGAACTATTACAAAACGAGTCCCAATTCTAATGAAAATTAAGATGCATTTACAAGATTTTCTAACTCTGATCGATAACACACAAGCCAGAAGCAGTAAAACTGTGGAATGATTTCAATATTCCAAAATTAGTAACAGCACTAGATAGGTGTCAGTTAACCATGAGAGTGTCAGTACTTTTTTTTAATAATAACCAGTTAAGAGATAGGTACAAAATATTGAAAAAAAAGAGTACAAATTGTCCATTAAAAATACTAAATTGAAGTACTACAATAGGTTGATTGGAAATGCAAAAAAAAAAAATTAAAAAAATAATGTGGGAGATCACTAATAGTCTTACAAATAATAATTGCAAGGCATCAGATGTAAATAATGAGATAACACCAAATAATTTTAATAATTTTTTTATCGACCATGTAAAACAAGTTAGTAGTAGCATACCTATCAGTAATCGTGATTGCACCTCGTACGTTGATAAGTATCCAAGATTGATGACCAGTTTTGCATTTCAGGAAGTCATAGTAGAAAATATGTTTTAAAAAATCAATCAATTAAATAATAGTAAATGCCTTGGTCCCAGAAGTACCTGGCCTGACCGAGAGATGGCAGTAGTTGCTTTAAAAATATCCCTTTATTTCAAAGCACATAGTCTATGAAGCACATGTTTCAAGTTTGAAGATGCTACGTTGTTTTGTATTTGTTTGGCAACAATTAATCTTGAACGTTGTGAGTAAATTTGTGAAAATGGAGAAAATTGGTCATCGTTATGTGATACAATACTTTCATTTGAAAGGCCTCTGACCTACCGATATAAAAATTGAGCTACATTCTACTCTGGGTGAGTCTTCTCCTTCGTTTACAACAGTAAAATATTGGGTGGCAGAGTTTAAACGAGGCCGTAAGAGCTGCCAAGACGAACATCGCAGTGGTCGACCAAATGAGGTGATGACTCCAGAAATGGAGAAGAAAATCCACAAAACGGTACTAGATGGTCATCGACTGAAAGTGCGCGAGCTAGCAGACATAGTAGGCATTTCAAAAAGTGTGGTACATCGCATATTAACTGAAAATTTGGACATGAGAAAGTTATGTGCAAGATGGATGCCGCGTTTGCTCACACTCGAGCAAAAACAGTGTCGTGAAGATGTTTCAATTGAGTGTTTAACGATGTTTCACCGCCACAAAGCTGAATTTTTACACCGTTTCATAACCATGGATGAAACATGGGTCCATCACTTCAGTCCAGAGACTAAAGAAGAATCAAAACAATGGACTGAAAAGGGAGAACCTGCTCCAAAGAAGGCCAAGACCGTTCCATCTGCAGGCAAGGTCATGGCATCTGTTTTTTGGGGATAATTTTCATTGACTGTCTTGAAAGAGGAAAAACAATCAACGGCGATTATTATTCAAAGTTATTGCAACGTTTGAGCGAAGAAATCAAGATAAAACGACCACATTTGGCTAACAAGAAAGTGTTGTTTCATCACGACAATGCTCAAGCTAACAGATCCGTCATTGCAATGGCCAAAATTAATGAATTAAAGTTCAAATTGCTACCCCATGCACCCTATTCGCCAGATTTAGCTCCCTCAGATTACTTCCTGTTCCCGAACTTAAAAAAATGGCTCAGTGGTCAAAGATTTTCGACCAACAAAGAAGTGATGTCAGCAGTTAATGGTTATTTCGAGGAGCAAGACAGTTCTTTTTATAAAAGTGGTATCGAAGCTATTGAAAATCGCTGGAATAAATGTATAGAGCTGAAAGGAGACTACGTTGAAAAATAAATACAGTTTTTTCCAAGGTTTTTGTTTTTTCATTGCTAGGTCGGGTACTTCTGGGACCACCCTCGTATATGGTATTAACTCGCTATTATGAAGATTTCTGCCTTTTTTATTAGTGAAGGACTAACTCATATCTTCAATGAATGTTTAATAAATGGCTGTGTTTTTCCAAATAAGTTGAAAAATAATAAAGTGGTACCTATACACAAAAAAGGTGACAGGAAGATAGAAAATAATTATAGACCAATATCAATAGTACCTACTATTTCTAAAGTTTTTGAGTCCTTGCTCCATGAACAAATAACTAACCATTTTGAGCGTTTCAGCGTATTTACAGATAAACAGTATGGCTACAGGCCTGGTAGAGGTACATGTAATGCTGTTCTTAAGCTTGTTGGTAGTGTGGTAGATGATTTGGAGGAATGTTCTTATGTTAGTTTTAGGTCTTTTGAATATATCAAAAGCTTTTGACACAGTAAACCATAGTATATTAAGTAAAAAAAATTTCCACTATGGCTTCAATACAAATTCAGTTAAGCTCTTAATTTCTTATCTAATTGATAGAACTCAATTTGTATTTAAAAATGGAACATTTTCAAAAGGTAGGCTGGTGGAGTATGGGGTGCCACAAGGCTCCATTCTAGGGCCTATACTTTTTAATATATATATATCAATGACTCATAAATATTGAGGGTAGAGGTGTTGATGGATTTCTATTTTCTGATGATTTGGGGCTTAAAGCATGCAGTAAAAGTAAAGTAGAACATTGGATCAGTTAGACTCGAGTCTCCTTTTACTACAAGACTGGTGTGCTGCTAACAATTTAGCACTTAATACAGATAAAATTGCTGACATACATTTTAGTTATAATAGAAGTACCGTAACAGGGGGTTACTTTGTGACTGAGGTTTAACTTTGTGACACACGGTCTAGTTTTCGTATTTCAAATCTCCCGCCATGTCAGCGATACCAGGAAAGCAAACAACAGCTTCATCGCTTTGTAGGACTTACAGTGCCTCTTATCAGCCGCTGACCGAAACTCCCCAGTCTCAATTGTTCTCTCAAGTCGTCGTATTGTTGAAAGGTCTTTCTGTGAAGTTGGGTCAACATCCAAAAACTATGTCTGCAGAAGCGTTACACATATGAGAACTGGCTAACACAGGTAAGTTTTCTTGGTTATTAGGTTAGCTACGATCTGGAGTAATATAATGTTCGTGATCTGATATTTACTTGAGATATAACAATGAAACCAAAATATCGACACTTTAAGGGGCTACTTTGTGACACAACTATACTGTTACAAAGTAACCCCACAAGTTTTCCATTTAACTATACAAGCTATATATTGTATTTTCAGTGTCAAGAAAGGCATAAAACAGTATGAGAATATATTTTCTCTTTTTTTTCTAGGTAAAAACATATCTGGCATGACGTAACCCAACCCGATGGGGTAATTTTGTGACAATTTTAAACCTAAATTTCTGTTTGCTATCAAAGACCTAGATTAAACTGCCAAAATTTTGTAATATTGTTTTATTAAAAGTTTAATAAATGTATCATTGGGTAACTTTGTGAAAATGTTTTTTTCTCTTGCATTTCTAGGCAAAAACGCATCTGGCACAAAGTTACCCCACCCGATGGGGTAACTTTGTGACAATTTTTAACCTTAAATATCTCAGTTGATATTAAAGATTTAGATTTGCGCAATATTTCGTTATATAGGAGAAAGATATATCGGTGTTTTGTAATACTCAGTTCTGAGAAACTTTTAAAACAGTTGAGCTGGTGTAGGAAAAACGCTAAAATTTGTCACAAAGTAACTCCCTCTTACGGTATCAATGACTTAAATTCTCTAAATAACAGTAATTTGAAATTCCTTAGAATCATGTTGGATTCTAATTTGTCCTGGAATTATCATGTTGACTTTGTTATGAAGAAAATGGCCAAAGGCCTATACATGTTAAGGAGACTCAGCATGACTATTGATAAAAATATATTGCTTACAGTTTATTATGCTCAAAATCAAAGTATTTTAAATTATGGTATTGTCCTTTAGGGATCAAGTTGTTATTGTAAAAAACTATTCATCTTACAGAAAAGAGCGATTAGAATAATTTGTAATGTACCACACACAACTTCTTGTAAACCTTTATTTGTAGAATTAGGTGTATTAACTTTATATTCTCTGTATTATTTACTCATATATGTACATAGTCATTTAGAACAGTTTTACATTACTGCAGATTTCCATTCATATGATACTGGAAATAAAAATCTTTTAAGAATTTGACAATATAGTCATAGCAGTTCCCCAAAAAATTGGTATTATATTTCGACTAAGTTTTACAATGAAGTGCCTATGCACTTAAAATTATTGTCACATAATAATTTCAAAGCTAAAATTAAGAATGTATTAGTTAGAGAATGTTTATATGATATAAATGGTTTTTACAGCATTAATTGGAAATCTCATGTACCCTAATGGATTTAAATAAATTAGGCAGATTCTATTACGGTATATGGTTAGGAATATACATATGTTTTTGTATATTGTAAAGTTTGTAGTAATTAGATTGTTGTGGTTTTGAATTGTCTATAGTGAATTTCTTAAATTGTAATGTATTGTAGTCCACTTGTTGGGCTTAATTTGACAATTGTCCATATACTTACATGTTTATGACAATAAAGATTCAGATTCTTGGATACAACACTGATGAATTTTCTACAAGTCCTCGATTCAAAGACTTCTCACATAAAAATGGAAAGAGTGCGCAGAAGCTAATTTTCAAAATGAGTTACCAGATGTGACTATTCACCGGGATGGCAAACTGTTGCCTACTTTAAATGCTCAGAAATCAAAAGCAGAACATCTTCCAATAATTATTATGTATGGAAATAAAGAACTTATTGATATGCCAAGGTTGGAAAGCTCTTCAGGAAGCAACCAGGCACAGGATATTTGGAATGCAATTGTAGACTGGAAAATCTAAGACCAAAAGCAGATTCTTTGTCATAATACTACAGCCTGAAATACAAGTCTCTTTGACCAAAAAATTTATAGAGATATACTTATCTTTGCTTGCTGCCATCACATGTATGAATTGGTATTAGAAAGCATGTTCAAATTAACAATCAGTCTGGTGACTACAGATCTCAATATTTCACTCTTCATAATGTTCCAAGATACCTGGAAAAGTATCAATCCAGATAAAATACAGTACTATAAAAAAAGATCCCATTGAAACTGACAGTCTCTGAAATTGATAAATTGCTTGAGATTTACAGAGCTGAACTGACCAAAGAAATAGTCAAAGATGACTATCAAGAGTTGATAGAGATTTTTAGATGGAGATACACATAGAAAATTTCCAATTCAATCTCAAGGTGCCATGCTCCAAGCATTATGTATGTTTACCCCCTAAAAAATATCATAACTTATTGCTCAATTTAAAGTTACAAGCAAGGATAATGCCGGTTCATTGTGACAATATGATTCCAGTTTATTTTGGCAGTCAGTAACAGCGCCTTACCAAGATTTGTGCTTTCTGAAGTTTTTTTTAAGAAATGTTAAAAGCCTCTCAAAAGCAGCTTTACAGAAGATAAGCCGGCATTTATGGTATTGGACAGATGAAGTTTCTGTATCGAACAAGAAACTAAAGTAAAAATGGTTGTAAACTTAAACAAAGAAAATTTATCAACTTATAAACGTTACATCCCATCGAAACAACAACTGTTCACTGTATGGTAAGGTAAATAAATACACATGGATGTTTTTTCTTTAGTTTTCCGTTTAGATCACAATTTTGTTATCAGACTTTCTCTTTATTTCAGAAAAAAAGTTCCAATATTTCTTTTCAGTCAAAAACAAGTCATTGTTCGACCATCTTAAAATTCACGACAGTTTACTCCATGAATAAGCTATTCTGTGGTCAGATATGTTTCACTTCAAGAAGCCACAAAGAAGGTTTCAACACTGAAGCAGTGAACGATACTGCTGAAATAGCAGTTAAGTTGATGCAAGACTTTCATGGTTTTATCATGACCGAGGAGGAATAACAGCAATTTTTGTTACACTGCATACAAGAACAAAGGAAAGTTTATCCTAACAGCAAAATGCAAACGTTGAAAAGATTTAACGAATTTTATTTACATGTTAAAATAGTAAATAAACATAAATTTGGCACATTGGAGTTTTATTTGCCAAATAAACATCAAGTTCTAGAATCCTTCCATACTAACCAAGTACAAATTTTTATATAACTTTTGGTATTAAGTCTGAATGGGTTGCCATAGTAAAAATTAAAAGCCCCTTTTATAATTTCATAGCATGCTGTCACAATGAAACAATGATAGATATCACAGAGTAAAGTTTTGTTGAAATGATTAGTTATTACTTACTAAATACACACACATACAAAAAATCCAAATTTTAACTCTTTGGCCTCTGTATCAGTGACGAAATATGTTACTAATAAGCCATTTTGTGCAGCTGCAGTGAAATTCAATCATTGTTTTCATCATAAGACACGTGTACTCAAAGATTCCAAAATTTATAATTTTTGCCCCCTTTCATCACATAGAAAGTTACTTTAGCTAGATGAAAAGTATCCCATATATTAACTGAAGACATATGCTACCACTATTTTAAGTTTTTGCAAGATGTGTGCAGAGATAAGAAAAAGAATACCAAATTTACAATTTTATCGTAGCTGTTATTAATCTGGACAAAAAGTATCCGGTATGTTACCCAGTTATAGAAACTATCACAGAAGTTAAAATCCATTCATTTGCATATTGCACCAACAGACAAATATTTCAGAATTGTCTCTTGGCCTTAGTATCATTGGGAAGTATGTTACTAATCTGGGAAAAAAATATTCTACCTGAACAGCTAGGCCTACATAAGCCATCACTATGTGCAGTTTCGTTAAAATACATTCATTAATAATTGAGCATTGCAGCAACAGAGAGAAAAGGTTCAGAATTTGCAGTTTTGACTACTGTATCATTCACAGGTATAATAATCTCAAAAAGTATCCTATAACCTAACCAGTGACAGAACTTGTCACTACAAGCATCTGCGTAAAAATTTGGCCATTAATTTTTGTACGATACAAACAGACAGATTGCATGTATAAGACTGTGGACTGTTTTGGCCCCTGTATCACAGGAAGTAGCTTACTGATCTGGATAACCAGTGACATATGCTAACACCATGTGCAGCTTCATTAAAATCTTTCCATTTGCTTCTGCATGATGCAGGAACATACAGATAGCATCTTTTTACATCTATCTTATCAGTTACTCTTTGAACATCTCCACAGCAGGATTTGTCTATCTTCACAGTTTGCGTATGATCTGTTCATTAATTTCATGAGCACACAACTTTTCTGCAATTTTATAATGTAGTAGAAATTACCACATCTACCAAATACTTTGTTTATATGACAACACTGAAATAGAATATTTTGTCTAAATGAATAATGTCCCTGTTTAAAACTTGGGACAGAAACTAGAGACAGGTCAACCAAATTACTATCTGCCACCAATGCAGAATACAGAACACGTGAAACAAAAATTTGATACTGCAGAAATCAGAATTATGAGCCTATAATTGACAATATTATCAGTCAATGGTATAAGACTTTTCCTTATTGTCTATGACACATGTAATCTTAATATAACCAAGTACCAGATAAACACAAGCTTAAAGTCTTGTTGCCAGAGCTCCGTTGGCAGAGACAAAGTGGCTGGGGATCATCTAACAGTGAGGACCAACCACAGTGTCTCCCCCGACTCTCACCACGAGGAGGTGGAGATGGGCTTTAGAGAGTCACAAACTTTTACCAACCAAAAATTTATGTAGATACTGTGTGCTAAACTAAGTTTTACAGTATTTCCTATCTACTTAACATATATCATTTGATATATGAAATTTAATACATGCACCCCCCCCCCCCTGTCCCCTACTATTTTAGATTTTATAAACGAGTAGCCACTCCTAACCATCACAGATTGTGTACCAAATAAATCTAAAATGCCAAATATGATAGTAAAAATTATGAATCAATACAATCACCTTGCAATGGCAAAACTTGTGTTCAAACTAATAGCATAGACCAAAAAAAATTAAACTTGACCACAATTCGCAATAAACAAAAGATAAGGTGCACATCAAAATGTAATTTACAATTGGAGCACCAAGGAATGTTATGTTGATGTTATTGTTCAATTCATAAATCAAAAATAACTTCCTCTGTCTTTTATTGCTACACTATTATCCTGCTGAACAGAAAGCCAGCTATACATTTCACTAGGATGTAAGAGTAGAACAGAAAATACCCTCCTCTAACCTGAAAGCACAGATTATGCCTACCCACGACAGTCTCAATCTTTACTGCTGTATTATTAATATTACGATCATTATCAAGACGTTCAGCTTCGTAAATATTGTCTTACAATTTACATCACTGTAATTCCGTTGGGAGTTATCTCCCAGAACCGCTTGCATTCAGAGTCTTTCGTTCCAAGACTTTACTAACATTTTGTACTAAAGCTCACTAGTTATTTCATCATCTCAGTACCTTGACATCTGACTGAAAAGCCACCTACCATATGAACGGTTAAAACAAATTACGAAAGAAACTTCTCAACAAAAGCGCCAAGAGCATTTGGTTTCATACAATTTACGTAAATAAACCCCACCATTAAGGAGATATTTTCAAAAAAATTATTTCACTGCATTATAGCGTAACACAATACCTCCTTTTTAATTATAAATAGCACTACACCAGCCAGAGTCCTACAATGCAACTGAAAACTTAAAATCTTCTGATGGGTGGAAAAAGCTGGTTCCAAATTACGAGCTAGATCTGCAGGCTGTGTGAACAATGAAAAACGTTGATTCAGAATAACAGAGCACGCACTCACTTCGTTACCAACCACAGTGTTGCCCAATGACAATGTGTTGCCAACACTCAACTGTGATTCCACTGTGACTACATTCCTCCGCTCGAACTAATGACGTCATAACACTGCAGTAGCTTAATCCAAGACGTATTACTTCCAGGTGGATTACAACTTAAATACTGCCTGAAATACGCGTCATGCAGGTCCACTGCATTACACTAATGCTTGAAATTAAAACATCTTGTAATTGACTGCCTCAGTAGGGTCAATTTTATGTCGCGACACATGACGTCGCTAAGAAACCGTTCATTTATTGTATCAATGCGCGTCGGCGCACATTGAGCTGCGTGGCGCAGTAGTGGCAGCGCAGAGCAGGGCAGGGCAGCACAGACATTATCTCAATAAGCGCTGTTCCGCCCCAAAAGATACACACACAGAAACTGTGCTGCGTCAACTGCGCGTCAATGTGCGCCCGGCCTAAACCAACACTGCAGAGTCAAAGTCCAAAGATCTTTGATAAAATATATTTTACAAAATATTTTAGAGTGTAATGGGACATATTTAATAAAAGATTTCTGTTATAAAATTTTCATACGTTAGCATTACATTTTTTTTTTAAATTTCAAAGTAAAAAAAATGGCGCAAGCAATGTTACCGAAGTTTGTTAGGACTGCCGAATCCATTAAAATCTTGATTTATGAGTATACACAGAAGAAAATGTTTTGTACAATCAGAAATATATAGATTATAAGAATAGGAATAAAAAGGTGGACGCTTACGCAAATATTGCGAAGATAATAAGTTCTATGAAAGAAGGCTGTGCTATCGATGACATAAAAAAATTAATAGATTAAGAAGCTAGTACTTGACAGGTTTCTGGGATAATAGCTGAGCAATATAGGTTCCATTATTACAAAATGGTGTAGATCCGCCACCAGCAATTCAGTACAACCCATTGTTCATACACCGTAAAAATAGACACCCAATAGTAGGCCTATATATCGTTTAGTTCGTGGGTAATAATTGTGACAGAAATTTTTGAAAATATTGCGGTAAGAATTTATTGGACCAGCTTCGGCCATAA
>JARYHS010013630.1:203430691-203455680 GCA_031002005.1 Vandiemenella viatica | reverse complement strand
ACCTCTGGTGATCATGTATGATATACCACAAACCATCAATGACGGTGAAATACCAGACATGTTATTCACCCAAAACTTTGAAGGTAAAATAGGGAAGGATGAGTTCCTCAAGGAGTTCTGCCTTAAATTTAAGACAGGCCCAAGGGGAAAGGAGACAGTCCACCATGTGTCCGAGGTATCGCCACAAATAAGAAACTTACTAGTAAATAGCACAAGGCTATATATAAGTTTCAGTGCAATTAGGGCTAAGGACTACCTGGTGGTTGCTAAATGTAACAACTGCCAGGACCTTGGTCATATAGGAAAGTACTGCCCAAAAACCGACAAAGTTTGTGGGCACTGCAGTGGACCAGGCCACATCAGGAAAGACTGTAAAGACAAGGCCTTACCAGCCACATGTGTGGCATGCAAGAGCAGGCGAAAACAATGCAAGTTCCCTAATGACAAAAGATGCGAAACCTACAAAACAATGTTAAACAGGATAATTCAAAGAACTGAATATGGAGAGTGAAAGCTCACTATCCTCTACAGATTCAGATACTAGCACAGATAGTACAAATATGGGAAGAAGCCAAGGCAGAAAATACCTACTAACACTACAGGCAAACTGCCAAAAGAAATCGGCAGTTAGCGCACAACTGATGCAGAAAGCAAAAGAACTAAAGGCGGATATTATCCTATTACAAGAACCTTACTTCTCACATGGAAATGTGGGGGGTTTCGGAAAGAGGGTTAGAATACTTACTGGCCAGGGACCTGGAGAGATAGCGGGAGCAGCAATAGCTATTATAAACCCTTCACTTGGTATACTAGTGTTGGATCAATATAGCAGCTCTCACAGAATATGCGCTGCTATAACGGGCCCTTTTGGAACAATATACATAATCTCAATATACTTTCAATATGGGGACCCCATCGAGACACACATTGCCGATCTCGAACCAGCAATAATAGGTCTACGTGGAAAACCACTGATAATAGGCGGCGATGTGAACGCCAAATCGCCTATCTGGTTCAGTGGAGGCGAAAACCACAGAGGTGGCGCTGAAGGTCACCCTGGATGTTGTGTTGTTGTTGTTATTCGGGTTTTAGGGCGCGTCGACGACGGGGTCATTAGCGCCCTAACAACAACCAGGCGTGACAACGTGGCAAAATTGCCGTCTCTGTGGCCGACTGTAAAGGGGTCGGCCACAGAGACAGCACAATAAAATACTAGCACACTAATTAAAATACCGTCTGCGTGGCCGACTGTAAAGAGATCGGCCACGCAGACAGCAACGTAAAACATAAAACTGAAAAGAGGCAATAAATTATAAAAATACATATATTAACTGGTTGGCTGTAAAAGGGCCAACCAGTTTAAAAAAACGCGTAAGCTGGCTGGCTGTAAAGAGGCCAGCCATATACGCAGTGTCACAAGTAAAAACACTGCTTGGATTAGTGGCTGTAAATGGCCACTAATCCAATCTAAAACTTAGGCCGATCTGCCCAAAATTTTTGGGACAAGACCGGCCAAGCTGCAAAACTTTAAAACCTTAGCCACGTTGTCACGGTCATCGCTTAAAATAAGGGACAGATCGTTGCCTAAGCCAACGTCTGCCCTTAAATCTAAAAACAATATACATTCGGTAAAAATGTGGCGTACCGTCAAAGGTACGCCACAAGCATCACATTCCGGAGGGTCCTCTCGGCGGAGAAGGAAACTATGAGTAAGAGGACAGTGCCCTATACGGAGGCGAGTAAGGAGAACCTCATCCCTCCTCGCCCGCTGGAAGGAGCTGCTCCACGGCTGAACGGTCGGTTTGACCTGCCGGAGCTTATTATGCTCGACTTCCAGCCACTGCCTCTGCCAAATATCAAAGATAAATCTCTTCACCGCCGAGGCAAGGTCAGACTTTGGGACCGGTTCAAAGTCAGTTCTGACCTTGTCGCAGGCTAACTTGGCAGCTTCATCAGCTGCCTCATTCCCTCTGATTCCCACATGGCCCGGTACCCAGCAGAATAATACCTCCTTTCCACGAGCTTGAAGGGAAAGGAGGGCGTCCTGGATGTCCTGGACTAGACGATCTGCTGGATACATATTACTTATGGCCTGAATACAGCTGAGGGAATCACAGCATATGATGAACAACTTATCGCGCATTACTTTCATATGCTGGAGCGACTTCAACACGGCATAGCACTCGGCGGTGTAAACACTGCACCTGCCGTCCAGTTTGAATGTGTAAGTCGCTCGAGGGAACACTACGGAGCAACCAACTCCGTTAGCCTGCTTAGACCCATCCGTATATACATCAGACCGTGCTAAGAGGTGTAACTCGTCTTTGTGAGCTGTAAAACCGTTGATGTTCCACTGAAGTATGGGAGCCATCCTTACCTATTTAACTTCACCCGCCCCGGTTCGGGTGGGTCTTCGGTCACTTCCTGCTGAGGAACGGGACCAGACTCGTCCACCAGCATATCTGTTTCTTCCTGCCCGGAAGCGGAGACAGACATCTCCGACCCGGAAGACTCATCAAATTCCTCTTCTTTCTTTTTCTTCTTCTTCCTCTTCCCCTTACTCTCCCTACTGCTGGACAGTCTGGGAGGGGAGGAACAAGGGGACTTGACGAACTGAGTCGGATCAGTCGTTCTGAACTTGGGACCTCTGATTTTCTGGTCACCTCTATTTCCACCGGTAGCTAATGGTATCGCTACCATTTCGATAGCACGCGGTGGAATAGGAGGTGCTGTTAACTTCATTGCTGGTGGGGTCTTTGTTACTGCTGCTGGACTGGTCGAGGTTGCAGATGTGTTGCTAGCGACATCCGCGGTCTTAGGTGTGATGACCTTGGTGGATTGTGCACCACACTTGCATTGACATGAGCACATAGTGCTTGTGCCCATGTCGGCAAAGGATGTCTGCGTAGCAACGCTTTCTTTCCTGACGGGAGTCGAGACCATCTTGGAAAAGCTTGTTCCAAATATTGGAGCGGCGAGCGCTTTCGCCTTCTTCTTTGCCTCTACATAAGGTATCCGCTCTTTGGTCTTCAACTCCTGTATCTTGCGCTCCTCAAGATACACTTGACTCTCTCTACTCCAGGCAGGGTGCGACCCGGAGCAGTTGACGCACACCTGTGGGAGCGTGCAGCTGACACCCGGCTCATGTGCCCCCTTGCCGCATCTACCACAGGTGGGGTTGCCCTTGCATGATGCCGTCGTATGTCCGAACCTCTGGCACTGGAAGCAGCGCATTGGGTCCGGAACATACGGACGGACGTTCAAGTTGATGTAGCCAGCTTTTATACACTTGGGCAACACTGGAGTGCCAAACGTCAGGACGAAGGTGGCAGTCTTCTCAAGGCTGCCATTTACCCTCCGTGAAATCTGACGCACCTCGACCACGTTTTGATCTTCCCACTCCTTAACCAGTTCCTCGGTCCCTAAATCCATAATGTCCCGGCAGGTGACGACGCCTTTGCTACAATTTAGGGTTCTGTGGAGTTCGCAACTGACTGCGGACTCCCCGAGCTTCTGGCAATTAAGGAGCTGGGAAGCTTGCCTACTGGTGGATGTTTCCAGCAGCAGGGTCCCGTTCCTCAACTTTTTTACCGACTTAAGTGTATCAACAAGTCCTTCCAATCCCTTGTTGATATAAAATGGGGACACCTTCTCAAATGTCCCTTCCGTCCTCTGCATTACGATGAAAGCGTTCACTATGGAACAAACTTTCCCGTTACAATTACCGTCTGAAGCGGGAGGGCTATCAACCCTGACCCGCTTCTTCGAATTGGGTGTATTTTTATTTGCCTGCGGCACACCCATACCGCAGGGTTCTTTGGGTTTTTTGTGAGGCTGAATTTTTGGTCCCATGAGAAAAACCAGTATAAAAAGGAATGCTTATACAACAGGGGTGCGCAGGTGCCCCTGAGGTTGCACGTTAGCGAGTGAATTCCCTCTCCACCCTTTCACCTCCTCGGCACGTGGCTGACCTTGAGGTTGAGGGGTTTTTTATAGAGGTTTTTACCGTCCTCGCGATCCGGGCGATGAAGCCAAGATCCCCGTTCTCCTAGGCACACAACGTTCCACCGCCACGCCCTACGGTGGTCGTTGAAGCATGGTAGGAATTTACGGTGTGGGAAACTTGCGGCGCTCACAAGTTTCCAGCTCGGGCGCCGCGGGTTCGCCAAACCCGTACCTGGCAATTGCGTACCAGGCCCCTGCGGGGGTCACCCTGGAAGGCTGCTAGAGGAATTCATAACACAACACAGCCTAGTGGTGTGTAATACGAGATCAAGATTTACCACATTTTCGTCAGTGCGAGGCGAAACAAATATAGACCTGACCATGTGCTCACAAGCCGCAGAAGGCAGGGTACGAGACTGGTCAGTGAAGCCCGAGTGGATTACCAGTGATCACAAGTGCCTGATGTACAAGATAAGCACTAATGAAAGGGTGTACGATAATGTCACTACAAAAAGATACAACCTAAAAACTGCAAGATGGAGAGTCTTCGATGCAGTGGCGGCGCAGACCTTCAACGCTGACATGCTGAGAGAACTTGATGGATTAGATGCGGAAAGCATGGCCCTAAGATTTGAAAAAGAAGCCCAGGCGATATGTGACAAGTCGATAAGGAAGGTTAAAAGGGTAACGGGAGCTGTCCCATGGTGGGACGATGAGCTCACAAACCTTAGGAGAACCTCGAGAAGAATGCGTAAGAAGTTCCAAAGGGAACGAGTGAGAGGAAATAATGAGACCATCCAGGCCTCAAAAAGAAATTACACCACAGAGAGGAATACAAACACAAGAAAAATTGAAATCAAGAAGGAAGCTGCGTGGAGGCAATTCGTCCAAACCCACGGGAACGAGGACCCGTGGGGGATTGTGACAAAAATAGTGAGAGGAAAAATTAAAGGTGGAAACATCTTCCACACTATAAAGGACAGCGGGGGACTCCATTCCAATACATGGGAGGAGTCCATTGAAAGAATAATTAACCAACTAATGCCACAAGAAGATAGCACCATAAATACAATTGAGCAAAATAATATAATTGAGGCCAATGAAACATACGCGGGGCCAGTAAACAACTATGAGGTACCGATTGACGAGATACAAAAAGCAGTCAAATCAAGCAAGTCAGGGAAAGCACCAGGCCCTGATAACCTCAATTTAGAGATCATCAAAAGGTTCTGGTGGAAGCACCCAAATGTGATAACGAAGTTAATAAATAAGTGCTTCGAGGAAAATACTTTCCCAAGAGTTTGGAAAAAAGCCTCACTTTGCCTTCTGTTAAAATCAGTAGACAAGGCAAAGTATCAACCTAAATCATATAGGCCTATATGTCTCCTCCCGGCAATAGGGAAGATCACGGAGACGATTATTATAGACAGAATCATGCAAGAGTATAATGCGGCGGGCATGGCACAACCAAACCAATTTGGTTTTAAGAAAAACACAGGGACAGAGGCAGCACTAGGAAGAATCACGGAGTGGTCAAGAGAGGAGTATAAATACTGTGTTGGAATATTCATTGACATCGCAGGAGCCTTCGACGGCCTGTGGTGGCCAAGCATACTGCGACGCCTCAGACAAGCAAATTGTAGCGATTACTTATATAAAATAGCAAAAAGCTATCTTAGTGATAGGAAAGTAATTGTCGAAGAAAACAACATCTGCATAGAGAAAAAAATGACAAAAGGAGTTCCGCAAGGATCGAAAAGCGGTCCTCCTATGTGGAACAGTGTGTTGGATGAATTACTAGAACAGCAAAAGAATAAAAACTGGAAAATTGCGGCCTATGCGGACGACGTCCTGGTGGTCATACATGCGACCAGCAGAAGAGAAATAGAGGAGAAGGCGAATGAAGCCCTACAAGAAATTAGCAACTGGGTAAAGAAGAACAAGATGCAAATATCAGCGGCAAAAACACAAGCCATGTTCCTTAAAGGTAACATGGATAGAGAAAGGCAACCCAGGATAGCTCTAGACGGCAACAGAATAAGATTTGAAGAAAACGTAGTTTACCTGGGGGTCAAGCTGGACGGGAAGGGGTCCTTCCTACCCCACCTAAAGCGATCTCAGGAGAAACTCAGAGCGGCCTCGTCAAACCTTCTGCGAATCACACGCAAGGACTGGGGCCTAAAAAGAAGAACGGTGAGTACAATGTATAAGGCAATCTGTGTGCCTGTACTAACTTACTGCGCATCAATATGGGCTCACAGAACTCTAAATGTACATATCAGAAGACGCATACTCGCAATACAAAGACCTTATTGCCACATGATGACCAAAGCTTGCCGCACAGTTTCAAACGAAGCACTCCAGGTTCTCGCAGGATGCATGCCTCTAGACCTGGAGGTGGTGAACGCGGCTCTCAACTATCATCTGAGAAACGGTCATGAAGCGGAAGTAGCAGGATACCGAGTAGAGGCAGCGCCACAGAGAAGAGGTAACGCAGAAAACAAGAGACATCAAACGGCGAAAAAAAGAAGAATAAGAATCCAACTAACGGAGGAGTGGCAAAGGAGATGGAATAATAGCCCAAACGGCAGGGAGCTACACCAGTGGACACCAGACGTATCCTACTGGTGTACTGGCTGGAGGAAAAAGGCGGATCTCTCATACCCCGTGACCTGCCTAATAACAGGTCACGGGCTAAGAGGGACGCTGTACAGAAGAGGCTTGGAAGCAGATGATAAGTGTGCGTGCGGAGAGACTGAAGAATCACAGCATATAATACAAAACTGCGTGAACTACGAGAACCTGAGAAATGAACTTCAACAAGAGGTGGATATTAATCAAGTGACATGGAGAGAAAACTTAATAGCCACACCGGAAAATCTTGCAGCATTCAATACTTTTGCAAGAGCAGTATTTCATATAAGACAGCCAAGAGAATGACACAACAAACAAGAGAGACCAGAAGAAATAAACGGCAGCAAAGAAGAGAAGACAAGAAGAGAGAAGAAGATGACGAAGAAAAAAAGAAGATGACGAAAGCCCAGGAGCAGTAAAGAAGAGAAGACAAGAAGAGGGAAGAAGATGACGAAGAAGAAAGAAGAAGATGAAAGAGAGCCCAGGAGAAATGAAGGACAGCAAGCAGCCAATCCAATCACAAGAAAAGAAGAAGAAGAGGGACCAGGTAGAAGATCCAGCGCTGGGGAGCTCCACACAAGTGGATGCTCAGTAGTATGCGATCCCACCAGCAGGATCCTAGGCACTCGTGCCTAGCGTCTTCCGGTATGCTACACGGACGCCATGAAACGGTTGGGGTTGGGCTTCGCCCCTCCCGCGGCAGCACTCGCCTCCACGCGGGCACCGGTGAAATCTTCCCGGTGGCAAAAGGGTGCTTCCTCTAAGTGAGGAGTCCGTCCTCCCCGTAAGGGGGGGTAATTCTTCTAGGCTGGCTCCCTTGAGCGGTTGGCTAGCGACGGTGGTAGATATTCTGGGGGAGTTGTGAGGGGACAGATGGGCGTCAACCTAGGTGGTTTCCGCTTGCAGCAGCTCCAACTGAATCCCAAGGAGCTGATGATCTGGTGCTGCTGGGGCGCGACGCACTGTCTTTACAACATCATTTAGACAGGTTGAACATCGCGGCTGACTGGGCGGGGCTATGCTTCCTGCGTCGGTCTGCGCCTGAGACCGCGTTCAGGATCCAGGGAGGTCAACCGAGGATACTCCGGGAAGGTGAGTCCTACCGTCACCTGGGCATTCCCACCGGACTTCGAGAATCTGGCTGAAGAAATAGGGTCTATCTGCGTTGACCTGCAGCGCATCGATGAGTCTCTCCTCGCACCATGGCACAAGATCGACGCCACAAAGACCTTCTTGGTGCCGCGACTGGACTTCATTATGAGGGGTGGGCATGTGCCCAAAGGGCCCCTAAAGGCCGCCGACCGCCAACTAAGAGCGGCCGCCAAGAAGTGGCTTTTTCTTCTACAACGTGCATCGTATGAGCTGGTGTACCTGAGCCCGAAGGAGGGTGGCTGCGGACTTTTACCTTTGGCCGACACAGTCGACATCCTCACCGTTGTGCACGGCTTCCGCATGCTGCACTGCGACGACGCTGAGGTTCGGGACATCGCCTGGTCCTCGCTGCGACTTGTGGTGCAAATGCGCATAGCTCGCGAGCCGAGCAATGCAGACCTTGCAACATGTCTCTCTGGTTGTTTAGATGGCGAATTCGGGCGCGACATCTCCTCGTTGTGGACGCAGGTGCGGAACGCCACTCGCCGCCTTGCGCTCACGGGTATTACGTGGCGATGGTGTGAGCCGCTTCACGAACTTCAGTTGCAGGTTCAGGCGCAGACTTCCAGCGAGAAGACGCCGGCAGCGGAGACCAGATCAGGGCAAGGTGTTCGAGTGCGCACGCACCACCAGCGCCAGCAACCATTTCATGGAGCAAGGGAAGTTCACTCGCTTCGCGGACTGGCGTTTCATCCACCGAGCCAGGCTTGGTGTCCTCCCCCTCAACGGTTGCCAACGATTCGAGAGGGGTCGGCGCGACACCAGATGTAGTCATTGCGGCGACCGAAGCGAGACCCTGCCGCACGTCCTTAATAATTGCAGGGTGCACTCCGCGGCGTGGCAGCTTCGCCAAAACGCCATCATCGACCGGGTGCCTGATGCAGTCCGGGGTCGCCCTAGGGCGCCAGGTGCCGCCGCTCCAGTGGTGCGTGTCAACCAAGCGGTGCATGGGGATACCAGTGGTCTATGCCCTGATCTGGTGATTGACGACGAAGAGCAGAAGAGGGCGGCCATCGTTGATGTCATCGTTTCGTTTGAGAATAGGTTGGAAGCGCTTGTCAGAGCTAGGGAGCAGAAAATCGACAAGTACACCTGTGTCGCCCAGCTCCTGGCACAGCGTGGATACCAGGTCATCTCAGACGCGGTGGTCGTCGGCAGCCTGGGACCCCGCTAATGACCCTGGGCTGCGGCAATTGGGCATCAGCAGCCGTTACGTCAACCTCATGCGGCGATTGATTGCGTCTGATACAATCAGGTGGTCCAGGGATATCTACCTGGAGCACCTCACTGGATGTCGGCAATACCATAGGATTCCAGCTGCCTGGTGCCAACTGCTGACGACGCGGGACATCGCTGGATGCTGCCTGCTGGACTCTCCAAGACCATCTAGGAGATCGCTGCAGTGCTGTGCTGTAGTAGTGTTGTGTTTTTACGGGCTGCGTCCCGTTGTATATATAATAATGGACTGACGGACTAGACGTCTAGGTTACACGAGCTGCATCTCGTTGATGGTATTTGCTGTTTATAAGGCGCTGGGCTACTCCGGGCATTAGGTTAGTTAGGCTTCAAATATTTAAGGATCCCCGGGCTTAATGCGGATTCTGTAATATTTATGTATTTAGGGTTGAAATTTACCGAGGGAGGCGACGCGGAGGGTAACCACCGGACTCGCATTCGGGAGGGCGAGGTTAATTCCTAGCCCGGCCATCCTGGGATCGGTTTTCCATGGTTAACCGTATCCTATGAAGGCGAATGCTGGGATGGTTCCTCCTGAAGGCCATGGCCGACTCCTTCCGAGGAGTAGTCATAAGTTTATGTTTGTTTTTATAAGGTTATTCTATGTTGCCATTGGGCTATTGTATTACTATTCTGGATTAATTGTACTACTTAGTATGTATATTAAGTACAGGGTGTTTGAAAAAGAACTCCCTAGTTTTAATGTGTCATAGAATCTGTAAAAAGTGATATACACTATTCTAGTTTGTGGTGTTTGATTAAGCAACACTCTAAGTTTTGCCGCCAAGCAGTTGGCAGATCTGCTTGACCTTGAGACGGCGCCAGGGAACAGTTCCCTCAGTTGTGTTCGGGCGTGCAGTGCGGTGCAATGTTTACTCCACAACAAAAAGCGCAGTGTGTTATTTGGTTAGTGCAAACTGAGTCTGTTATAACAGTCCAACGTAATTTTAGACGTCAGTATGGTGGTGAACCTCCTACACCAAAAACTATCCGTCAATGGCTAAATTCTTTCAAGGAAACCGGTAATGTTTTAAAAGCGGAATCACCCGGTAGGCCTAGAACTTCTGAAGATGTTGTTGAACAGATCCGTGTTTCGTGTGTTCGGAGCCCAAAAAAGTCATTGGCCAGACGTAGTCTACAATTAGGTGTTCCTAAAGTTGTTGTTGTTGTTTAAGTTTTAGGGCGCGTCGACGACGGGGTCATTAGCGCCCTAACATAAACCAGGCGTGACAACGTGGCAAAATTGCCGTCTGTGTGGCCGACTGTAAAGGGGTCGGCCACACAGACAGCACAATAAAACACTAACATATTAACTAAAAAACCGTCTGCGTGGCCGACTGTAAAGAGATCGGCCACACAGACGGCAGCATAAAATATAAAACTAAGACTAGAATATAAAATATAAAATTACATACAATAACTGGTTGGATGTAGAAAGGCCAACCAGTTACAAAACGATTAGCTGGCTGGCTGTACAAGGGCCAGCCATATAAGCAATGTCACAAGTAAAATCAGTACTTGGATTGGTAGTTGTAAACGGCCACCAATCCAATTTAAAACCTAGGCCGATCTGCCCAAAATTTTTGGGACAAGACCGGCCAAGCAACAAAACTTTAAAACCTTAGCCACGTCGTCACGATCATCGTTTAAAATAAGGGTCAGATCGTTGGCCAAGCCAACGTCTGCCCTTAAGTCTAAAAACAGTACACAGTCTATTAAAATGTGGCGTACCGTCAAAGGTACGCCACATACATCACACTCCGGAGGGTCCTCTCGGCGGAGAAGGAAACCATGTGTCAGAGGACAGTGCCCTATACGGAGGTGAGTAAGGAGAACCTCATCCCTCCTCGCCCGCTGGAAGAAGCTGCTCCACGGCTGAACGGTCGGTTTGACCAGCCGGAGCTTATTATGCTCAACTTCCAGCCACTGCCTCTGCCAAACATCAAAAACAAATCTCTTCGCCGCCGAGGCAAGGTCAGACTTTGGGACCGGATCAAAGTCGATTCTGACCTTGTCACAGGCTAACTTGGCAGCTTCATCAGCTGCCTCGTTCCCCCTGATTCCCACATGGCCGGGTACCCAGCAGAATACGACCTCCTTCCCACAGGACTGAAGGGAAAGGAGGGCGTCCTGGATGTCCTGGACTAGACGGGCTGCTGGGTACATTGTTGCTAACGCCTGAATACAACTGAGGGAATCACAGCATATGAGGTACTTCATATCACGCTGTGCCTTCATATGCTGGAGCGACTTTAGCAAGGCATAGCACTCCGCAGTGTAAACACTGCACCTGCTATCCAACTTATATTTGTAAGTCGCTCGAGGGAACACTACTGAACACCCTACACTGTTAGCCTGCTTAGACCCATCCGTATACACCAGGGTAAAACTGTGATATTGATTTAAAATATCAGTAAAAATATTAATAGAAAACACTGTTAGCGGTTAACAGTTTGTTATGCCGGGACATATCTAAAATTGTTCTGGGCCTCTTTAAAAGCCAGGGAGGAGATTTACTCCAACCCTGGTGATAAAAAGAAGGAAGCTCGAATCCGTATTGTACTAAAATAGCCTTTGTACGGTAGCTGAACGGTTTAGTGGCTCTATGCCGGTTGGTATAGAGCCGCTCGTAGTTGGGATGTACAACTATGTCGTACACGGGACTGCCAGATGTTATGGCAACCTGCAGGTAGTGTCGCACCATGAGGAGTTGCCGGCGGATGGTAAGCGGCGGCTCGCCCGAGTCAGCACAAATACTGACAATAGGGCTGGTGCGATATGCACCCGTGGCGAGCCGAATTCCAGCATGGTGGACACTATCCAATATACGGAGATAGCTGTCCCGTGCCGAACCATAAACAATACAACCGTATTCCAGCCGCGACCGTACAAAGGCTCTATAAAATTGTAACAGGCAGGAGCGATGACCTGCCACACAGACATTTTAAAAGATTAAGAGCTTTTAAGGCCCTGGCTCTCACATCTTTTAGATGCGCAAGCCAGTTAAGCCTTGTGTCAAAAATGAGGCCCAGAAATCTAACAGTATTACTAAAACTTAAAACGGTGTTCCTCAGGGTAAGGTGAGGCTCTGGTAAAAGGCTTCTGCTGTGAGTAAAAAGTACACACCGGGTTTTCTCAGCGGAGAAACGAAAACCGGTGTGCACTGACCATTCATCCAGCCTGTTCAGCGTGAGTTGCAACTGCCGCTCAGCGCTTCTCAGGCTGGACGATACAATAAAAATTAAAAAGTCGTCCACATATAAGGAGAACCGTAAGGTACTCCTTATGACGAGTGATATAGTCTACTGTTTATCGCTATGGCGAAAAGGGTCACGCTTAAAACTGACCCCTGAGGAACACCGTTTTCCTGAATAAAAAGATCAGACACTTCACCACCGACTCGGTACCGGAAGCAACGACCAGATAAAAATGATTTTAAAAAACGGGGTAGGTTTCCCCTAAATCCCCATTCATGTAACTGTTTTAAAATCACATGCCGCCAGGTAGTATCGTAGGCCTTTTCAAGATCGAAAAAAAGCACCTACAAGGTGTTGGCTGCGGATGAACGCATCCTGTATTGCCGCCTCCAGGAGGATCAGGTTGTCCAAGGTGGAACGGAACTTCCTGAATCCACACTGAAAGCGGCTCAGCAGATTCCGGGATTCAAGACACCAGACGAGGCGGCGGTTAACCATCATCTCCAGTGTCTTCCCCACGCAGCTAGTCAAGGCAACTACCTGGCAACAATTTGTCTTTGCCAGGTTTTAAAATTGGAATTAGTGTTGCTTCTTTCCACGAGTCGGGGAAGTGTCCTCCGGTCCATATATCGTTAAAAATATCCAGAAGGTACTCCTTAGCATCTTTACTTAGATGCCTCAGCTCATTAGCGCTGTTTAACGCTGACTCCAGCTCCCAAAATGTAAATGGGCAGTTGTAGGCCTCTGTATTCGACGAATCGAAGCACAGCGCGCGCCTCCGGCAGCAATCTTGCGTTGCTGGAACCGAGCGTCAAAGTTGGTGGATGAAGTGATGGCGGCGAAGTTCTCCGCCATCAGCTGCGCTATGCTTCGTTCATCGGTGACTATACGTCCGCGATCCAGTAAACCAGATACTGGAGGGCGGGAGTACCTTCCAGATATACGGCGGATAGACTCCCATACTTTCGACGAAGGTGTGGAACGATTTATAGCGCTCACAAAGATCTGCCATGACCTTTTTTTGCTCTCCTTAATAACACGACGCGCCTTAGCTCTGGCTATACGGAACGCTGCCAGGTTGTCGGATGTAGGGTGCAACCTGAAACGCCGCAGCGCCCGTCTGCGACCCTGGATGGCGGAACGACATTCATCGTTCCACCAGGGGACGCGCGTCCTTCGCAGCGTTCCGGAGCTTTTCGGCATGGAAACGTCAGCTGCCTGGTGAATCGCCTGTGTAAGGTGATTCACCTTCTCGTAAAGACTGTTATACTCCTTTAGAATTATAGAGCGGCGGTAGAGTTGCCAGTCGGCTTTGCTGACGTTCCATTTGCGTCGGTTATTCCCTCCTCCACGCTCAAACTCTACGTGCATCAATATTGGGAAGTAGTCGCTTCCATGAAGGTCACGATCCACCTCTCAATGCACGGAGTCCGCGATTGAGGGGGAGCACAGTGAAAGGTCAATGGCAGAGGACGATCCGGAAGCAGTGGTAAAATGTGTCATTGCATCAGTGTTGAGGACACATATTTCCTCTTGCTCTATTAAACTACCAACAATTCGGCCTCGGGGGCAATCGGCGTTTGAGCCCCACTGCGCATTATGTGCGTTGAAATCTCCTAAAAGGAGGAATGGCCGAGTGAGTTGCCGCAAGATGTTAGACATGTCGTCATAACTGATGGGCGTGTTAGGTGGTAGGTAAATAGAGCATACTGTGAGATGAGTGGGACCATAAATCCTCACTGCCACTGCTTGTAAATCAGAGGTGAGAGCTACAGGTTCGGAGTGGACAGTGTTTCGGACAAACACTGCCACTCCACCCTTCGCTCGATCACCCTCGGTATCGTCCTTACGGTACACGTCATACCCTCTTAGCACAAGTTGGTGTGATGGTCTGAAATGTTTCTCTTGCAGACAGAGACACAAACGATCAGACCGTGCTAAGAGGTGTAACTCCTCTTTGTGAGCTGTAAATCCATTGATGTTCCACTGAAGTATGGGAGCCATCCTTACCTATTTAACCTCACCCGCCCCGGTTCGGGTGGGTCTTCGGCCACTTCCTGCTGAGGAACGGGACCAGACTCGTCCACCAGCATTTCCGATTCTTCTTGCCCGGAGGCGGAGACAGACATCTCCGACCCAGAAGACTCTTCAAAATCTTCCCCATCCTTTTTCTTCTTCTTCCTCTGCTTCTTCCCCTTACTCTCCCTGCCGGGTGGCGGTCTGGGAGGAGAAGAAGAGGGGGACTTAACAAACTGGGCCGGATCAGTCTGTCTAAACTTTATACCTCGGATCTTTTGGTCACCCCTATTTCCACCGCTAGGTAATGGTATCGCTACCAGTTCAATAGCTCGCGGTGGAATAGGAGGTGCCGTTAATCTGATTGCGGGTGGAGACTTTGTTTCTGCTGTTGGTCATGTCGAAGTTGCAGACGTGTTGCTAGCGACATCCGCGGTCTTGAGTGTTATGACCTTCGTGGGTTTTGCACCACACTTGCACTGACATGAGCACATAGTGCTTGTGCCCATGTCTGCAAAGGATGTCTGCGTAGCACCACTTTCTTTTCTGACGGGAGTCGAGACCGTCTTGGCAAAGCTTGTTCCAAATATTGGAGCGGCGAGCGCTTTCGCCTTCTTCTTTGCCTCTATATAAGGTATCCGCTCTTTGGTCTTCAACTCCTGTATCTTGCGCTCTTCAAGATACACTTGACACTCCCTGCACCAGGCCGGGTGCGACCCGGAGCAGTTGACACACACCTGTGGGAGCGTGCAATTGGCACCAGGCTCATGTGCCCCCTTGCCGCATCTACCACAGGTGGGGTTGCCCTTGCATGACGCCATCGTATGTCCGAACCTCTGGCACTGGAAGCAGCGCATTGGGTCCGGAACATACGGACGGACGTTCAAGTTGATATAGCCAGCTTTTATAAACTTGGGCAACACTGGAGTGTCAAACGTCAGGACGAAGGTGGCAGTCTTTTCAAGACTGCCATTTACCCTCCGTGTAATCTGACGCACCTCGACCACTTGCTGATCTTCCCACTCCTTAACCAGTTCCTCAGTCCCTAAATCCATAATGTCCCGGCAGTTTAGGGTTCTGTGGAGTTCGCAACTGACTGCGAACTCCCCGAGCTTCTCGCAATTAAGGAGCTGGGAAGCCTGCCTACTGGTGGTTGTTTCCAGCAGCAGCGTCCCGTTCCTCAGCTTTTTAATTGATTTTAACGTTCCAACCAAACCTTCTAAGCCTTTATTGATGTAAAAAGGGGGCACCTTTTCAAATGTCCCCTCTGCCCCCTGCATTATTACGAAAGCGTTCGGTATTGAACACACTTTCCTGTTACTTTGACTCTCCGAAGCGGGTGGGCTATCAACCCTGGCCCGCTTCTTGGTACTGGGTGTATTGGGTTTAGCCTGCGGCACACCCGGAACGCAGGTTTTTGGGTTTTAGGATTTGTGAGGTTGAATTTTGATCCCACGAGTAAATCCAAAATAAAAAGAAATGCTCTTACAACAGGGGTGCGCAGGTGCCCCTGAGGTTGCACGTTAGCGTGTGATCCACCTCTCACACATGCACCTCCTCGGCACGTGGCTGACCTTGAGGTTGAGGGGTTTTTTATAGAGGTTTTTACCGTCCTCGCGATCCGGGCGATGAAGCCAAGATCCCCGTTCTCCTAGGCACACAACGTTCCACCGCCACGCCCTACGGTGGTCGTTGAAGCATGTTAGGAGTTTACGGTGTGGGAAACTTGCGGCGCTCACAAGTTTCCAGCTCGGGCACCGCGGGTTCGCCAAACCCGTACCTGGCACTTGCATACCAGGCCCCTGCGGGGCACATGAAGTTATTCAGCATCAGCGTGACTCTCCCAAAGTTAATGTTTGGTGCGGCTTGATGGTTGATCGTGTGATTGGTCCTTTCATTTTTGCAGAACGAACAATAAATGGAAACATTTACTACGACATGTTGACAGAGTATGTCTTTCCCCAAATGGAAGATATTGAGGCGGAAAAAGGGCTTGTGTTTTTCCAACAAGATGGCGCCCCTCCTCATTACAGTAACCATGTGCGCGCGGCTCTAGACACTCGCTTTCCGGGAAGGTGGATAGGGAGAGCTGGCCCAATTGCTTGGCCACCACGAAGCCCGGACTTAACCCCTCTGGACTTTTTCTTTTGGGGACACATAAAAAATGTTGTGTACAGTGAAAAAATCCGAGACATAAACCATTTACGGGAAAAAATCGTCACGGCGGTTGGGACAGTTACACCTGATATGTTGGTGAATACATGGCGAGAATTTGAATATCGTCTCGACGTGAGCAGGGCAACAAATGGATCCCATGTTGAAGTGTACTGATGTTAAACAAAACTCGAAGGTTTTCTCTTTCACTGTATGTACTTGTTGATGTATTTTTTCATTAATTTACACATTAAATTTATACCTAAAACTAGGGAGTTCTTTTTCAAACACCCTGTATTTGTTGAATAAACGATTTAATCCCTGTACAGGATGGTGCAGAGGAAACGCATGTTTTTCGAACCGCTAGTACGCGGCGACGGGAGAGGGTAGTGACCTTGAACGAATGTTGGCAGACGGCCCATACAATGCCGTTTCAGTCGCTATGGAGCGTTGGAGCGTAGAACATCGTGTGTTCGTTTTCGGGCAGTTTTTTAGAAACAATGACTCTGTAGTCACAGTGCAACGTCTTTTCCGTCAATATTTTAGAGTTGGACGTCGAGGTGCAGTGGCTGATCGAAATACCGTACTCCGATGGGTTGCAGCGTTTAGAAGTACTGGTTCTGTGATGTAAAAGAAACCACCTGGTCTTCCCCGTTCAGTTCGTACTCCGGAAAATGTAGACCGAGTCAGAATGGCAGTTGTTACTAGTCCTAGACGATCGACTAGACGACATGCTGTAGCGCTGGGTATGTCACGTCGTTCGCTTCACCGCATCTGACATGATGACCTCAAGTTCCATCCGTACAAAATAATGATCGTCCAGCAGCTTAATGAAGGGGATTTTGTACAGCGCAGAGACTTTTGTCGCATAATGGATGAAATGTTTACGGAAGATCCAGGTGCTACAGTCTTCATGAGTGATGAAGCACATTTTCTTCTTGACGGTTACGTCAATCTTCAAAACTGTCGGTATTGGGCATCGGAGAACCCACAAGAATTACACCAAAGACCTCTGCACAGTTTAAAGGTAACAGTGTGGTGCTGCATTTCAAAGTTGGGGATTGTCGGCCCCTATTTCTTTGAAGAGGAAGGAATTGCAGTTACTGTTACATCAGCTCGCTACGTTACAATGTTAAACAACTTCCTTCGTCCAGAACTTGAAAGGCGTCAAGTGAACATGAGAGACATTTGGTTTCAGCAGGATGGTGCCACAGCTCACACGGGGAGAGCATCCATGGCAGTGGTTCGACAAATGTTCCCAGGACATGTAATTTCGAGATTTGGTGATGATCACTGGCCCCCTCGCTCACCCGACCTGTCGATATGTGACTTCTTTTTGTGGGGATATTTCAAATCAAAAGTGTACTTCAACAAGCCTCGCACACTCGATGACCTTAAGAATTCCATACGTCAGGAAATTGAAGCCGTGCCAAATGAAATGTTGGAGACTTCTCAGCCTTTTGGCTAAGATCAAAGTGGAGGAGGTGGAGGAGCAACGTGCCGGGTTGTCGGAAGAGACCGAGGTGGGTGTCTTGACGAAGTGTTGCTGATTAGCCCTGAGGACGAGTCTCCCGTGCACGAATTCGTGCCGAGGCTAAAAGAGCTATTAACAGCCGAGAGCTCGGGGGAGAACTGGGACTCGTTCGAGGGGTAATTGGAGCAAATAACATCGTGTCTCGCCGACGCTGTCAGGCTCCTGCCACCTCCGGAGCAGTCGGGCCGCAGGCAGGCTGTGGAAGATCCAAAGGCCATTCAAAAACTATATCGCCGTAACCGTCGAAGGGCGGTCCGGCTTATTGTGGATGGAGAGTCACGCCACTGCGGCTTGGGTGTGAGGGAGGTCGAGGTCCACTTTCGGTCTGTGTGGTCCAGAAGGCTATGCGACCTGTCCATCTATGGTCGACCCGGTCAACATGCAGAGCGTCCGCCCTTTTCACACCACCCGTTTGTCCTGGGTGAGGTGGAAGGCAGACTACGTAAGTGCGAAAATACGTCGCCCGGTGCCGATCACCTAACGTATCGGTACTGGCGGTCGGTGAAACCCGCGTGCACCGTCGTGACTCTTATTTTTAACATCTGCTTGAAGTATAATGACATTCCGTCATCGTGGAAAGAGTCAACGACGGTGCTGATCTTTAAAAAGGGGGATCCACTGACCGTGGGAAACTGCCGACCTATTGCTATGACCCGTACTGAAGTGTACTGGTTAATTGTACCTTCTTTTTAATATTGCTCAGTTATATTTAATCTGCATAACGAGATAACTTTGTATATTACATAACAGAGACAATATACATGAATAAACAAAGTAAAAGATATTCACACTGATTAGTCTCAGATATTGTTCTGAGCAAGTTTCTAAGGACAATCTCTGAGATAAACTATTTATTCTAAAGATCATATAATCTCAGAGGGTCTCGGGATTACAAATATTTAAAAAAAACACAAAATTACATTTAACTCACAGCGTTTCATGTGCCAGTCCAAATTCCATGGTTAAATTGTCCTGCATAGACCGATAATACACAAAACGCAGATTCCTTAATCATTCGATCTTGCCGACCACTTCTTAACTCTTCTCTGTATACCACGTGATGGTCTTCTGTTCGTTATTCTCAGAGAGCATTAAAAGTTTCATACACTCACAGATTATCATATAAATATGTAATGTATCCTAATGGTACATTACAATGCCCTCGGGCTTTCCAATTGTCAAGACATGAAGTAGGTCTTGACAATTCACTTACACAAAGTATATCTCGTTTCCTTTTCTTAAAATGACACAGTATCCACTTTAAATATAATACGCATATACACAATATCAAGTACTTATACTTTATATAATTGGATAAACATTTACACGTTTAATTAACAAAACTCCAGAACATTCCACTCTAAATTCTTATTCTTCATAAATCAATATGCTTTACCACCGATTACGTCAATAAAAAACATAATTTTGGCATTACTCGCAAGGAAAAGGTACCTGGACCTTGAAAATTATATAGTATTAAACTACGTTACATGGTTCATATCTTTGTTGTTTCAGAAAGGTTCTATAAGAATAATAATTGACACAATTTCTGTATATGTTTACTTAACCATAATGTTTATTTTCCCTTTTATTATTCAAATAACCTTGCCTCCTTACTCATCAGCGATCACTACACAAGATGAGTCTTCCATATTCATCCTAACTAATGTTGTCTACTTTTAAACAAGCGCAAACAATATTTCTTACTATCGCTGCTTTCTTCGACATCTTCCTCTTTGATTTTCAAGGAACTGTTAGTCTGCTTCTCTGAGCTAATTATTTCCATTATTTTCATATTGTTGCATTGTTTAATTCATCTTTTTTATCATTTTAAATTCTAAAACACTCATTTTTTTATTTTTTAGCAAACTTTTACTTATTCCAGTTGATTTGTCACTATGACCAATGAACTTGAGGCAATATCTTCTGAATTGTTACATATCTTGTCAGCAGTTATGCCCTTTTCTTCTTTTGTACTTTTAATATAATTTCCAAACCCGTTGATACTCTTCAGTACCTGTTTTGCTGAACTTTGGCTTTTCCACTTCACTGTTTTCTTCTTCAGGTAATTAGTTTTTGAGATAATTTTCATTTTCTGCTTCACCTTCTTCTTCTGCAGTGTGGTATGACAGAGTCAACCACAATGAATATTATTAAGTAATTAATTAATATTCAGATTTTCTTGGTAATATTCAGTTATTAAATTGTAAATATTATAAATGATAGGGTTAATTCATAGGTGAATAATCATATATTAAACCCGGGCAGCCAAAGTTATTGTTATATGATTCAGTTTCTGCAAAACTTGCTCTTCAGAAAATATATTGAATGTAAGAAGTTGGAACGGCAGTTTTGAACGCTCAGAGGACGGGACAGTGACCAGGCCGACGCCTATGGCTCACAAAAGGGGTAGCGCGGGGAACCGTTAGCTCCCGAGTGTACTGACCTCTTCCTTCCCTTCCCAGTGGCCCGACAAAGTCAAGCGAAATTTGAGGGAAGCGCGTAGCGAATGTTAGCTGTGATACGAAACACGTGATGATGGACATATATCAATGCACCAATCGTGAACGGCTACAGGGGTTCACAGCGGTTAATTCACGGTGTGGCAGAACGAAGAACAAGGGTTTATAGATTACTCTCTGTCAGTAAGAGGTTGCTATGGTAACAGTTGGCTATCAACGAGAGCTAGCGTGAGAGCATAGACACGAGTTGGAACGTGAAGTTATTGATAAAAGAACCTGCAATCTTCGGAGTTAAAGCATATGATTGAACTTTAATAAATGTTAATTAATCGTAAGACAAGTTTACTCATTATTTAAATAAAGGTTTAATAAAGTAAAAATCAAATCGGCACGAACTACAAATGAAAGGTGACATCGGAAGAAAAGCAATATAAAGTAGAACAACAATCTTCATAAAAAGATAAATACGACCGAACACAAGAAATACGACATGAAGTGAGACACGAAATGCGACAACGGCTTCTGTTTCATGAGCGGAGAGGAAGCTGATTTTGCCGGAGAAAAGGACACGAGCCATCTTCAACGACACTTGCTGCCGAGACGAGCTACTGAGCGGACGTATCTCACGATACGATCGTGGCTGTTGATCAGTGACTGTGTCTGATCGCATTTCTGGCTGATGGGCTGGAAGCTAATGTGCTAACGCGGGCATATCCGCTTTCTTGACATTCGTTGCTGCAGTGGTACTGAGCGTGCTACACCTCATTAAGAAGCTGCTTCTATGGTAAAGTACCGACGCAGGGGTCCACAGTTCCATTGGGTTTTAACGCAGCTCGCGAACCTGTAAACGACTCCTGAGATAAGACTCTGCTTTCATCCTAAAATCACTGAGATAACCAAACTTTTCATGTTTTAACTTCAAATTCGAAGCATCTTGCTGATTGTTTTAAATTCAAACGATGCTTTTAACCTTAAACGGCACCCCTGGGATTCTTTGTTTTGTGAATGTTAACTTCAACTTGTTGGCCTGTGATGCCACTTTGATATCATGTTGACTTTGCAAATTATTGAGATATTTAAATCAGTTTCATGTTTGCTTTTATCCGGCGGATTGTAAATGTCGGGTACTGCTTGTTTGTTTGTCTTTGGATTATGTTTAACGTAACGTTAACTATACTCGGCCTTGTATAAGCCAGAAGACTTAATAAATTGAGCAAAATAATAATGGTTCTAGTTCACCATTTAATCAAATAACCAACTTATTGGATGTCATATATATTATTAATAATTATATTTCATTAACGTATTGGCTCCCCCCTCCCGAAACGATATCCAATACCTTCTTCTTCAGGAAGTTGGTTTCTGAAGAAATTATTCTTTTCTTTTTCACTTTCTTGTTTCTCATAAAATTGGTTTGTGTCTCTTTGTACAATTCTCCTTTTTTACTATACAGTTTCTGCTGTGCTAATTTGTCCTGTATCTCTAGGAGTTTCATTTCTTGTGACTGTATTGTGAATTTAACTGCACTCACCTTGACCCCATTATCAGTAAGTCTTCCAGCTATTACTTCAAACTGAGGAACCAGGTAGCTTTTATCTCTTTCCGTAACATCCTGCATTAACTTCTCAGATACATCCATTTCACCAATTAATTCCCAATATATTGACAATTGTTTTTATTTTGTATTTCTACTGCATGAATATTCTCAGATAAGTGTTTACTCTCATTTGTGGCTTCAAGTTGCAAACTCAAAATCGCTCCTTCCATCCGCGTTGTTGTGGCCTCCAACTGATTTTGTTCATTGTAAATGCGTTCGCAATTTGATGTTGTTTCCTTGTGGTTGCTTGCCTGCACAGCGTCCAATTTAGTGTCCATTCCATCCCGAAATTTAGACATTGAATCATTCAACTTGGCACTTATGCCATTCTGCACCTTTTCCAAGGAATCAATACGTTCCCGCATCAATTGAAACTGGTCATTGATGCTTTCCTTCATAGAGTATAATTGAGAATTAACCTCTGTTTTCACAGAATTAATCTGAGAAGACATTTGTAAAAACATTTGTTGTAATGACAATAAGTTTGTCTAAACTCATGTCTATATCGTCATCTCCTATTTGTTCTGTTTGCAGATTACTGCACTCTGGAACAATTGATTTCGGTATGTTCATTAAATCATTTTCGGAATCATTTTCCGTAATTTGTCGGTCTTCATCACCCACTCCAGCGATATTATTCTCTCGAACATTCGGTTCTCCCGAAAAATTTTGTAAATTGAACTCCATGACTTCACTATCTCTCACGTAACTTAATACTTTGCCAGAGCGTAATTTCATATAATGAAGTATTAAACAAATTATTACACCTCAAGTAAATGAATGAAAATATTAATCTATTCCTCGTTGAATTAAAATGACTTTAAATTCGCGACAAACCGAAGTATTTGAAAATTTGTTCTGACAAGCAATATAATCTTAATTATTCTAAGTTCATATGCATATTATACTTATAATACACAAGCACACTGGTATACTACTGCGAAACATCATAATACAAGCAAAAATAAGGAAAAAATTATGTTCATCACAAATATAGTGTTTTAAATAATTATTTTTTTTCGTGCCCCACGTTGGTTAGCGTCAAATGAAGTGTACTGGTTAATTGAACCTTCTTTTTAATATTGCTCAGTTATATTTAATCTGCATAACGAGATAACTTTGTGTATTACATAACACAGACAATATACATGAATAAACAAAGTAAAAGATATTCACACAATCTCTGAGATAAAGAATTTATTCTAAAGATCATATAATCTCAGGGCGTAAATATTTTTAAAAACAACAACAAACTCAAATAAAATTACATTTAACTCACAGCGTTTCATGCACCAGTCCAAATTCCATGGTTAAATTGTCCTGCATAGACCGATAATACTCAAAACGCAGATTCCTTAATCATTCGATCTTGGCGACCACTTCTTAACTCTTCTCTGTATACCACGTGATGCTCTTCTGTTCGTTATTCTCTGAGAGCATTAAAAGTAATAAAAGTAGAGAATCACGAGAGACATGCATCGGTTAAAAAGGGTGTGAGACAAGGTTGTAGTCTATCCCCGTTAATATTCAACTTGTATGTAGAAGAAGCAATGAAGAAAGTCAAAGAAAAATTTCCATGCGGCATAAGTTTTCAGGGAGAAAAAATCAGTATGCTACGATTTGCTGATGACATTGTCTTGTTAGCAGAGAGGGCTGAGGATATTGAGAAGTTATTGAATGGCATGAACAAAATACTGAAGGAAGATTTTGGACTGAATATAAATCAAAAAGACAAAAGTGATGAAATGTAGCAGAAATGATACCAATAGTAGCAGATTAAATATAAAAATAGGATCGGATACAATAGGAGAAGTAAGCGAATTTTGTTACTTGGGAAGCAAAATTACAACCGGTGGCCGAAGCAGGAAGGATGTTAAAAGCAGAATAGCACTAGCTAAAAGAGCCTTCATGAAAAAGAGAAACCTTTTAGTTGATCTAGGAATTAGAAAGAAATTTTTAAAACTCTATGTGTGGAGCACAGCACTTTACGGTAGCGAAACATGGACTTTAGGAATACCGGAAAGAAAGAAACTTGAAGCATTTGAAATGTGGTGCTACAGAAGAATGCTAAAAATTAGGTGGACAGACAAAGTAAGAAATGAACGAGTTATGGAAATGATGGGTGAGAAAAGAAGTTTATGGAAGAAGCTTACAGGAAGAAGAGACAGGCTTTTAGGTCATATTTTGAGACATGCTGGATTGGTTAATTTGTTAGTGGAGGGAACAGTTGAAGGTAAGAACTGTAGAGGTAGACAGAGATTAGAATATATGAAGCAGATATATGAGGACGTGGGTTGTAAGGGGTATGTAGAAACGAAAAGGTTAGCACAGGATAGAAAGGGATGGAGGATTGCATCAAACTAGTCTGAAGACTGACGACAGCAAAAAAAACACTCACAGATTATCATATAAATATGTAATGTATCCTAATGGTACATTACAGTACCATCTACAAGATCTTTACGGGCTGCCTGGCAAAACGCCTCACCACCTGGCTTACAGCCAATTCTGTCCTCTCTGCATGCCAGGAAGGCTTTTTGCCGTTCGACTGCATCTTTGAACATAATTTCGTTCTGCAGAAGAGGATGGATGAAGCCAGGATAGGACGGGGGGGGGGGGGGGGGCTTTTGTGACGCGTGGCTCGATTTTTCTAATGCGTTCGGCTCTGTTCCTCATGAGGCCATTGCGTGTGCCCTGAGGACAGCGGAGGCGGGTGAGCTGTTTGATCATCTGGTGGCCAACATTTACAATGTTGGCTCCAGCCGCATTGCTGTCGGGTCTGCCTTGAGCGAGAATATCCTGGTCAAGAGCGGAATCAGACAGGGATGTCCATTATCTGGACTGTTATTCAATGTTGCCATTGATCCCATCCTCCGGAACATCCAGGGGGACCACACGGAGCACTGCTCGCTTGCCTACGCGGACGATGTCACCGTCATAGGCCAAACGGTCAAGCAAGTGCAGGCGAGTATGGACACCGTGGAGGCCTTGGCAGACAGGATTGGCATTCATGTCAATGCCGCAAAGTGCTACTCCATCCATCTTTCCGGTGTCACCCCTGT
>JARYHS010013630.1:203388535-203429691 GCA_031002005.1 Vandiemenella viatica | reverse complement strand
TCAGAGACCCAGCAGACAGAAGAACCACAAACAGACTAGCAAACCAAATCAAATGGCACCTGCAACAACACCAAGCAGTTCGTTGGGAAGACGCTCTTAGTCGAACGGAGCGAAATCCCGACCTCTGTTGGAAGATAGTAAAAGCTAGAAAAGAACCACCCCTGTCAACAAAGCCACTACAAGGACCAAATGGTTTTGCATACACAGCACGGGACAAAGCCGAACTAATGGCAAACTCTTTAGAACATCAGTTTCAGACACATGTCATCGATGACAAGGATAGTAAAATCCACGAAGAAAGAGTAGCTAGAGAAGTACCTCGCATTTTGCGGGAAAATTTACGTAGCTCTTTCTGCCCTGTGGATCCGACTGTAGTGAGTTCGATCATTGGGAGACTCGGCAACAAAAAGTCCCCAGGCCCAGATGGTGTAAAAGCCACATACCTAAAAAACCTACCACAACCTGCAATAGTTTACCTCACAGCTATTTACAACGCATGCCTCAGACTATCCTTCTTCCCATCCCCATGGAAAATAGCCAAAATAATCACCCTTCCTAAACCAAACAAAAGCCATCTCCTTCCCAAAACCACAGACCTATCTCACTCCTCAACCTCCTCGGAAAAGTCCTAGAGCGAATCATAATGATAACCTTCCAAAAATTCCTAGATGAAACCAACATCATTATCCCACAGCAATTTGGTTTCCGTGCTCAGCACAGTACAATCCACCAATCTACCCGACTGGTCGAACATATCTGCAAAGCGCGATCCATCAGGCATAATACAGGTGCTGCTATGCTAGATATAGAGAAAGCTTTTGACAGAGTTTGGCATGATGGCTTAGTATTTAAACTACACTCATATGGCTGCCCTGGACATTTACTAAAAATAATAAACAGTTTTCTTCGAAACAGGAAGTTCTTTGTAGTGGTGGACGGACAAGAAAGCCAGTTGAAATCAATTGTAGCAGGCGTACCTCAAGGGTTGGTCTTGGCTCCAACACTGTACAGCGTATATACAAATGACCTACCCCACCAACAAGGCGGAGAAGTAGGGCTATTTGCGGACGATACCCTGGTATACAGGTCGAGCCACAACCTAAATTACATTGTACGCAAACTGACGCAGCACCTTGAGAAAATCACTCAATGGTGCAATCTTGGGAAGATCAAAATTAACTCCGGCAAAAGTCAGGCTATTATGTTCACCACCAGAAGGACGGGACCCAGCCACCAAAGCAAGCTCGACGGCATGGACCTCCCCTGGTGTGAATCGGTTAAATATCTCGGACTACAAATTGACAAAAAACTAACTTGGATAAAACATATAAAAAACGCTTGTAATATAGGTTAGGTTAGGTTAGACTTTTTAAATTATACCCCCTCCTCAAGGGGAGCAAACTTAGTATTAAGACAAAATTAAAAATCTACACCACTATAATTAGACCGGCATTGTTATATGGCTCATAAATTTTCAGCATGGCTTCAGACTGTCAAATCAAAAAACTGCAGGTTATACACAACAAATATTTGAGAATTATCACCAATGCCCCACGGTACATGCTGAAAACACAAATTCACTACAATTTAGGCATACAAAAGCTCACAGATTACATCAAGGACAAATCGACAAAATTCTTCCACAAAGGAAATTTTTCGCCCCATCAAATTATTCATGACTTAGGACAAAATGTACACCCACAACAATATATCCAACCACTTACAACTTTTACCAGAAATTACAGGGTCTGACAATAACACCATACTAAAAGAAATAACACCATAACTGTCATAAAAAACCAGCCTGAATCCCCCTATTCCGTCATAAGTTAGGGAGCTACAATGCTCTGGCACTTCAACAACTATATGGGCGCATGCCCAACCATAAGTCTGTTCTGTTCTGTTCTGATGCCACAGAACAATATAAGTGCCCACGCTGTGGGGACCAACATCACCTTAGCAAATGTAAAACTGCTGAAGAAACATTAAAGTGTAGCAATTGCAAAGGAGATCATTCCGGGCTCTCCTACAAATGTCCAATGAGACCAAAGGAAATTCAAGAAAGCATTCCCATACAAAAGCTTCAAATTATTGACGAGCCGACTCCAGAGCCAGAAACCTTAGATGATATAGCCAAAAACTACAATCACAAAGATGACTATATCAGAACCACAGTTGCAATCCTCCTGAACCTTTTTCATGACAGAAGGAAGGAAGTGATGGCTGTACTGAAACAGGTATTTAGGCAGCTGTATCAGAAAGACGTAAATGTCAACCAGACAGGTAACAACATACGAGTATCTATCAATAGATTTAATCGAAGACAGCGAAAGTAAAGACCTCCATCCCTCCACTCAGTGGGAAAAAAGACAGACAGTAACAGGTAACAAAAATAATGGCAGGAAGACGTAACAATAACTTACTGTTCGTTAACACAGCTGGATTAAGACATACGAAGACATTACTGACGAGCTGCATCCAGAAAAATGACATACACATTCTTGGGGTAGCAGAGACATGGACAAAGACAGATGATCAAGCCAGACTAAATCGCTAGACCACATTTGCTAAACATAGACCAGATGGCAGGGAGTTGTAGCACTATATGTGCGTAAAGACATACCTTCACGACAGGCGCCTCTTCCATTACAATACCACAATACAGAAGCTGTAATGGTAGTCATCCCCAGACACCGAGACATAGACTTATTGATAGTCTGCATATACAACCCACCGCAATACAATCTTCCTATTAACTTCATAAGATTGTGACGTCCCACTCCACAAAGCCATTGCTTGGAAATAATATGACAAATAATATTGTAATCAATGTTTGTAAATAAGTTTGTAAGTTAATGTATCACAGGTTTTCCACAGCGTAGTAGTATGTATAGGTCATTGGGTAATTTGAGATTAAATGTTGTAAGTTTGTTTGCTTGAAGTTGGCACCAGTGTGGTAAAAAAAGAGAGAAATGAGGGAGGAAGCTATTGTGGCGGCGTAAAATTAGCGTGCAGATTTTTGTGTTCTGGAAATGTTTGTAGTAAATTTTATAAAGAGTGCAAAAACGTTGGTTTGTTGATAAGAAGTGGAATAAAATTGAGTTAAAAACGAGAGCTCCAAGTGTGTTAATTCGTAAAATTATTATCCCGGTTACGCAATACTAACAACGTGTGCGAGGTAGTAGCATAAACCGCTAAAATCAACAACTTGGCCAAATGTTGAAAATGACGGGCTACTGCAATCTATGATGATTTTATCATAGGTACCTCGCAAAGTGGCACCTTTACTGCCAGGATTATTTAGTGATATCTCACTAATTAGCTGGAATTAATTCATCGCAGAGGAGTCATAAGTAGCTGAGCTGCAGGTATTGTGTGGAAGATCACCGATGTTGTTGTTGTTTTTGTGGCTTTAGGGCGCGTCGACAGCGTTGTCATTAGCGCCCTAACAATGACCATCTAATACTTTTGCTAAAAGAATATTAAAATACCATCTGTATGGTCGACTGTACAAGGGTCGGCCATACGGACAGCAAATAAAAAAACATGGCTTTAAAAGGGCCACTAGGACCTGATAACCATAAAACACCTGGATGGCTGAAAAGTTGTCAAACCGGTTCACAAAATAATTAAAAACACTACATGTCTCGCTGGCTGTATAGAGGCCAGCGAGACAGAAAATATAAAGATATTAGAATTATAAAAAATAAAAACAATGCAAATGGATGTGTGGCTGTAAAGAGGCCACCCATACATCATAAAACTAGGCCAAACTGCATAAAATTTTAGGCAATAGAGTGGCCAATACACAAAATTTCAAAACACTGGCCACATTGCTGATCTTGTTGTTAAAAATAAGAGACAGATCGTTGGCCAGGCCAACGCCTGCCCTAAAACTAAAACGTTATTATAATTGCTTTAGGGCATGTTGACGGCAGGGCCAATAGCGCCCTAAAAATTACCAGCTATTACTGTGGCTTATGAAAGTACTAAAATACTGCCTGCATGGTCGACTGTAAGGGGTCGGCCGTACAGACAGCAAATAAAATAAGTCATAAAATCAGACGTGGCTTTAAAGCGACCACAATGACTTAAAACCGTACAACACCTGTAAGGCTGTAAAGGGGCCAAACAGGTTCAAAAGAGGATAAAAAACACTACATGTCTTGCTGGCTGTGTATTGGCCAGACAGACAAGAATAATAACAATACAAAAAATAAAAACCATGCATATGGATTGGGTGGCTGTAAAGAGGCCACCCATCAGTCTTAAAATTAGACCGATCTGCCTAAAATTGGTTTCACCCGCCTCAGTTCGGGTGGGTCGTTGGTCATTGCCCGCTGAGGAACGGGATCAGGCTCATCCACCAGCATTGCAGTTTCCTCTGGTTCTGAAGAGTCTGACGTCTCCGACTCAGCGTCCCTCCTCGACTACCTCCTTGCCCTTCTTCTTCCTCGACCTCTTTCCCTTTTTCTCCCTTTTACCAGGTGTTCTGGGAGGGGACGAAGACGGAGATTTAACGAACTGAGTCGGGTCCGTCAGCCTAAACCTCGGACCCAGTGTCTTCAAGTCGCCTGCAGTAATGTTGGTAGCAGATGGTAGTGCTACTGCTTTCACGGCACGTGGTGGTATTGGAGGTGCTGGTAATTTCACTGCTACTGCTGGTGGGTCCTGTTTCACTGCTGCTGGTGTGATCGAGGTCGCAGACGTGTTGCTACCGACGTCCGCGGTCTTAGGAGTTATGACCTTAGCGGGTTTTGCACCGCATTTATACTGACACGAGCACGTAGTGCTCGTGCCCATGTCTGCAACGAACGTCTGGGTAGCAACACACTGCTTCCTGACGGGAGCTGAAGCCAACTTAGCAAAACTAGTTGTAAATACTGGGGCGGCAAGTAACTTAGCCTTCTTCTTAGCTTCCCCGTAAGGAATCCGCTCTTTGGTCTTCAGCTCCTGTATCTTGCGTTCATCAAGATACACTTGACACTCCCTGCTCCAGGCGGGGTGCGAACCGGAGCAGTTGACACAAGCCTGTGGAAGCGTACAACTGACACCTGGCTCGTGTGCGCCCTTCCCGCAGTTTCCACAGGTGGGGTTTCCCTAACATGACGCCGTCGTATGTCCGAACCGCTGACACTGGAAACAGCGCATCGGGTCCGGAACATACGGACGGACGTTAAGGTTTATATATCCGGCCTTGATAGTCTTGGGCAATACTGGAGTGTCAAACGTCAGGACGAAGGTGGCAGTCTTCTCAAGATTGCCATTTACCCTTCGTGTGATCTGACGTACCTCGATCACTTTTTGAGATTTCCATTCGGTAAGAAGCTCATCTGTTGCTAGGTCCATGATATCCCGGCAAGTGATAACGCCTTTGCTACTGTTTAAGGACTTATGGAGTTCGCATTTTACAGCGAATTCCCCGAGCTTCTTACAATTCAGCAGTTGAGTAGCTTGCTTACTGCTGACTGTTTCCAGCAGCAGTGTCCCGTTCCTCAATTTTTTAACAGTGTTAAGGGTACCAAAAAGACCCTCTAGACCCTTTGAGATGTAGAAGGGTGACACTTATTCAAAGGTTCCTTCAACTTTTTCCATAATTACAAAAGCGTTCTGTACTGAACAAACTTTTCTGATACTGTCACTGTCAGATGCGGGGGGGCTATCAACCCTCACCCGTTTCTTTGAACTGGGTGTATTTATATTAGCCTGCGGCACACCCGTACCGCAGGTTGGTTTGGTATTCTTGCGAGTCTTAATTTTGGTCCCACGAGTATTACCAATTTAAAACGAAATGCTAATACAACAGGGGTGCGCAGGTGCCCCTGAGGTTGCACGCTAGCGAGTGATTTCCCTCATCACTCATTCGCCTCCTCGGCACGTGTCTGACCTTGAGGTTGAGGGGTTTTTTATAGAGGTTTGTTCCGTCCTCGCAATCCGGGCGATGAAGCCAAGATTCCCGTTCTCCTAGACACACAACGTTCCACCGCCACGCCCTACGGTGGTCGTTGAAGCATGGTAGGAGCTTACGGTGTGGGAAACTTGCGGCGCTCACAAGTTTCCAGCTCGGGCACCGCGGGTTCGCCAAACCCGTACCTGGCACTTGTGTACCAGGCCCCTGCGGGGAAGATCACCGAATGTTGACGCAGTTTGGCAAGTACTACTCTTAATTAATCTTTCTGGGAGAATTACAATGTTAAGAAAATAATCAGAACAGTTACGAAAAAGAACTTGCATAAATTAAACTAGTAGTTTCGTTAAAGAAAGTTTGGTAAATGAGGTGTAGAAATGTAATATTGAAAGATAAACAATTGAGTTAAATAGAACTGTATAAAAAAATAAAAAAATTAAAAAAATTATTTGTTTGAAAGTCAAAATTGAAAGTGTTTAAAGTACTGTAAAGGCATGCGTGAAGAATAGAATTATCGTAAAACATGTGTAAAAGTAAGAGATTGTTTAAAGCAAAGTTGGACGCTGTGAAAGTCTTAGATAAGTTAGTAAAGAAATATATTGAATGCAGTTGGGAAGGGTTCTTATAATTTGTAACTAATTAAATAAGAAAAGAATTCAGAATCTGTATATGCATGGCTGTTAGCCATATTGATTTTTCATGTAGTAATGTGTAATTTTTTTTTGGAGTTGTGAAACTTTTATTTTTACAGTGCTGTGTCTGTTTTGTAATTGTTTAAGTAATTTTAGTTGGGTTTCTGTGCCCGTGTGGATGTTTATCGGCGTTGTAGACAGCGTTGTGTAAAATTGCAGTGATCTTGTGTGTATAATACCGACGTGTGAATTAACGAGGTATTTGCATAACAGTAGAAGTTCGTATCGCTGTGTTCTATGTTGAATTTGTAATTAAAATGGAGGGAATAAAAGGTAATTCAGTCCATTATGGGGAAGAATTGAATCTTAAAGAAGTTGAGGATAGTAATTGTGACAGTAACAATGGGGATTCCGGGTTTGATTCTTGAACGGCAGGGGAGGCAACTGAAATGGACTCGTCCTGTGTTGTCAGCGCGGGTAGCATGTATATCGCTGATCGAGTCGGTGGGAGCAGCGTTACCAATCTAACCAGCAGTAGTATCTGTGAAGTTGAGGCTAGGAAATATGTGACGTATGCTACGTCGACACCAATACCAGTCAGTCAAGTTGAATTACGTGAAAAACAGATGGGTACCGAAACAGTTCATGCTCAAGAACAGAAAGAGAGCGAATTATCAATATTAATTGCATTAATGAAAAACATGGGTGAAAAAATGGAATTAAATAATGAAAAAATGGAAATTATGAGAAAAGAATCAAAACGAACGGCAGAAAGGATGGAAAGAAAAATAACCGAGGGTATTGAGCAAAGTAGGGAGGAAATGCGAAATATAAGGCAGGATATGTTGGAGAAAATGAATACATATATTAGCCTAGTCAGAAGAGAGGTGTGATAAGAAGATAGAAATATTAAAAGGGGATATCGATACACAAGTAACGAAGGAAATAGAAGCTGTGTATGAATATGTTGGAAGACAGGAAGAGACTGCTAAGCAGCATTTAGTAGGTTTGGTGCAGCAAAAGGTTGAAGAAGTTAAGAAAAATCATAATGAAATACAGGAAGAGTATTTAGCACTGAAGAAGGAAAATGAAATAATTTATGAGAACCAACGGGAATGCAAAAAAGGGGTTGAAGAGTTGAAGATTGCGACAGAGAATAACACGAAACGAATTTCTCGGTTAGGAGAAAGTTTGATGGTTATAGATAAGAGTGTACATGGAGCGGCATGTGAAGTGGCGGAAGTAGCAAGCCAAGTAAATGTGCAATTGAAATTAGTTAAAGAAGATGTGAAGGGAGAGGTTGGACAATTGATACAGAGAGTTAAGGAAGTGGAGCTGGCGAGGAATGACTGCAGTCAGAGGTGGTAATGTAATCACAAACCATTTTAAATTACCGGAAGTTAAATTTGAGCCATAAAAATGTATACACCCTGTAGAATTTGTTAGAGTGTATAAAAATGGGTTACCCTATGAATGGGCTGATTCAGACAAGATAAGATATGTTAAGAATATGTTACAGGGTGAGGCCTTTGCATGGAGTTGTGAGAGTACCAGAGGAATGTAGCGATTATGAAGAGTTTTTGAAATCATTTCTGAGCAAGTATTGGTCGCAGAGAAGGCAAAGAAGAGTGAGAAGAGATTTTTGGAATTGCAGATACTATAGTAGACGTGATGGTAGTATGAAGAATTTTTGTGAGGCGGTTATGAAGGAATTGCGTTACCTGGACCAAGGGATAGAAGATGATGAGAAGATCGAGGTTCTACTTCAAAAATTGCCCAGACATGTACAGGAGAAGCTAATAGTAAATCAGTGGAATAGTCTGGAAGAATTTCTTGAAGCAGTTGAGAGGTTAGATCGTTGGAACAGCATGAGCGATCAAGAGCCGAGAAAGGATAGGAGGAATGATTCTCGGAATTATAATAGGGCAGATCAGGTGAATTCTCACACTAATTTTACTAGAGGTCGAGGACGATCGAATGGATATAACAGAGGGGGGCGGTCCTACGACAATTCGGATGGAGATAGGAGGGATTTTCAAGGCAGACACCATGAAAATCAGTGGTCACAATGGAACAACAACGGGGCAGCACGAATGGACGATGAAAGGCAACGCGATGCAGCAAGAATGGCGGGAAACTCGGTGCCACAACTGGGGCGGTCCGATCAGTAGCGGATAAAGTCGAAGCAGGACCAAAAAGGCGAGAATTTCTAACCAATCTAGACAACGAGGACAACTATTATAGAACTAAGAGCATGCAGGAGGAAATCAGTGATGGAGATATACCATTGGTGAACAGCCACAATGAAGAGTCCATGTATAGAAAAGAAAAAGGGGAAAGGGGAGATCAAGTTTTTGACGATGAAGAACCGTTAAAATGGTGGGAATGTTTGGAACTCTCAAAGGAAGAGGAGCCACAAGAAATTGCACGAGAGTGCGAATGTAATTGGCATGAGGAGGAAATTAAAGAATTGGCTAGAATCAGCGTAGGAAATCATGATGGTGAAGAAGATTGTGAGAAAAGGATGAGGGAACGTACTACAGTGGAGGAAATGTTACCAAACAGGCACGTGTCACAAAGAGTGGGTAAGGAAATATATGAAACTACTTCGGTGGGAAGCGATAGTATTGGAGAAACTGAGGAAGAGGATAGTGAGAAGCTATACAGTGATGAGGGTGATGAAACTGAAAAAGAAGAAGAAGAGGTGAAGCAAAGTTCAAGCAGTAATGAAGTTGAGGGAGTCAGATTGTTCCTGGTGAGGAAGTATGTGGTTAAAGGTGAAGAAGAAAGCAGAATTACAGGAGAGTCAGTTGGGCATGTTTCAAGAGGTAGTGGAAATGATATGAGCTTAAGTGAGGGAAACAGGACGTCCAGTGTGGTGATTGACTTATCTAATCAAGCAGAAGAAGCAAAATCCGTGGGGGTAAGTAGCATCAGATGGAATACGAGCAATGATAGCCAAGGAGGCGATGGAAAAGCAGAGTTACAACAGCTATACCTGAAAGACGGAAGCAAGTTGGAATTGAAATGGTCTCCAGAGGGAATCGAAAAAGACTTACTGCAAGCAGAATTTTTGAAGGAGGAAGGATTAAAAGATTGGATGAAAAGAAAGAAAAAATAAAACATTACGTTGTGGGGACATGACACTGAGATGACAAAAGGAATGTATGAAGAAAAGGTCAGAGGAAAAAAAAAAGGCATAACCAGAAATATCACCCGGTAGAATTTAACTTGGGCGATATGGTATTGGTGAAGACACAGGAGAAGTCATGTGAGGTGAATTCTGAAATAAATAAGTTTTTTGACGTGTATCATGGTCCTTTTAGGGTAGATGGGAAACCGCATAGGAATGCGTACTGGTTGGTGTACCCTAAGTCAGGGAGAAAATTTGGACTAAGAAATGTAACTGACTTAAAGATGTACAAATTAAGAGGAGACAAGTAATAGTAAATAAGTACTTTGTGATTGTGTTGTATAAAGTTGGGCTATTTGAAAAATGTACCTAGGAACTGAAAGAGACATTGTGTTGACATGGGTGAAAAAATTAAGAACTGCACCGATACAAAGTGATATTTTTTGTGTAGAAGCAATGCCTTGTGAAAAGAAGGTTGGACTTTATGACAAAGCAACCAATTTTGTACCAAAATGTGCTTGTTTGACATAGAGTGGGGGCATGTGTGACGTCCCACTCACAAGCCATTGCTTGGAAATAATATGACAAATAATATTGTAATCAATGTTTGTAAGTTAATGTATTACAGGTTTTCACAGCGTAGTAGTATGTATAGTCATTGGGGTAATTTAAGATTAGATGTTGTAAGTTTGTTTGCTTGAAGTTGGCACCAGTGTGGTAAAAAAAAAAAAAGAGAGAAAGAGGGAGGAATCTATTATGGCGGCGTAAAAGTTAGCGTGCAGATTTTTGTGTTCTGGAATGTTTGTAGTAATTTTATAAAGAGTGCACGTTGGTTTGTTGATAAGAGTGAATAAAATTGAGTTAAACGAGAGCTCAAGCGTTTTATTGTAATTATTATCCGTTGTGCATCAAACAGTGTAAAACTATATCTAATTAATTTAATACTAACGTGTGCGAGGTGGTAGCATAAACCGCTAAAATCAACAACTTGGGCCAAATGTTGAAAATGACGGGCTACTGCAATCTATGATGATTTTATCATAGGTACCTCGCAAGATACGTTATGACTTTCAAAAACTTCATAATAATGGGAGACTTAAACGCGAGACACTACTACCTAGATGACTCACATGAAAACAGCAACGGAGAACAACTATTTGAACTATTGACAACTGAAGGTATATGCAGACTATAGACGGGTGGACCGACATTCATTGGAATCCATGGCCAATCTACTCCAGACCATATACTTCACAGCAATAACATGACAGACAAAATAAAATTTGAAAGATTAGAAGACAGTATTACAAGTGACCACATCCCTATCATTTTCTCAACCACAGCTACTCCCAATCCCCACCCACTGCCTGAAACAAGAGACATAAAAATCATTAAAAATGCAGACTGGACAAAATATGCTGACATTAAAAATCGACTACAGGCTCCACTGACAATCACTGATGACCAAGACATGAATAACGTAACTGATCTAATAGAAAACACGCTGCAGACAGCAATAGACCAAGCAGTTCCTACCAAAACCATAACCAACTGGAAACCTACCATACCCAACGAAGCACTTATCCTGATCAGACAAAAAAGAAGAATTTATAGAGAATTCAAAAGAACAGACAATCCTGACTTGAGACGGGTTTGGAATAGACTTAACAATCAAATAAGACAGATAATTTCTGAGCATAAACAAACTGAATGGAATAACGCATATCAACAGCTAAATTATAGGGAAGGACAAAAATGTTGGAAAAAATTCAAAACACTATCTGGACATACTCAATCCAAACCAACAACACTAATTATAGACCAAATACGGACAACAGATAACAGACAGAAAGCGGAAGCTTTTAGACAGACACTGGAAACAGTGCACACCTTCCCTGAAAACTACTTATTCAACGATAACTTTCGACAGGAAATAGAAAGACAGTACCCCTCTATACTTCAGGCATCTACAGTACCTACAGAAAAAGACGCAGTAGTGACAAAAGAAATCACAGAGTTCGAAGTACTGTCAGCTATACACTCAGGACGAAACACTGCACCAGGACCAGTCGGTCCTACCTACGAAAAGCGCCTATCAGTGTAATTGTCCCAATCCTAACCCTTCTATTTAACTATTGCTTGACTCATGAGACAATTCCAAATGCATGGAAGAGAATAAAGACGATCATGATTCCAAAGCCCAAAAAACACAGACCCCAGCTCCTACAGACCTATCTCCCTATTAAATGTTATTGGGGAAACATTTGAGAGAATCATTACCGACAGACTAAGAACCTATGTAGAAGAGAAGAATATTATACCTCACATACAAGCAGGATTCAGACGACACCACACGACGTTTGACCCCCTGCTTCGATTGACTTCTCAAGTGACTAAAAGTATCAACAAAGGCCATTGCACTCTCACAGTATTCCTAGACGTAGAACGAGCATTTGACAAGATTTGGCACAACGGACTATTATACAAACTGAAAACCATAGGAATACCGGACAAAATGACCAGACTGATCAAAACACTAATTGAGACAAGACAGTGTGCCGTTCACTGCAACGACAAAGCATCTGATGTATTCATTCCCAAAGCAGGAGTTCCACAGGGTGGGTTACTCTCTCCCCTACTATACATACTGTACACATCAGACATTCCGACGGTTGACAGACCAGACGAGGCAGTTGCTCAGTATGCTGACGACACCACCTACTGGTGCTCGGCACTCAGCACAGAGACTCTGAACAGACGAGCAACGCAATTCCTCAGACGACTACAGGACTGGATGAGAAAATAGAGGATCAAACCAAACCCCGATAAAACTCAGACAGTTCTGTTCAGACACAGAAACTTAACGAAGAAATGACAACAAAGACAACAAAACATACAGTTAACAATATGGGGACAACAGATACGACTAAGCGACACAGCAAAATACCTGGGAATATACTTAGACAAATACTTTAACTGGAAAACACATCTAAAAGAAACACTAAACAAAATAAGGAAGAGACAAAATTTGATCAGACTAGTACAAGGACGCTTTTACAGATGCAGCATGCAGACAGCTATACATACTTACAAGACATTCATATGACCTCTGATTGAATATGCAGCCATACCATTAGCGGGAATGACAGAAATTATCGTGAATCGACTGTATTCAACTGAAAGACATTTACTTCGAAGTATTCTAAGACTAGACTACCGGACTCCTTCTGACCTGGTGTATGACGTGGCAAATATAACACCGCTACAGACGAGACTGGCTGTACAACGAGCCAAATATGGATAAAGGCTAAGGTCCCACAGGCAAGACATGCACGACTTACTCACAACAAGACCCCAGACTACACGTAAACCAAAGTTCAAATATAACTATCCACCCAAAATTATAGCTCTGAACATGAGAAATGTATTTCCACAGACAGCTGGGGAAAACAACCAGCTAATATCAAATGAGAAATTACACACACACCTTGACGAGAGGCAACGTGAGGAAAGACAGTTAACTGCAAATGTCTCTAAGAAAGCAATTGATACAGCTGCCTAAACAAAATAAACTGAAACATCGAAATGAATTGTAAGGCTGATATATATATACACACACGAGGTGTGTTCAGAAAATAACGGGAATTTTTAAATTTCGCGAGTTTGGAGAGTCCAATTGTCAATTTTTTTTATTATTATGTTGGTATACATGCCCTGGAAATATGATAAAATTTTCAGCTGTATTCATTGCTTACTTTGTCTGTGGCAGCCGCTAAGGTTAGACGTGTTTTTATGAGCTCGGCGATTTTCGTTTGTTAAAAGAAATTTATCAAAGAATTTGTATCAAATTTTGCGTAAAAAAATGAAATAAAGTGTAACAAAGTGTGTGATATGTTAACAAAGGCCTATGGTGAGTCTGTTATGAGTAAAACAAGAGTTTACGAGTGGTATAAGCGTTTCCAAGATGGCCGTGAAGACGTTGAAGATGACGAACGCCCCGGACGCCCCAGCACATCAACAACCGATGAAAACGTGGAAAAAGTGAAAGCAATGGTTATGAATGATCGCCGAATCACAATCAGAGAAGTTGCTGATGATGTTGGCATATCGATTGGCTCATGCCATGAAATTTTTTCAAATGTTTTGGGTATGAAACGCGTGGCAGCAAAATTTGTTCCAAAATTGTTGAATTTTGAACAAAAACAGCGGCGAATGGAAGTTGCTCAGGAGTCACTAAATGAAGTCAACGACGATACAGAATTACTGAAACGTGTTATAACATGTGACGAAACATGGGTTTACGGATATGACATCGAAACTAAGGCTCAATCGTCTCAGTGGAAGCATCCTGGCTCGCCAAGACAGAAAAAGACTCGACAAGTGCGGTCGAACGTGAAGGTTATGCTTACGGTGTTCTTCGATTTTAATGGCATAGTGCATAGTGAATTCTTGCCACAAGGTCAAACGGTAAATAAGGAGTACTACCTACAAGTTCAACGCCGTTTGCGTGAAGCAATCCGAAAAAAACGTCCGGATTTGTGGAAAAACAATTCATGGCTTTTGCACCACGATAATGCACCAGCTCACACTTCGTTGCTTGTTCGTGAATTCTTGGCCAAAAACAATACTGTAACGATGCCCCAGCCTCCATATTCGCCAGACATGGCTCCGTGTGACTTTTTCCTATTTCCAAAAATAAAGAGAACCTTAAAGGGCCGTCATTTTACAAGCATAGATGACATTAAAAGCGCATCGCTGAAAGAGCTAAAGGCTATCCCAAAAATCGAGTTCGAGAAGTGTTTCGACGATTGGAAGAAGCGCTGGCAGAAGTGCATAATATCTAATGGGGACTATTTTGACATTAATGTAGACAAATAAATAAATATTTTTTTCAAAAAACGAAAATTTCCGTTATTTTCTGAACACACCTCGTATGTATGTGTGTATATATATATATATACAGGGTGTTTGAAAAAGAACTCCCTAGTTTTAATGTGTCATAGAATCTGTAAAAAGTGATATACACTATTCTAGTTTGTGGTGTTTGATTAAGCAACACTCTAAGTTTTGCCGCCAAGCAGTTGGCAGACCTGCTTGACCTTGAGACGGCGCCAGGGAACAGTTCCCTCAGTTGTGTTCGGGCGTGCAGTGCGGTGCAATGTTAACTCCACAACAAAAAGCGCAGTGTGTTATTTGGTTTGTGCAAACTGAGTCTGTTATAACAGTCCAACGTAATTTTAGACGTCAGTATGGTGGTGAACCTCCTACACCAAAAACTATCCGTCAATGGCTAAATTCTTTCAAGGAAACCGGTAATGTTTTAAAAGCGAAATCACCCGGTAGGCCTAGAACTTCTGAAGATGTTGTTGAACAGATCCATGTTTCGTGTGTTCGGAGCCCAAAAAAGTCATTGGCCAGACGTAGTCTACAATTAGGTGTTCTTAAAGGTACGCTCTATGATGTTGTACGTAAAAGATTACATTTGCGTGCCTACAAATTGCAACTGTTACATGAAATAAAACCTACTGATAAAATCAAAAGGCTAGAGTTTGCTATTGACTTTTTAAGCAGAATTGATGATGATGAAAATTTTTTGAAAAATATTTGTTTTTCTGATGAGGCTACATTTCATGTAAGTGGGACAGTTAATCGTCATAACTGCAGAGTTTGGGGGGAAGAGCATCCACATGAAGTTATTCAGCATCAGCGTGACTCTCCCAAAGTTAATGTTTGGTGCGGCTTGATGGTTGATTGTGTGATTGGTCCTTTCATTTTTGCAGAACGAACAATAAATGGAAACATTTACTACGACATGTTGACAGAGTATGTCTTTCCCCAAATGGAAGATACTGAGGCGGAAAAAGGGCTTGTGTTTTTCCAACAAGATGGTGCCCCTCCTCATTACAGTAACCATGTGCGCGCGGCTCTAGACACTCGCTTTCTGGGAAGGTAGATAGGGAGAGCTGGCCCAATTGCTTGGACACCACGAAGCCCGGACTTAACCCCTCTGGACTTTTCCTTTTGGGGACACATAAAAAATGTTGTGTACAGTGAAAAAATCCGAGACATAAACCATTTACGGGAAAGAATCGTCACGGCGGTTGGGACAGTTACACCTGATATGTTGGTGAATACATGACGAGAATTTGAATATCGTCTCGACGTGAGCAGGGCAACAAATGGATCCCATGTTGAAGTGTACTGATGTTAAACAAAACTCGAAGGTTTTCTCTTTCACTGTATGTACTTGTTGATGTATTTTTTCATTAATTTACACATTAAATTTATACCTAAAACTAGGGAGTTCTTTTTCAAACACCCTGTATATATATATATATGTATGTATGTGCATATATGTATGTATAAATAAAAATAGATATAGAGTATGTAATTATCACACATAAAAACAATGTTATTTAAATAAATATAAACTATAATAAAAAATAAAAAACCTGTAATTCATTGTTTCATATAAGAATTCAAATATGTAAGAAAAAAATTAAATTGTTAAATATAATCAAAGATTGTAAATTCCAAGAAATTGTGTGTAACCAAATGTTAGATGTATAATATTTTATAAACTCTAAATATAATCACAGATTATAATTGCAAATAATTAATATAAATTTTGTAAAATATCTATAATAAGAAATAAAGTAAAATATATAAAGGATGCGCTGGTTGCAAAGGGTAAAATGCTCTACATCAGCCCGCCCCAAGGCCTTCTGCCAGGGAATGAAAGGTAAAAAAAAACCTTGATGCCAATCAATCAAAGTTTGTCCACCCCTCTTCTAGAGGTTTACGTGTCACATCAGCCTCATCGGGAGAAAATCCTCCCATATATTCCTCTGATATTAGGGATGGGATATGCTGCTACTTTCCGGTCACTGTGACAACTGTCACAGTGACTTAAAAGTCAAAGTGATTTTTAACTGTGACTCTGTCACATCAAAACGATAGTGTCAGTATTTTCCACCAGATGGCAATATGTAAGAAATCATGGGGACAGTGAAAAGTAACGACATTCAGTCACGTTTTATATGCAAATGAGGCTAAACTGTGACTGTGACGTCTGGGGAATAGTGCTGGTACCTGCCACCAGGTGGCAACGCGTAGGAAATCACTGTCACAGTGAAACATAACAGCGAAAAATCATGTTTAGAGCAGAGGCAATAGTTTTAGAGTACATTCAGTCCACTGGGTGTGAACTGTTTAATTTGTGTTAACCAATAAATAGTTAATACTTCCTGGGTGCAACATGTTTTTCTTTTCCTTTCATGAATAAAAACAAAATATCTTCAGCCTACAATTTTATTGTTTATTGAGATTCTGTGGAATTTGTGCAATTCGAACGTTTCTCTAGTCGAAATAAATTATAGCTACCCTGAAAAACCCTGTATTTTTATCGTAAACATTTTAATTTAATACTAACCAAATAATTTTACAAAATGAGATAAACATAACAACTTTTTCTAACATTACAGCTGTAAAGTGTTTGACAACAAGAGCAGTTATAATTTTTAATCTCAGAATTCAACTTCAGTTGTTCCCAAACAATTACTCTTAAAATATTTTTTTTAAAAAAGTGTAATTTCTGCACTGATAATCACGATTTTTTACATTACATCATCCTCATATTCATCATAAATTCTCTGCCATATGGTATTTGCTATACCATTTAATATTTTTACAGAGATTTCGAAATGACTAGGCAAAAGAAGGGGTACAATAGTCTTAAAACCAAATGTCTTCCTGTAAGTAATCATTGTACACGCGTTATATCACTTAACACGTTGACTGCCAACTATGAGATAACTCGTAGGTTGTGTTCTCTTCTAGGACGCCAACTACGAGTTATCTCGTCCTGTGTTTACTTGCCATTTTTGTACAGCTACGATTAAACTCGTAATATATTAGTGCTAATATCGATAGATGGCTTCTGGGAAAAGAACAAAAAATCAATGCTGGCTTGCATGAACAGAAAATTTATTAAAAAAACGAACAAAAATTATAATTATAAAAATTATTTCAAATTCAAGAAATAAAGTAATATTTTATTGTTTGTGGAACTTCTTAAAACAATCTTCCACGCAGAGGGCTGGCTTCTCTTTACAGATTGGGCAGAAATAACGCGTTTCTCGGCGTTTTTTTGCTTGGGTACATATACGACATGGCTTTGTCGGACGCTGTTTTTTCTCAGTAGGTGGTAGACACTCTAAATAGTGGAGCTCTTGCAATTTATTTTTTTTCGAAACTTGTTCAATCTCTTCTCCAATCAACGCGACGACGAATTCTTCTCTGAACTTTATCAGTTTTATTTTAGAAGAAGTTACTTTTTGAAAAATTTTATGAGCATTGTGTATATATATCTCTATAATATGTAATGAAACCTTTTGGGGCCATCTAATAGTCTTTCTTAGAGATGAGTAGTACGAAAGCATTTGATCTGATCGGTCAATGCCAGACATTCCATTATTGTAATCTCGAATTATATTCGGTTTCATAGTAATTTTTCCATTGCGATTGGGCACCTCTACCATTTCAACAGCATGCATGTTTGAAATGCTAAGGACATCTCGTTTGTCTTTCCATTTACATACAGTAACAGGACCATTTTGCTGCCAGATACACTCCCCTTTTTTCAGTTTACGATTTACCACATCTCTGGGGTTTCCTTTTCTGTTATTTCGTAGGGTTCCGCACACATAAGTTTTTCGTGTATTTAGCAGTTTTGTAAGAGCAACAGAATTATAAAAATTATCCATGTAAACCGTGTATCCTTTATCGAGATAGTCCTCAAGTAAATGTAAAACAACATCAGTAGTGTGACCTACATTTTTATCAGTTTCCACAGATTTTCCGCTGTAAATCTTTATTTTCATTACAAGACCGTCGGACTCACATAGTTCATACAGTTTGATACCATATTTGTGTTTTTTATTTTTTATATATTGGCGGAAAACCAATCTACCCCGCCATAGCATCATAGATTCGTCAATACAAATATTTTTATCTGGTACATAGTTTTCACGCATAATATTATTGAAATGATTTAGAATTGGTCTCACCTTGTGTAATCTGTCGGCAGATGGTATTGAGTTATCAACCAAATGAAAATAACGAAGTAACAACTGGAATCGATTTCGACTCATATGTGAGCGCCAAAAGTTTACATTATATGGCTTGTTAGTGCTCCAGTAATGTTCAATTGATGGAAAAGTACAAGGTCCCATTTGCAACAAAAGTCCCAAAAAAACCTTCATCTCTGCAGTACTGACGTCTTGCCACTTTGATAACCTATTAGATTTTTTCATTTCTTTACGTGTTTCAATTTCTTGCGCAGCATATAAATTAGTTTGTTCCAACAGTAATGCAAGAAATTCATCCGAAAAAAATAAGTCCACCAGCGTTTGTACTGTAAAATTTGTCGTATCCAATTTCACACCAACATTTTCTTGGAAAATAAATAATTCAGGATTTTGTTGAATTTCTGTCCACAAATTATCATTCGCATTTGATATTGTTGCTTGGGAATCATCATCATTTTCTTCAAATTCGGGATCAACTTCAGGTTCGGAGACGACTTCATCTTCACTATCACTTGAATTCTCAGAAGGTTCATAATCGCTACTGTCATTACCATCCTCGTCAAAAATCCCGTCAAATTCTGAATCACTTAGATTTACGTAGTACTCAATTTCATTTTGAGTCAGTGGTCTTTTCTTATCCATATTGGGTTCTTGATAATTCAATTATACCAATAATTATAAAACAAAACACTCAAGAAAGGCGTAAATGTTGATGCACTCAACAATTTCTGAGATACTAGTAACGAATATGGACGCGTATCAATAATTCAGCTTTAGAGAAGCGATAGGTCGAAGCGTGTCTGGGTGCGAGTTAACTCGTAGTTGGCTTCCGCGAAGAGATTTCTGTTACAGAAGCCAACTACGAGATAACTCGTAAGAGCTTTTTTTTTAAAAAAAAAAAAAAACATTTTTTATGCTTTTTGATGATAACAATGCACTAGAATTAGAGTTTTTAACAATATAATGTGATTAAACCAAAATGTCATTTTTGGCCAGATTTGTGAAAATTGCCGTGGCAGTCAATGTGTTAAAAATTAGCACACTGCAAAAAATTTGTGTTCAGAAGTTTATCATAATGCCACTCTCCAAATTACAACTCATCAAGATGTGCAGGAAATTCTTTTTTCCATATATTAATTTCATGTTACATCCAGACCTAACTATAAACATTTATCTGTCTAAAACACATTTAAACATTAGATAAACATCACTGATAATCATTGTCTAATAATTCCTTGCCACATCTAATATTCAGTGAAAATTATTATGTAGTTCCTAAATTGAAAACAGTTTTCCTGTTCAGTTTACAGAACACACAATATGTAAGCAGTTGCTGAACATTTTTATTTTCATTACTGTTAGCTATGTTAGGCTCAAATTGAAGATATGCATTACATTATGTGTATAAATCTTATGAAAATATGTATACACTATTTCAGAAAATGCTAGCCAGTACTGATGTTTTAAATACTCTCATCTTCTGTTAGGGCAATGAAATACAAACTGGGGTTTTAAATAATATTCTGATTAAAATTAAAAGAGTTGTGGAAAATGTTTAATGACCAATGAACCTCCAGTTATGTTAAAACAGAAGTTCAGTGATGTGAAAGCTGTATTTACTTTTTAGGTGTAATATATAACAGTTAGTCATTCTTTCAAGCTATCTGCAAATAAGTGTAAAGATAAGATCGTTTTCCCTTACTATTATTCTTTACTCAAACTTCTGGTTTCCTACAACTCTTATCAACTAATTAACAATATTCAAAGAGTGAACTCTCCACCTTGCAAAAACAGATTCAGTTTACTTGAAGATGGCGATGTTATAGAAAAGGTAAATGAAATAGGTTTACGAGTCAAAGTGCCTAAACTAACGAAGCTTAACGAAAGTGAAGTGATTAAAGAGTGTAGTGAAATTCTTAGACCAATTATCAACGGTGGTAATGAAACACAAAGCCCAAATACATCAAATTGTAAACGCAGAGCTAGGCCAGTAAAAACACATATTTATGCAGACAGTCAAGGACGAAAAATAAGGGATATTATCGAAAACAGTTCCAACCATCACACCTCAGCTTCAATAACCTGGAGCAAAATTTATAGATGTGGCGGCAAGCTCTTCACCTACAGATGCTACAGGAATGGCAGTTTTTATTGCTGGATCAAACGATGTAGCAAGAAATGAGGGAAAATTCTTCTTATCGTCTTTAAGAAGAAAGTTGCATGCACTACAAAACACAAAAATTGCACTCTTCTCAGTATCATTTCGGCACGATCTTCCATTCTGGTCATGTGTGAATGCAGAAGTAGCTCGAGTAAATGAAGAAATGAAGAAACTCTGCAAATACTTTAAAAATGTGTCTTTTGTAGATATAAGTAACTTAGGTAAGAGATTTTACACCGTTCATGGCCTCCATCTGAATGATCTGGGAAATAGGTATGTGAGTGAGAAAATTATAAACCTAGCCGATGAGTTAGACCTCACACAGACTTTGAGGTTAGAGCCAATACCACTGGGTTTCAAGGGAAATTCTTTTTTAGAGTTAACAAACTAGATGTGGGCCTAGCTGGTTTATCAACATTTACTGTGGAGAACCAGTCCAATGACAAGCAGGTTACTAGGCCCATGAGGTTAGTCAAGGAAAATAACTTAAGTCAGAACACAGTTAGCATTAGGAATTCGTTTAAGATAGGTTATCTCAATGTTGAAGGTATAAGAGGAAAACATGTACTTTTAAACGATTTTGCTAATGAGAATATGCTCGATTCATTATGTGTGAGTGAGCACTGGTGCAAGGGTAATGAAATTTCTTTTCATGTATTAGATGATTTCCAGTTAGTTAACAGTTTTAGCAGGGTACAGCGGATTCATGGGGGTGTGTCGATTTATATTAAGAAAGCATTAATGAACGCTAGTAATGAATTAGATTTAGGTTTTTTGTGTAGTGAATTGCATTTTGAAGCTACAGGTATATATTTCGAGCATTTAAAAATAGTTATTGTATCACTTTTTAGGTCACCCAGTGGTGACCCACTAACCTTTTTAGAAAAATTTGAGAATTTATTAAATTTTTTTCTTAGTACTAGGTGGAGAAAGTTCAGTATAGTGATTGGTGGAGACATAAATGCTGCATTTGATGTGACAAAAGATACACACAATGTAAATGAATTTAAAAATCTGTTAAGACAATTTAATTTCAGTTTTTCTAACTGTAAACCTACAAGGGAGAATGCTTGTCTTGACAATATTTTTACAAATGTTAGTAGAGATTTAATGTGTTCTGATGTGGCTGTTTTTGCCTTCTCAGACCATGATTCAGTTTGGATTGAAATAGATATGCCTAATTTGAAGAACAAAGAGCACAAAGATCCTAAGGTGGTGTAACATAACAAGTGTCTGCGCCAGGTGTCGGCAGCAGACGACGCTTGCTAACGATGTATTATCTTTGAGTAATAGTAGTCAGTCTGTCTCTGACCGCCGGACGAGAAGGTTCGCGCGGAGGCACATTTTGGTCTAATAGTGTGGAAATTGTTGCAGATTCGAGTAAAGTATTCAAGTGATTTATGTAAGCGTGTGATGAATAGAACTTGTGATTTGGAGGAGAACATTTTTCTTAAAGTAGTGGTGAGAGGAACTTTGATCGATGTGGTAGATACATTTTGTTGTAGAAACTCTTTATCCTACGAACTTGTAAAGTTCGATTACTTATCTAGAATTTCATATTTGGTGGTGGTATTTTCCCGTTGGGCGTAATAGCTACAGCTTAATTATTGCAATAAAGTCACTTTGTGTGAAGTTGCACATAAACTGTTGAACTGTTCTTTTTATATAGTAAACCCAACGCTCGAAATTTACCTAAACCTGGCGACCGCGGCAAAAGAACCTTTTTTTTTATCTATTTAATGAACCTATTTGTGTTTCTAAGTAAGTGACTGTGTGCTCAAAACAGTATTCAGAAGTTTAACCCAAATAAATATAAAGACTTTTTTTCTCATAGTAGACTTGCAGTGGCCATCACAAGACCAGTAACGCAGGATAAAATGTCTAATTTTATGGTCTCACTTGGGAATTATGATTGGAAAGATTTGTGTAATAGTGTTAGTCACTGCTCTGCTAATGTAGCATTTGAGAGATTTTTCTGTGCTTTCATAAATATTTTTGAGACAAACTTTCCACAGTACAAATGTAAAGTCAATCCCAATACATGTAAAATAAATAAACATAGGCATAACAATGTGTGGTACACACCGCAACTAGCCAATATGAAAAACATTGTGTTATTGTATTTAGATTTGTATAGACTACACAAAACAGATACGACTAAGCTAAGATACTTAAGAGCTCGAAAGGATTATAAACACGCAGTCAATGAGGCTAAGAAACAACATAACATATTCAGTATAGAGTCATCCAATAATAAATGTAAGAAAGCATGGAGTGTGATAAACTCAGTGGCCAAAACCAAACGAAAAGAGGCTGTAGCAGTAACACCAGATGAATTTAATAACTTTTGTATACAGTCGGTGAATGACATTTGTGGCAGCATTGTTAGACCCCAGGAAACTGTATCTGATCTCATAAAATGTCATAATGTAAACTACACTTTGAAAGATAAATTTGTACTTTCGGAGGTATCACCAGATGATGTTTTGGGTATTGTACATAACTTTAGGCCATCTGATAGTGTAGATATATATGACCTTTCTAGTAATATGATTAAAAAGATAATTGGTTGTATATTACTTCCTCTCACTTATTGTATAAATAAATGTTTAACTGAAGGTGTGTTTCCAGAGGTGTTAAAATTATCTAGAGTTGTGCCCATTTATAAGAAGGGAGAGAGAGATTGCCCATCTAGTTATCGCCCTGTATCTCTGACACCAGTTTTTTCTAAGGTACTAGAATCTGTTATCTATAAACAGTTAGGGGTTTATTTGGAGCACAACAACATTCTTTCTACTGTACAGTTTGGCTTTAGGAAAGGCAAATCTACTGCTCATGCTATTGACTCTTTGATTAAGAAGGTTCTAAGTGCTTATGAGGAGAAAAACTTTGCTCAGGCAACTTTTTGCGACCTCAGTACGGCCTTTGACTGTGTAGACCACGATTTACTTCTTAATAAATTACTTCATTACAGAATCATTAGTGACAAAGCTGGTAATATCTTTGAATCATTTCTTAGTAATCGTAAACAAATTGTATGTATTGGAAAGGCAAGATCCCAGATAACTGAAATCAAGTGTGGTGTGCCACAAGGCTCAGTATTGGGACCATTGTTATTCATTTTAATGATAAATGATTTGCCATTTTATATAATGTCCCACTCCATTCTATACGCTGATGACACCACTTTTCTTACTGTAAGTTCAGACTTTGAAACTCTTCAAACCATGACTAAAGATACCCTATCCCAAGTGTCAATCTGGTTTCGAGCTAATGGGTTTTTGCTCAATGAGAGTAAAACACAACAAACAGTATTTAGTCTAAGAGAATACCCAGTAGATGACTATGTAGGTTATGTTAAGTTTTTATTGGATAAAGGAAACAAAGAAACTGCCGCGAGGCACTGAAAATAAGATAGGATAGGGAAAATAAACAGTTACCCGTCACTTACCACAGATGAAGGCAGGAGGGCGAGACACGTAAAAACACAGAAACACACGAATTGCACAATATTTCGACCTTAGTCTTACTCATGTGGGAGCGAGACATATGGCAGGGGGAAAGATGTGGTCACATCCCAACCCGCCACATGAAATTCATGTGGCGGGTTGGGATGTGACCACATCTTTCCCCCTGCCATATGTCTCGCCTCCCACATGAGTAAGACTAAGGTCGAAATATTGTGCAATTCGTGTGTTTCTGTGTTTTTACGTGTCTCGCCCTCCTGCCTTCATCTGTGGTAAGTGACGGGTAACTGTTTATTTTCCCTATCCTATCTTATGTTAAGTTTTTAGGTATTGTTATAGATAGTAAATTGTCTTGGGATCCACACATTAAATACGTTAGTGCAAGGTTGTCTAGAGTGGTGTACTTGTTAAGAAATTTAAAAAATCATGTACCTACAGCCTATGTAAGATCAGCGTATTTTGCTTTTTTTCAGAGTGTTATATCCTATGGACTTTTATTTTGGGGCAATAGTACACATGTTCAGAATGTCTTGGTCCTTCAAAAGAAGGTAATTAGGATTATGTCAAACGCTGAAAAATTTGCCCACTGTAGACCACTGTTTATTGAATTAAAAATATTAACGGTAATAAACTTGTACATTTACACTATTCTCCTGCACATAAAAAATAACCAAGCTGAATACCTTCTTAGACAAGATTTACACTGTCACAGTACGAGAAATAATAGGCACATTGACATACCTTACTGTAGATTATCGAAATCATTGAACAGTTATGAAGTGTTGGGTATGAAAATGTTTAACAAACTACCTCTAGAATGGGTTGAAGCCCCATTCAATCTATTTAAGCAGACATTGTATAGCTGGTTAGTCACTAATCCTTTTTATTCAGTTAATGAATTCTATGAATGTGGAAATATGAAATAATTGTGTGTGGAGTGTGCAATTTAAATTGTTTTTAATTATGAATTTTGTCTTGTTTGTATTTTCATATTTGTATTCTTGACATTGTCTATTGCTATGACAGTTTAATGACAATAAATTTTTATTATTATATTATTATTATTATTATTAACACAATTACCAATGCAATGATATAATGGGCAATTTAGATATACGATACTGCAAGAATTACTTGCTTTCACTTGGTGGTTTTAGACAAAGTTAATTGTGGTTCAGATTCAATGTTAAAATGTAGGTCCCAGAGAAAAAGGAACTGGTTGTTCATTCCTGGCACAATGGCCTTGTGGATGATCCAACCAACCTTCAGGTCTGGATTAAGTTTTTAATATAATTAAATGATATATTCCTTAATGAATTCCAACTGTCAAGGGAAAAAAAGTATTATTTTTATCCAAACAGTTTCTGAATGAATATTATTTGCACAGAGATATAATCAGTATATCCTCTTTCAGATTAAATATTGCAGTTTTTGGTGTAATATAACTTTTTCATTTAAGTTCATTAAATTTCAGTTGCTAACATTATAAGAAGGTGTAGTGAAAAACAAATGGGGAGGTACTGAATAAAAGATGTGAGTCAATGTCATTTTGACTGGTTGCATTCTGAGGTATCCAAACCTGCAGGGTAGGAGAGGGAGGAGATATGCAGAGAAATTAGTAGCTACAGAAAACAGAGCCAGATAGATTAATTCTGTAATAGATGAAAATTTGTGACAAGTATTGCATAGGATACATTAATGTAGAAAGCCTGATAAACAGAAATGGTTTCACTGTTTGCATACCGTACAGTATAAAAAAAAATAGTACCTTTTATATAATAGTAACCCAATACAAACATATTTTACAAAACAACAATGATGTATCTGCAACCATGTCAGCAGCTACCTATGATGTACTGGTTATCTGACTGGACCTCATAATCAAGAAGTTATGCTGGATCGATATTGCTATGATATCCTCTGAAAATGTGATTTGGATACAGAGAATTCTTATTATATTCAGAACTCATCCTGTCAAACTGCAATCCCTATTGTAGAAGGAAATTCCTCACATAGATGTGACGATAGGTCACTTATATTATGGTCCATTTTAATTCTAAAATTAGGAATTGTAAAAATAAAAAAAAAAAAAAAGTTCCAGCTACTTTAATAAGACTGGTGGTGCAATCATTTAACATCATGTTTGCTCTACCACACTGTAGAAGAAATTAAGGATGAAAATAGCACGATTTCTTTAAATAAGTATTGATCAAATTTCCTTTCAGTCCAATAAACTTGTATTTAATGACAACAAGCTGTGACTTTAATCATTTTTTATTTAAATATCATATTTAGTTTTTTTTGTTGTTTTTTTTGTACAGATAACTTGGTTTTGTCAACTTTAAACGGACCAAGAAGGCTTTAGTCCATTTTTCTTCTAAATTGATCCACTATTTTTGTTAAAAACGAGAGGAATTACTGGTACAAAACTGACAGTTTGGCCTACTTTATAATTCAGAATTCACAGTATCCTACCAAACGATATCACGTATGACGTGACCAAGAAGCGTCTTCCTTTCTGCTACTTTCTCTTGAAACCGTGATTCTCCGCAGAACGCAGGTTGCGCCAAAATGTTATCGCGTATGACGTGACTGTGACCAAGTAACGTCTTCCTTTCTGCTACTTTCTCTTGAAACCGTGATCCTCCGCAGATCGCAGTTTGCGCCTAAAATGTTATCACGTGAACGTTACTCAGTCACGTCCAGATTCTGTCACAGTTACTTTTTGTCACTGTGACTTTTCGGTCACGTTGTGAATGTAACTGCAACGTTATTTTTCGGCCATCCCTATCTGAAATCACAGATAATACAGCATCTGTTAATTCTGAAACAGAACTATTAAGTGATGTTAGAGTTTCTCCCTTGAATTGTGTAAATACCATCGTCACAGAGTTAAAGGATAGAAATACATCGCAAATCAGGGAGTACTGCATAATATCGACTATGGTTGGACCGCATGACAACCAGACTAGTAACCTGGACCAAAATAATTTGTCAAGTGACCCATCTTTACTGAGTTCTGGCGAAATAAGACAACTAAGAACATGCCTCAACGTACTTAGAAGAAGAATGGACATAACTATAGAAGATAGTCTGAACCAACCATCGTCAGACAATAACTCGAGTACCGACTCATCTTCTAATGAATGGTCTCCGGTGCACTGGAAGGAAGAAATTCCAGAGGGGAGAATTTTGAGGAAGGAGCAGTCTCTCATTAGCTTCTTTCCCCTTCCACCTGCCATAACATGTACGGATCCGAATTGTCACACCATTTACAGTGCAGGGCAGTGGACATCAATGTGAAAATCCCTTGAAAGGCATCTCGAAAGGGTCCATAACATCATAATTAAAGAGAACATGAACTTTTGCTTTCAATGTAAACTTGACGTTGCCATAAGACCATCGAAGCATGACTGCCTGATCACTTGCAAATTAGATAAGCCTCCAGCTAGTAATTTCGCTAATAAGTGTGATGAATGCGAAGCGACCTTTACCTTGAAACAAGGATTATATAACCACAAACAAGCTGCTCATGTTATGGACAGAAGGAAGGAGGCGCAGCGGCTTGAACTTCCGTCTAAAGTACCGGGCCAGCCAAAGCGACAAGGTGCACTTAGTCATGCTGTTGTACCATCAGCAGACAATGTCGCCCTGACACCAAGTATACTACTGTTGCAAACGTCAGGACCTACCTATCCATCACCTGCTACAAGATCACAAGATTCAGAGTCTGACACAACTTTGATGCCGCCACCTGGCCTTGAAGACACGACAAGTTTGATGCTGCCGCCTGGCCTTGAAGATGCTGCCAATATGATGCCGCCGTCTGGCACTGCTGATCTTGCATCTACGCTGGCTGAAACACTGCTGCCTGGTTTTGAAGACACAGGGATCAACATCGCACCATTATCAGATGTGGCTGCCCCATCGTTGAGAGAAGACACCGGAATCGAGCATGGTAAGTCACTATCTGTTGCCACGGTAGAGACTGATTGTTCCTGTAGTTATAACATGGAAGATCAAAATACAATTTATTCAGAAATACAATCATAGTCTGTAAATAGGCTCCAATCAATTTCCACTGCTGATGCTGATATTGAGGAGTTTGTTAATGATGGCGATGTGGGGGATTTATCTAGATAGTTAATAATAGATGATAATGATAAGTCACCTGTCCATGTTTACGTCCCTCAACTTAAAGAAATATTAAAAGCTGATTGCACACCGGATAGGTGGACAAATTTTGAAACCCTATGTGAAGACGTAACTCAATGTGTAGCATCTGTTGTTAAGTTGCCTCCTCCCCCTCAAAAATCAGGCCATAAGCATAAGGTAAACATTGATGATGCCAAGAATATCCAGGCTTTGTATCGACGAAACAGACGTCGAGCAGTTAGGCTCATAATAGATGGGGAACCATGTCCTTGTGAACTTCAGGTGGATGATGTTGCTAACCATTTTCGTTCTGTTTGGTCTAGACGTCCGTGCGATATTTCTCTTTATGGTCCTTTAGGTCATCATAAGGAACGTCTCCCCATGCCTCTTAATAACTTTGTTCCAGGTGAAGTTGTGGTGAGATTACAAAAGTGTGAAAATACTGCTCCAGGCTCGGACTGGATATCATATAGACACTGGCGTTCTGTAGACCCGACTTGCAAATTATTAACACTCATTTTTAACGTTTGCCTCAAATATAATAATATCCCAAGAACTTGGAAGGAGGCTCTAACCATCTTAATTTACAAGAAAAGTGACCCATCAGTTGTATTGAACTGGAGGCCGATTGCCTTATCTAGAACCATCTACAAATTATTTACTGGATGTCTTTCTAAACGCCTCACTACATGGTTTACCTCCAATTCGGTACTATCACCTTGCCAGAAAGGTTTTATCCCTCACGATGGTGTCTTCGAACATAACTTCGCCCTCCAAAAGAGATTTGATGATGCGAGATCTGAAAAAGGGGAGCCTGTGTGCTGTCTGGCTCGACTTCTCAAACGCCTTTGGTTCTGTCCCCCACAAGGCAATTGTCTTTGCCCTTAGGGCGGCCGGTGCAGGTGACAGTTTTGCAGAATTAATAGGAAACATCTATTTCAACAGCTGTAGTAGTGTAGCAGTTGGTTCTAGCATTACCGAAAGTATTCCGGTCAACAGCGGGATCCGACAGGGCTGCCCCTTATCGGGATTACTATTTAATATAGCAATTGACCCGATACTCTAAGCAATCCAGGGAGACCATGATGAACACCGTGCACTTGCCTTTGCTGATGACATTACTCCTATTGGGTGGACAATTGCTGAGGTGCAACACAGTGTTGACGTGGTGGTGGAATTAGCAGCTATGATCGGGATTACTGTCAATGCGTCCAAGTGCTCTTCATTACATATCTCTGGAGTAACGTCAGTCGGAACAAGACCGACTGTGTTCCATATAGCAGGCACCCCAACTAAACACCTAAATGATGGGGATCAGGGGAAATTTCTTGGGAAACCAGTAGGTTTTCAGATAGTCCCTGAGCAATCAGAAATGAAGGACATATGTGAAATGGGCTTGAAAATCCTTCGCTCTAAACTTGTGCCATGGCAACGTATTGATGCAGTTAAGACCTTTTATATCCCTCTTTAAACTTTGCCATGGAGATGAGTAAATATTCATAAACAGAATGGAAGCACTTTGACGAACTTCTCCGCCCTGAGTTCAAGCGTACTTTGAATCTCCCTCCGGAAGCTTCTAATGATTATATCTACGGATCCACAAATGCAGGTAACTGTGGCCTTCCCGAAGCTGCTGTGGATTCTGACATTGCCCTCATTGATGGTGCCTTTAAGTTATTAACATCTAGAGACCCGATGACTCTTGATTTAGCACATGGCGACTTATTGTTAACTGTATCCCGACGATTGGGGTGGCCTGTCGACGACGTTGATATCGCGACGTTCCTGTCTGGCGAAATTGAGGGAGAATTTTGCCAACGGTATAATGCCTTGTCAAATATATGGACGTGTTCCCGAGTGGCTTCAAGGAGGATGGATGTGGCGTGGGAGTTCACTAACTCTAAACCCTCAATTACTAGTGGATCCCTTGTTCTTCATCCCTCTTGCCGACACTTGGTGATGCGGTCATTTCGCACATTGATACGCAAAGCTCATGACAGGCGACTGATTGAATTAAAAATCCAGGGTAAAGTCGCGGAATGTGTGGCACTACATCAATCTAGCTCGCATTTTATAAGGACTGGCCTGTTTATCAGGTTCGCCGATTGGCGTTTTATTCATCACGCCAGATTAGGACTTGTCCCCCTAAATGCGGTTATGAGGAGTGGACTAATAATGATAAGTCTTGTTGGCGATATAGCTACCTGCAGGAGACCCTTCCACATATGCTATGTCATTGCATGTGTTATTCTGAGATTTACACCCGTCACCACAACTCAGTTGTAAATCGAGTAAAAGAGGCTGCCCAAGCCCGGTTTGACTTAGTAGCCGAGGATGAAGCGGTAGAAGGTTCACTAGGGCTGCGTCCTGATTTAATCATAGTTAAGGAAAATCAATGTACTATAATTGACATAACTGTACCGTTTGATAATCGACCAAAGGCATTTGAGGAGGCAAGGAGTAACAAAATAGAAAATATACTCCCCTAGCAATAGCACTACAGAGTTGTTATGAGAAAGTGGATATAGCGGTTATAATAGTGGGTGCCCTTGGATCATGGGATCCCTGAAATGATTGTGTTATGAGGTGTCTTTGCAGCAAAAAAATATCTGGGATTTTTCCGTAAACTATGCGTATCTGATGCCATGAGGTTTTCAAGAGATAGATACATCGAAAACCTAACTGGCCACAGGCAATGTTAGGCCGAGAAGTTATAGTTAATCAAGATAATGACCTATGTCCTTATTGTTTATTCTCCTTTGTATTAATTTATTTGTACTTCCTTTTTTCTTTTTGTATTTAATTTTGGTTAGTTTTGTGTTTATTTTTAGTTTAATCATTTGGAACAAGATAATTGATTACTTTGGCAACATTATAGATAGTTACTTACAATGATGATAATATACAATTCAACAAGCCCCTAGCATTCAAATTTAAAATGTATTAGTGAAGTAAGTATTACCAATAAAAACCATAAATCCTTGTATATCGATATATGGACTATTGATGGCATTGGAGGAAGAGGAATATCTTTGGAAAAGACTGTGGAGAGAAGTGGACAAAAAACGTGGTCACATGGTGTAACGTGGTGTAATGGTCTCATGTGCAGTGTGGTTTGAATGTGTGCAGAAAAACTTGTAAACTGTTCCTACGTGGAAGAGTTTTTACCCGCAATCGCTACCTAATAGCGAATATGGTGTTTGTATTAATCATCCATAACCAATTTGAAAGGTGAGAGAGAATCTCTTTGTCTTACCATATGCTGCAAATCAAAGGATGCTATGCTTTCAATCCCACATTTGATTACTACAGTACACAAAAAACTGCTATCTTTATAAATTATACAATCACTTCTTCGACCCAAAATTGTCTCAGTGCCCATACTATACTGAGGTTGATGACAGATCTAGGGTTAAGGTATTATTGGCACCATTTTAGATTAACATTCTGTAAGAATACTTTGCATAGTCAAGAGTGCTCAGCAGATATCAATCAACTGGCTGGAGGTCTCTCTCATTCTCATCAAGAGGTACTTCCAAAACTTTATGTACAATAGTTTGATGCAGTGTACACAGCAAAAGGGCAATCATGATTGGTCTTCAGCTGTTAATGTACTTCAGACTCCTACTTTTGGGCGTGTAACGGGACGTTATCACGTCACGCTACAATTATTTTTATTCTTAAAATTAATCTTTTTTATTTAATTTTATTCAGATTAAATTTATAAATTAATCTCGGGCAGCCCAGAATTATAATATTTAAATCAATATGCAAGGGCATTTTATTTGTGGGAGCTAGGCAAATGTATGCGAGTGTTAGAAATGTGTTGAAGCTAGGGGTCCAACGTCTTGAGCTGGGGCGGAAGTGTCCCGTTATTTCCGCCCCTCGGACAATGCCCCGACTTGCTGTCGCCTGGCAAGGACGAGCGGACGGCCACCTTACAGCTTACCTCCCCCGCCGCGCCAGACACATCGCACAGGGAACGCAGGCAAAATGCCGCGAATCTGAACGATGGACTGTATCACATGATTTCCAACCTGCCTATGAAATCATCGATAGGGGTCTTCATGTGTTAATGCAGGGTGTATTCTTTCTGCCCGCCATGTTCCTACGCGGGAGGAGGACGCCATCGCCTTCCGAAGAGGAAGAACTTACTTCTCGCCAGACCACGGTCTGGGACAGTCGATCTTACTCTTCTTGCTGGGCCACAGTCCAGAGTAGTCGAGTTTACTTCTCGCCGGGCCACGGTCTGAGACAGTCGAGTGTACTTATCGCTGGTCCAGAACAGTTGATCTGGGCTATACAGCGACTTGCCTACGATCACAGGCTGGTGATCGTATATTGAGCTGGAACTGAGAGTGCAACGGACATCAGTGCTGCTGCTATGGTAAAGTGTTAAACGGCAGGTCTTGCTTCATTGAATTCTTATTGAGACTGCGAATGACCCGTAAGCGCCTTTGAGAGAGAGACTTATGTTCTTTATGCTAATTTGACCCTGAGCTAGCCGACATTTGTTAAACTTTATGGGAGCCTTGCATATCGCGAGTTCCATTTCATTTCTTTGTATTTTAACGGCGCCCGAGACCCCTGTAATGTATTCATGTTATAGTACTGACTATTCTTGTTGTAGCATATTTAAGTTAGTTAGCTTGAATAAGAACGGCTAAGGCTAGTGATTTACATATTAACGATAAAGTTAAATATGCCTAGCGGTGTAGAAGCCATATGAAGACAATAAATTATTTATGTCAGTTTCCTTTGTGACCTGGCTAATGATTCTTGCAACCAATATTTGAATATTAATAAAATAATCATAAATTCATAAACCCCCCCTTCATATAACTCCTGTACCGCCACAATTGCGCTTACAACGTGGGGCGAATTAATTAATTAATCCAGGGAATTAATTAATAATCAAATGTTTTCAAAGTCTCAAAAGAACCAAGTTCATGACCTTAGGCATTTATTTTTCTAGCATAGAAAGTAAATTTATACTTTGTCATTGCTTGTGTAAAATTCAATTCAATCTGAGTGATGAATTTCTTTTGCAAATGGTAAATTTTCAATGCAATCTGATTCATGATAAATCAGTTCAGACCTTTAATTGCAAATTAATTTTTTCTCAATATGCAAAGTTCATTTTGAATGCATATAATGTCGAGGCAGTGTTTTGTCTGTTTAACATGTTAGCAACTAAGAATTTATTGTTGCATATTTTGCTCATGTTGGGTGTTCGTTGTTGCATGATTCAGCGTTGTGATGTGGTCTTGTATTTTTTTTGAATGGTTTGTTGCTCAATTTTCTTGATGGGATTTGTGCCTGGTTTATATGAAAATTTCTAAAATTTTGACTGGTATTAAAGATCGCGCTGTTTGTAATTTACAACGTTGCTTGCTGAAATCTTTAGTCGTCATTGAAATTTCCCTGTGCCATATAGTAGTCCTATGCTTTTGAGATCCGGACGTAATCTAAAATTAAATATGGAAGGTAGTAATTTGAATATCGAGATGAACGATAATCGCAGAGATTTTGAGAATGATAGGGAACCGTTGCCGAGTGCGGAAACGAGCTTTGTAGCAACGGAAACATGGCATTATAATACTAGAAGTGCGGACAAAGTCATTGAAGATCAGAACATTAATGATAGGTCGGGATACAGTTCAAATTCTACAATAACTGTAGCTGACATGGCGTTAGAGAGTCCTATTCAGAATGACGCGGTGGTAGTAACGACCCCAGAAAGTCGTACATTCCCATTAATGGAAGCCACACCCGCCATACAAAATCCAGTTGCAAATCAAAATCAACCAGAAATACCTCCTTGGGTCCAAGCGATGATGGCTGAGTTAATAAAGGGACAAGAAAGTCTCAACAAGGGGCAAGAAAATCTAAGGGCAGATTTAAAAGCAGATTTCAACAAAGGGTAAGAAAATCTATCCAAGAAATTGGATTCTACTATCAGTAGGATCGAGGCTTTGGAAAAGAGGCAGGATCAAATCGGCAAAAGCCTTGATCAAAAATTCTCCGCGTTTCACACAAAAATCTGTGGAGAGATGGCAGATTTTCAGGCAAATATAAGGACGGAAATCGTTGGTTTGTCTGAGAAGTCTGAGCAAGCAATAGCTAGATGCGACAGATTGGAAAAGGAGAATGAAATTACAAATACAAACATTGCCACTGTACAGTCAGCAATAACACATTTGGAAATCGAGACTAGCGAAACAAATGGACAATTGTCTAGTTATATTCATGAAGTACGAGATGAAATGGAAGGAAAAGTATCTCAGGTCAGTGTGAAAGTTGATAAAGTCGCTACCTCGGTTACCAATTTGAGAGATGACAGTAATCAGTTAAGGGGAGCACAAAACAAACTTCGGGAGGAGCTGTTGTTGAAATATCAACAAGTTGAAGGCGACGTGAATATGTTAAAAAGTTCCCCTGCTAAACAACAGACTCACACTGTACTGTCTGGACAGGCTACTCATATACACATTGATTTAAAACTTCCTAAATTTTGTTCATACAAAGACATAAACCCCAAAGCATTTTTGTCAGAATTGGAAACCTATTTTAGGATCAAAGCAGTGCCAGAAAACATAAAATTATTGATTATCCGGCAAGCTATGCTTGAACCTGATCGTTACTGGTACGATGTTTCTTGTAACATAGATATGTCCTACGCGGATTTTAAAGAGTTGTTTCTCAGAACCTACTGGTCCCACAAACACCAGAATCAAACGCGCATGAAAATGTACCAAGGCCGTTACGAGCCAAAATCCAATGATTCCATGGGAGCTTATGTGGAAAGACTAGTTGTATTATCGCGGCACTTAGATCAACCCATGTCGGAATCGGAATTTATTACGGCTGTAGCGACTCATTTTTCCCCGCAAGTCCAGGCTCACATAAATCCGGTGGTTATAACAACTATCCCACAACTTTTGGAAACCCTAAAGAATTTAGATGCAATTGGACAGAAAGCCAGTAATGAACAGAAGTTTAAAGGCGAAAATGGCGGCCAGATGCGAAACCAACAAAATTGCCGAGAACACAATAATCGGGGCAATAATAATAATAACAATTCGCGTTATTACAATGACAATAACAAACAACAATTTTCAAATAATGATGGAAACCACTGGAGGGGTAAGAATCAATATGAGAATAAAGCAGATTACCAAGCGAAGCATAACATAAATGCCATTGAAATTGGAAATCAGAACGAGGGGGAACAACTTGGAGACCACACGGTACCGTTCCAAGCACAAAGTTTGGAAAACATGAGAACGGAGTCCTCGCAGCAATGAAAGACCCTAGTAACATATTTTTTTTATATATATATACGGTACATATTTAAATAAAAAATTTAAATACTAGTAATAAAGTAGATAAGTAAGATTTTGTTTCTTAAGAAATGTTGCGGAGAATGCGTGTTGTTGAACTAACACATTAGCGGACTGCGAAACCGTTATTCAAGGCTGGACCGGAGCGGCCAGATTTTCGAGTAGATTCTTATCTAAAGCTGCCAGACGCAGGTAGAAGAACGGTCATTGCTTGTACACTGGGGTCCCATTCATACTACGGCTGCAGGTGAATGAATGAGTATTTGTCGAACCATAACTGAAAATATGAAGTTTGTTTGGCAATAACATGGTGTCGGGAGACTAAAGAGATATGATATATGCGCCGAAATGTATTCTCGGGATATGCTATTCGGAAATTATGAATGGAATGCGGAAGTAATTATTTTATTATTTTGTTGTTGTCACTGACATAAAGGCCAGGACACATTGGTTGTATAAATGTACCTTTCGGGAGTAGGATATAAAAGTCCTTCATAGGTTCCTCACCCAAGGGCAGATGTACGTTTGTTATTTCCCCTGCGTGAATCCATTCAGCAAATAATCTGTAAGTAGCATTTATGGACGAGAAACGACGTAAAAGATTATATCGAAAGCACTTCCTGACGCTCTGTAACTTGTTGAAATGACGCATATTGCGTGAGACATATATTCAAAAATCATTGTTGTAAGGAATGGCATATGGTCCATGTATTTAAAAAAAAAAAAAAAAAATCATAAGGCCCTCAGTAGAAAATCTTCAGTGTAATAATTTGAATGGAGATGTTTTAATAAAAAGTCAATGGCGGTTCCTTTTTCTTTCTGTTTGGTAATTATAACGATGCTCTTGGTGCATTCTTAAGTAGGAATGGCACGATCTATTCAAGAAATGCTACAAATTATTCCAGTTTTCGCGGTTTCTTCTTTTTTTTTTTTTTTTTGCTTAAGTTCTTGGAGTTTCACAAGAAATAACAGGACTCCGACATGAGCAGAACTTGCGTAATAATTAGGTAAAGAAATATTTGATTTACATGTACCTAAGTTTGTATTTGTCAATTGTTTTTTTTTCATGTTTATTATGTTTTGGTGTTTAATATAAGAATCTGTTGTTAACAAGTTAATAAGGCAGGAAAGAAATCATGTATGATTGTCCACGTACTGTAAAAGAGTCCTAGGTCATGGACATGAGTTCAGTTAGCATATGTGGCATGGCAGTGTGGGTCCCTGTACATGTTAAATGTCGATTTTTGGTTAATGTGGAAGGAAATTGAAAAGGTTTAAAATAAAATTATTCTAAATAATTTTATTTGCCCATGGTGAGCCGTATATGTAACGGGACGTTATCACATCACGCTAAAATTATTTTTATTCTTAAAATTAATCTTTTTTATTTAATTTTATTCAGATTAAATTTATAAATTAATCTCGGGCAGCCCAGAATTATATATATTTAAATCAATATGCAAGGGCATTTTATTTGTGGGAGCTCGGCAAATGTATGCGAGTGTTAGAAATGTGTTGAAGCTAGGGGTCCAACGTCTTGAACTGGGGCGGAAGTGTCCCATTATTCCCGCCCCTCAGACAATGCCCCGACTTGGTGTCGCCTGGCCAAGGTCGAGCGGACGGCCACCTTACAGCTTACCTCCCCCGCCGTGCCAGAGACATCGCACAGGGAACGCAGGCAAAATGCCGCGAATCTGAACGATGGACTGTATCACATGATTTCCAACCTGCCTATGAAATCATCGATAGGGGTCTTCATGTGTTAATGCAGGGTGTATTCTTTCTGCCCGCCATGTTCCTACGCGGGAGGAGGACGCCATCGCCTTCCGAAGAGGAGGAACTTAGTTCTCGCCAGACCACGGTCTGGGACAGTAGATCTTACTTCTTGCTGGGCCACGGTCCAGAGTAGTCGAGTTTACTTCTCGCCGGGCCACGGTCTGAGACAGTCGAGTGTACTTATCGCTGGTCCAGAACAGTTGATCTGGGCTATACAGCGACTTGCCTACGATCACCAGTCTGTGATCGTTTATTGCGCTGGAACTGAGAGTGCAACGGACATCAGTGCTGCTGCTATGGTAAAGTGTTAAACGGCAGGTCTTGCTTCATTGAATTCTTATTGAGACTGCGAATGACCTGTAAGCGCCTTTGAGAGAGAGACTTATGTTCTTTATGCTAATTTGACCCTGAGCTAGCCGACATTTGTTAAACTTTATGGGAGCCTTGCATATCGCGAGTTCCATTTCATTTCTTTGTATTTTAACGGCGCCCGAGACCCCTGTAATGTATTCATGTTATAGTACTGACTATTCTTGTTGTAGCATATTTAAGTTAGTTAGCTTGAATAAGAACGGCCAATTGTAACGCTAAGGCATTGATATTCTAGTGATTTACATATTAACGATAAAGTTAAATATGCCTAGTGGTGTAGAAGCCATATGAAGACAATAAATTGTTTATGTCAGTTTCCTTTGTGACCTGGCTAATGATTCTTGCAACCAATATTTGAATATTAATAAAATAATCATAAATTCATAAACCCCCCTTCATATCACTCCTGTATCGCCACAGGCGCAAGTGTCTAGTAATATTTCTTCACTAAAAAGAGTAAATTTTTTTTTTCAAGTCATGTTTATCTTTAATTCTCATGTTTGATTTTTTTTTTTTTAATAATACTTTAAGTGAAATACATTACACACAATAGGTACAATAAATTATTTTTCACCAGCTACAGTCATGCAGTGATTGTGTATTGTGGAAGGAAAAATTAAAAATTATGTAGTTTAAAACAAAAACAAAAAAGTGGTGGCTTTCTCTTATGATCATTGTGAAATGCTGATGTCAAATGCAAATTTGGGAATGAAATTACCTCACGATCAAATTACTTCATTCTCAAGTGCTATGGGTGAAGCATATTACAAATAGAAACATAATTATTTGATGATAAATTTACCAAGTTCACAAAGTTTTTGTCACCAATCTTAACCACGGGACCATGCCACAATTCAATAATTCCTATATAATATCTCCAGTATTTAACATGCATGAGGATTTTCACAAACGAATACTTGGAAACTAGAGTATATTTGATGTGATATTACTACCGTCAGCCTAAAAACATAGCGTAGTAATCCTTCTATATCGATATATGGACTGTTGATGGCGTTGGACAGAGAGGAATATCTTTGGAAAAGAGCGAACAGACTGTGGAGAGAGGTGGACAAAAAACATGGTCACATGGTGCAAGAGGGTCACATCAAACAGGTGGTGCAATAGTCTCGTGTGCAGCGTGGTTCGAATGTGTGCGGAAAAACTTGTAAACAGTTCCCACGTGAAAGTTTTTACCTGCAATCACATGAATGGAGACGTTGTCTGATCTTTTAACATTGTTAAATTTTTAGTATGGTATCGAGGTGACCTTCACGGTCAATTTGAACACAATAAGACATAAGAACTGTGAAAACACTAACTTTATTTTTAGTGCTTGTAACATAACATATAGTGGACTAATCCATAATATTCTCTATTTCAACAGAGTGGTGAAGAGACTGCTTTTCAATTGCAAACGCACAATTCTCTGCCTTAAAAGGAATGGGGAGGGCGTACTCTTCAACATACAATCATTAGACTGAAATCTGTAGTTACCACATCTGATGGTCCTATTGTAAAGAGTATACTATCCATATACATATATGAACAAATGACCATTATCATCAAAATAACTGCTGCAAATCTGACACAGTTGTTATCTAATTTGTAAATGAAATATATTATTAAAACTATTTTTATCTATTTTTCATTATCCGCTTATCAATTTCAAAGGCAACCCGCATGCCAACATGCAAATTTTTGACAGCAAACAATGCGTTCACAATTTCTGCTAACAATTCCAGACCAGCAAATAACTAACAACTGTATATAATGCCAGAGCTCTGTTGGCAGAGACAATGTGGCCAGGGATCGTCTTTTCTGAGGCCCAACCACAAAGTCTCCCCCGACTCTCACCACGAGGAGGTAGAGATGGACTTTAGAGAGTCATTACAATAATGGAAAATTTTCCACATAGTAAAATCACACACAAATATCAAAATACAGAAGTTTTACTAACAAGACACACTGATTTACATTAAAAGTAGTGTTCTTATTCAGTATCCCTTAAACAAGCATTTCTCAACTTTTATTCAACCCAAAGGCCAGTTAAATTTAAAAAATAATTCTATGGACCACTAACTAAGATAGGCATAATCTTTTGCCTATGTGTATATCATTAACCAATCCTACCAACTGCAACCAGCTTGCACCCCAGTCCCTTAGACCTACTCCTCCAATTAGACCCTCATAAAACGACCATTAACTTATTCCTTAAAGGAATTCCACTTTCTTTGATGGAAAATGGAAATGTATTTAATTGTAGTAACAATGTAGTAATATCCTCATATCCTGAAAATACCAGATATTTACCCACTTTCAGAAATATTTATTTTTCATGAAGTCTGACTAGTATACTTATGGCTAAAACTACATTGTAGCCTTATAAACTCTAAGTACTGCATCCAAATTTATGTGAACAATCCAATATATTCTTCGCGGGTTCGCTGCCGGATTGTGTAGGTAAAGGACGACGAGCTTTCAGCAACGATCTCTGTTGCCATCCTCAGGCCTGGTGTTGACGCTGGGACGACCAGAGCTGCAGTGCCGTCTCTGGCGCTGGCGAGCCCTTTTTATAGGCTAGCGCCCCTCTCCTCCTCACTCCCGCGCTCCATGATTCCAGCCAATCGTGGCTCAGTATTGCGCCCGCAATGCTGGTTGGCCGATCTTGACTCTCTGCTCAGTAAGGACCAGGCTGGCTTCCAGGCATCACTAAGCCATAAACCCGAGTCCCTTCTAACAATGTTATCATTCAGCCGAATGTCAATGGCCTCCCTAATGACTGAATCCCAGTTGAGAGAACACTTTGCCAGCACTTTAACAGTGTCAAAATCCATTCTGTGGCCATTTTCGATCACATGTTGCGTGACTGCAGATTTATCCAACTGGAATAGCCGAATATTGCGCTTATGTTCGGCCATGCGAGCCTCGATGGTGCGGATGGTCTGCCCAATGTATGACTTGCCACAATGGCATGGTATGCTGTAGAATCCAGGTGTGTTAGTCCCAGATCATCCTTTACAGGTCGGAGCCAGTCACGGATTTTAGCAGGACGACGGAATATGCTCTTAATTCCGTGCCGAGCCAGTATCCTGCCTATTTTCCCGGAGATGTTGCCCGAAT
>JARYHS010013630.1:203368535-203387535 GCA_031002005.1 Vandiemenella viatica | reverse complement strand
GTAGATGTGCATGTAGAAAGATCAAACATAATTTTGTAGAAATGAAGAAAAGAGGTGTGAACATTAAAGCCGCCGATGGGAAACCTCTTATTAGCTCAGACGATAGAGCTAATGGATGGAAGAAATACATCGAGAAACTGTATGATGGGGACGACTTGAACAATTGCGTAATAGAAAAGGAAGGTGATGTCAACATTGATGACTTAGGAGATCCTGTTTTGAGGACGTAATTTAATAGAGCTCTGGATGACTTGAAAACAAATAAGGCAGTTGGAATTGATGAGATCCCTGCAGAATTTCTTAAATTCCTACGAGAAAAGGAATCGAAGGATTATTCAAGTTGATATCATAAAGTTATGAAACAGGAGAAATTCCAACTGATTTTAATTAAAATATCATCTTCACACTTCCGAAGAAAGCGAAAGGCGACAAAAGTGAGAATTATCGCACCATTAGTCTTACATCACATGCTTCAAAATTACTGACCAGAATAATATACAGAAGAATGGAAAGGGCAGTAGAAGACATAGTAGGTGAAGATAAGTTTGGGTTCAGGAAAAAACGCGGTACAAGGGTAACCAGTTCTGGTTTTAAGATTAATACTTGAAGGGCGGATCAAGAAAAACAAAGATACTTTTATGGCATTTGTTGATTTAGAAAAAGCTTTTGATAACGTTAGGTGGGACAAGATGTTCAAAATTTTAAAGAAGTCAGGTCTCAAGTATCGAGGTAGAAGAATATTATATAAACTATTTAAGAATCAAGTGGCTATAATAAAAGTAGAGAATCATGAGAGACAAGCATCAGTTAAAAAGGGTGTAAGACAAGGTTGTAGTCTATCCCCATTAATATTCAGCTTGTATGTGGAGGTAGCAATTAAGAAAGCAAAAGAAAAATTTCCATGTGGCGTAAGTGTTCAGGGAGAAAAAATAACTATGCTACAATTTGCTGATGACTTTGTCTTGTTAGCAGAAAGGGCTGAGGATATTGAGAAATTACTGAATGGCATGAACAAAATACTGAAGGACGAATTTGGCCTGAATATAAATCAAAGCAAAACTAAAGTGATGAAATATAGCAGAAATGATACAAATACTAGCAGATTAAATATAAAAATTGTAGTTTAAAAAACTAAAATCACGCTTTCGTAGTAATGTGAACTAAAATGTTAAAAATAATATTTAAATATAAACATTTTGTTTAAAGCGCCCCACACACTTACAGTTTATCTAAAGGCACTGGACTGTCAGTATATCGTAGTTGGACACACACATACAGTCGATATTAAGATCGTAGACTGCAGGCATTGCTTAACTGTCAGTGTGTGGATTGTTGAGATCGGGGCCTGAACCATGGAGGAAGGAATTATATGGAGAAGAAGTGAGCTTAAATCGGTGAAGCAAGCACTAAACTCTCCCGCATGGTGGCAGCACCGGCAGCGACCATATGGCGCTTCCCAACAATTAAGGTGTTCACATTGTGGTAGAGGCAGTGATTATTTCATTTAGTATTGTGTATAAGTGTTTAAAAATGCCAGCTTGTGTTGCGTACGGTTGCACAAATAGGCCAGACAGGAATGAACCTGGAATATCATTTCATAAGTAAGTTGAATTGTAATTATCGTTGTTGAAGTGAGCGGTAGACACAGCAAACTTTGCAGCACGTCTATAAATATTTAGTCATAGCTCTCAATGGGATGACTTTGTTCGCAAATTTTTCTTGGTGTAGTGTAGAAAATCAGCAAACCTTGCTATTTTGCACATAATAGACTAGCATTATTTTTTAACGAGTGTTTAAAATGAGATTTAAAGGGGCGTGTTTTACTTCGTGATTCAGTGAATTTACTATTACGATTTCTTTCGTCACGTTGCTGATTATACTGACAATGGATGATGAAATTAACTGTTATGTGAGAAGCTGTGAGTTTTATTAATTTTTTAAATAGCTATTTCAGGCCATTGACTTAGGTTATTTTTAAAGCTTCATATGAGACTTGTTTCTGTTTGTAAATACGTCTATACCTATTTTTACCGATTTTGAAATCTTTCTCATCTATTTATGTCGAAACAGGTTCATGCAGAAATAAAAATTGGCTTCATAAATAAAGAAGTTATTGGCCTTTGAACAAAATCAATTTGGGGAATGTGTTTCTAATTTAGTCTCTTTTTTTTTTGTACAACATTCTCCCCCCCCCCCCATATCTAAATCTAACTGAGAGATATTTTTTTTACAATTGTCCTAATAAGTAGGGCTGTGAAATTAGACAACACATCTTAATCAAGAGAATGTTCATTAAGGTGACTGAATAAATTTTCACAGATTATCAATTGAACAACTTGTGTTTCAGTTTGCAAAATGTTTAACTTCTTTTTAAAAAAATAAACCAAAATTTGAATGCACATTTCTGCTAAATACTTTTTAAAACGTTTCACAAATGTTACTTATATCAAGTGAACGATGAATAAGACCATCTCTACTTTTGTACGTTTTGAGAGATCCCCAAAATAATAGAAATGGAGATCACAATATACTAACACACTCTTCACTTTTTAATATTTTTAGATGTTTGTGTACCACAAATCCTGAAATGTAGTGTACAATATGATCTATTAAAACAGTTAGTGCACCTGCATCAAACATACATTCGTGGTCGGACTTGGGAGGAAACTGTAATTCTTTTTCCTCTTCAATAATTCGATGATGTCTTGATGTAAAATTTATAATATGTTCTGGAGCATGATTAACAATTTTTCCAGGAGTATACAATTACCAGTGTTTGCATATTTCACTTCACATTTCAAGAGTAGGTTTTTTTTTTTATAAGCTGCTTTAAAGTGTATGGGCAGTGGGATTGTTTGAATTCCTCCCCCCCCCCTCCACCCCCCAAAGATCTGATACATTGTAAAAATATTTCAAAGTGATCCTGACTAAATTTATATGCTAATATATATTTTAAGATTTTTTGATCAATAACTAAGGAATTAAAGAAATACTTCAAACATGAATCAGAAAACCTAAGAATCCAGTGCTCCTACTGCTGTCAAGTATTATCTTGCCATATGGTGACACTTTCAAATTACATATATAACTTTCTGTTTCAATCAATCTTGTATCACTGTTTCCTAATTACACTTGGATATTATGGAGCGTGTGCTCCATTGAAATTAAATAAAATAATAATACCCTTAGTCTTTTTTTGTGGCTGTAGATGTTTTGGCAAATAAAATTCTATTAAAATAATTTTTAACAGACTTTTTTTCCTTAATTTCTAATGTTTATAGATAGCATCAATTGAGATACATACATAAGAGAGTGTGCATAAACCACATAGCTCCAATTTGGCCTCCTGTGAACCACTATCCCTCCCCATGTAGACCAACTTGGCTTTTGCCTCCACCCCCCTTCCCCCCCCCCCTCACCTAGCAAGTAGGTTTTTTTCCCCCTTTTGATTCCAGAAGACATTTTGCACTGTTTTCTCTTGTCAGACTATTATAAATTACATAAGGAGATAATTAGCTGAGGGAAATAAATAGGTTTAATTCTAGATCATGATACTGCTACAACTACTTTAGGCCTACTACCAGTACAGGGATCTAGCTTTTTTTTAAATTATTCCTAGCAGTTGAGGTTAGGTTGAAATACAGCCTGGACCAGAAGAAAAATGTCATAAAAGTGGTACGGATAATTCTTTGATAGCTGCGTGTGGCAGAAAGGTGCTATAGCGGTATCGCCATCTAGAATTAAACCAATAAATATTCACATGCTGTTGTGAATTCCATTCCTCATTTTAACTGTGACAAATTTTATGAAAGGATAGCTACGTGGCCTGGCTTGGAATCCCCCCCCCCTCTCCCTACATAGCTCAACGTAGCCTTCCAGCACCCCCCCCCCCCCGGACCAGGCCGTGTAGTTTGTGCACGGTCCCTACCTTTAACCACATGTTAATTCATTATTAATAATGTGAAGTAAAGGAAAATAATGAATCAAATTCTGTGTCATAAAGTTACTTGTACATTCCTGTAATAGCAACAATTGTGAAACGGCTCTTTTATTTTTAAAGGTAATAATAAAGCCTCTGCCCTTTTAAACAGAAGTTGAAGTAGAGTTCTTCTAGCGTGATAAGTTATTTTGTTGAAAAAAGTATAGGCTTGTTCAGACAGTGACTCATCATCGCATTTATGATTGGAGCACACTTGCTTGAAGTTACTTAAAAGAACACCGCATGATGCCAACCATACATTATAGTAAAGTATCACTCTTTACTTTTTGTTGATACACTTTATATTAACTATAAATTATGCGGAAACATTTTATTTCTGGTACCAGCCTACAAAATGTCTGGGTTGCTCATCCCTAGAGTGGGTCCTCTTACTTTTTTCTGGTCTAGGACACATTTCAGACTAACCACAAGTGGTAGTAATAAAACTGAAATATCCATTCTGCATGTCAACCATGTAATCATTGTGGCTTTGACAGAATTAATTTTTGGTCCAGCCTGCATCCAAACCTAAACCCCTCAATTTGGTTGTTGTATATCCCCCAAACTAAGCAAGATATCGAAAACATTTATTCCTTATTATCGAGTTTTTTCGTCGTGTTACATAAGAATCCATCATTAAATTTGACTTTTGCGAAATTTTTCTTCTGCATTTCAACTCAAGACACCTCACTTTTGAGACAGTATATCTCGAGAACTAGGTGAAATATCGAAAAATTTTACTCTTTATTTTTTATTTGTCTCGTCTTTTTAAATAAAAATTCATCATAAAATTTGACTTTGAATAATTTTTTCTTCTGAATTTCAACCAAAACCATTTCACATTTGAGACAGAATATCTCGAAAACTAAGCAGGATATCAAAAAATTTTATTCTTCATTTTTTATTTGTCTCATCGAGTTACATAATAATCCATCACCAGATTGCGGCGTCACGTTTATCCTAGAGTCCCCTTGAGGTGTTTAACCATACTCCCCGTGTTTGTTGGGAAGCGGTCAAGTCCCCACCACTCCGGCCATGCCCCCCCACTCCTCCGCCGGCCTGCTTCACTTCCATGCGTGGCAAAGGTCTCTTGCGTCGTCTCCATATTATTCCTTCCTCCATGGCCTGAACTGCCAGCAGTCCGCAGTTAACAATCTTTGAAGTTTACGATCTCAAGGCCAAAACGGACACACACACGCAGTTCTACTGCAGTCACCGCGCCTCACAGATACGTTATTCTGTGCCTGACGACAGGCCACAGATCTTTCGCGCTGTTTAATCTGTTTTGGACTGTCAGGAAAATGGACAACAAACCGCAATCATTTCATCATTTACTGAATTACACAGACGGAAAAAAAAATCCCAACACCAAGAAAAAATTATTGTAGAGTAATGAAATTTGGACAATGCATTTGTCAAGTTAACATGTTTAATTGATTAAATTTTCAAGATCACAGGTTAATTTAAGCTCAAGAAAATGCATTTCAAATGTGAAATACTGTTAAATTAATAGCCGGTGTAACCTCCAGAATTTTGAATGCAAGCCTGCAAACGTGAATGCATTGTGTCATACAGGTTTCGAATGTCACTTTGTGGTATGGAGTTCCATGCTTGTTGTACTTGTGCTGTCAATACTGGGACGGTCAGTGCTGGCTGTGGATGATGCTGGAGTTGTCGTCCAATGATATCCCATACGTGTTCAATTGGAGACAGATCTGGTGATCTCGCAGGCCAAGGTAACATGTCGACACTCTGTAGAGCACGTTGCGAGACAACAGCGGTATGAGGGCGAGCGTTATCCTGTTGAAAAACTCCCCCTTGAATGCTGTTCATGAATGGCAGCACTACAGGTTGAATTACCAGACTGACGTACAAATTTGCAGTCAGTGTGTTTGGTATAACCACAAGAGTGCTCCTGCTGTCATAGGAAATTGCTCCCCAGACCATGACTCCAGGTGTAGGTCCAGTGTGTCTAGGCCGCAGACAGTTTGGTTGCAGGCGTTCCCCTGGCCTCCTTCTGACCAACACTGGAGATCTGTTGTGTTTTCTGATGAAAGCAGGTTCTGCCTTGGTGCCAGTGATGGCCGAGTGTTGGTCAGAAGGAGGCCAGGGGAACGCCTGCAACCAAACTGTCTGCGGCCTAGACACACTGGACCTACACCTGGAGTCATGGTCTGGGGAGCAATTTCCTATGACAGCAGGAGCACTCTTGTGGTTATACCAAACACACTGACTGCAAATTTGTACGTCAGTCTGGTAATTCAACCTGTAGTGCTGCCATTCATGAACAGCATTCAAGGGGGAGTTTTTCAACAGGATAACGCTCGCCCTCATACCGCTGTTGTCTCGCAACGTGCTCTACAGAGTGTCGACATGTTACCTTGGCCTGCGAGATCACCAGATCTGTCTCCAATTGAACACGTATGGGATATCATTGGACGACAACTCCAGCATCATCCACAGCCAGCACTGACCGTCCCAGTATTGACAGCACAAGTACAACAAGCATGGAACTCCATACCACAAAGTGACATTCGAAACCTGTATGACACAATGCATTCACGTTTGCAGGCTTGCATTCAAAATTCTGGAGGTTACACCGGCTATTAATTTAACAGTATTTCACATTTGAAATGCATTTTCTTGAGCTTAAATTAACCTGTGATCTTGAAAATTTAATCAATTAAACATGTTAACTTGACAAATGCATTGTCCAAATTTCATTACTCTACAATAATTTTTTCTTGGTGTTGGGATTTTTTTTTTCCGTCTGTGTATATGCAATTTCCATGTTTGTGGAAGGTAAAAGATGAGTCATGTGCAAATAAAAGAAAGATCCAGACGCTTCAGAACTGTCATAGTTTTTTATTTTAAAAAAATGCAATAACTAACTGTATATGGAATTGAGCGTATTCTGTCTATATTTTAGCTATAAGTTACATTTTCTATATATTTCTATCTTTTCCGTGGTTTATTATAATATAAAAAGTTACTGAACAATAAACAAAATAAAAATTATTCTTACCTGTATGTAAAAATCCTTGAGAGTCTGGTAAATAAATTTGCCAGTTTCTGGTATTATCATATCAAGTGCTAGTGATGAAATTCTCGAAGGAAACTTTAAATCTTCAAAACTCTGACCCGTAGCCAAAAATCTCAAGGTGAATATCGGTCTTTCTTCTGCAGTAATTGCTTGGCACATTCGGGTGTCTGCCTTTGTGATGAAACTAAACTTAACAGTTCATTGAAATTTTCGTCACACATTTACAATTAATTAAGTCATCCGTATGTGATTGTCGTAGTTCACGCAACAATGTCATGTGGGAACGATTACTCCTTTCTTGCCACCACTGTTTCATCCAAAACCTCTTTTTGCGTCCCGGTGTTGAAAGTAATAACATATTATTCAAGATCGCACTCGCACAACGTTTTCTTCGTAATAAAATGCGACCCATTATGAACGTGAATTATGTTAATGAAACAGTGAATTTAAAACAAATAATTACACTGCATCCGCGCGACTTCGAACGACAGTCCGCTGGAATGGAGTTAAAAATCTTCAGTCCACTGGCCTGAAGTTCATGAACTCTAGTGAGTGGGCAGCACACAGTCCATGGCCTGTACAGACCACCGCCTACAGGGAGTTGTCGTTTATGTGAGTGGTGCTTTGAGATTTCAGCCTACAGTTCTTCGTCACAGGCATCGGCCTGCAGTCCGTCTGTAAGTGTGTGGGGCGCTTAACAGTGATAGGACGTCCCACAATTCAGGATAATTTTTTTTTTTTTTTTTTTTTTTTTTTAATAAGCTTAAAGTATAAAGTCACTGATTACAAAATTAACTTTAATGTAAAAAAAGCATGGGGTGCTATTTCAGTTGTCTTATATTTTTTGTCGTTGGCTGTTTGTAAAGACAGAGTCATTGTCAAAAGTTATGTAGAGCGCACCCCACGCTTTTTTAACATTAAAGTTAATTTTGTAATCAGTGACTTTATACTTTAAGCTTATTCAAAAAAAATTAATTTATCCTGAATTGTGGGACGTCCTATCACTGTTAAACAAAATTTTTATATTTAAATATTATTTTTAACATTTTAGTTCACATTACTACGAAAGCGTGATTTTAGTTTTTTAAACTACAATTTTATTTTTAATTTTTTAGTTCAGATAGTTTAAAAATTATGTTTCTTACTGTTGGCTTTTCTTCGCCAAACTCTCTTTTTCTTTGAGTTGTAGTTTCATTATTAATTATTATTCCCACGAGTAAAATACAATGAAATGGTCAACTCAACAAGAGATCCAATAGCACGGTAAACGAGGAAGGCTACTTTTCTATAATAGTACGAAGTAATATTTCGAATACTTACTATTCAACATCACGTTAAACGACTTCAGACAGAGAAACCTTTCTGGATAGGAGACAGCAGAAGACGATCGTCTACATCAACCAAGGCTCGTAAATCACACCCGGGAAACTGGAGAACGATGATGATGATGATGGCTATATTGGGTGGGAAATCTCCGAAGGGTGTGGCCGCCAAATGACGAAGATTTCTCGAATCGCACCTGTGCACTAATGTCGCGTCTGCATTTGCCTAACTCAGTAATCCCATCAAGTATAGGATACACTGACAACGTGGTGAGAGTGAAATTATTGAATTTTTATCGGTTCTTAATAAGTGTGCAAAATTTAAAACGATTCGGACGTCAGGAAGCGGGTAAACACTGAAATGAAAGATTCCATTACATGGCAACCATTTTTCTATTGTTACCGTCAGAGTAACGAGAATAGCAGGACGTTGCTTAGAGACTACTGTATTGTCAACGGTTCTGAAAACGTGTGCAAAATTTTTATGTTTTTACTGTCAACGTAATCAGAATATCAAGACATAGCTATGAAATTATTGTATTGTAATCAGTCATCAATACATGAGCAAAATTTCAAACAACTCGGACATCTGGAATTGGGTTAAAATTATATTACAAAATTCCACGACATTCTACCATTTTTCTGTTGTTACTGTCAAAGTAATGAGCATAGCAGGATATAGCTATGAAATTATTGTATTGTCACCGGTTCTTAATATGTGTGCCAAATTTCAAACAGTTCGGACATCGAGAAGTGGGTTAAAATGGAGTTGTAAATTTCCGTTACATTCATACATACATACATACATACATACATACAAGTCAAGCTAATATAAAGCGTGTAAAAATAGGATCGAATGCAATTGGAGAAGTAAGTGAATTCTGTTATTGGGGATGCAAAATTACAACCGATGACCGAAGCAGGAATCATGTTAAAAGCAGAATAGCACTAGCAAACAGAGCTTTCATCAAAAAGTTAAATCTTTTAGTCTCAAATATTGATCTAGGAATTAGAAAAAACTTTTTAAAACTATGTGTGGAGCACAGCACTTTACGGTAGCGAAACATGGACTTTAGGAATGCCGGAAAGAAGGAAAATTGAAGCATTGAAATGTGGTGCTGCAGAAGAATGCTGAAAATTAAGTGGACAGACAAAGTAGGAAATGAATGAGTTTTGGAAATGATGGGCGAGGAAAGAAGTTTGTGGAAGAAGCTTACAGAAAGAAGAGACAGGCTGGTAGATCATATTTTGAAACATGTTGGATTGATTAATTTGCTGGTGGAGGGAACGGTTGAAAGTAAGAACTGTAGAGGAAGACAGAGATTAGAATATATGAAGCAGATAATTGAGGACGTGGGCTGTAAGGGATATGTAAAGATGAGGAGGTTAGCCGAAGATAGGAAACGATGGAGGATTGCATCAAACCAGTCAAAAAAAAAAAAAAAAAAACAAAAAAAAAAAAAAAAAAAAAACAAAAAAAAAAAAAAACAAGTAGCTGAAAGTTTCAGTGTAATACATCACACTGTATACTAGAAAAGGCACAATAACCTCACGGGAATCATAAGACAACCGTGGAACCGCAATTTGATGATGGATTATTATGTAACTCGACGAGACACATAAAAAAATGAAGAATAAAATTTTTGATATCGTGCTTAGTTCTCGAGATATACTGTCTTAAGAGAGAGGAGTTTTGGGTTGAAATTCAGAAGAAAAATTTCACTAAGGTCAAATCTGATGATAGATTCTTATAAAACACGACAAGATAATTCGAAAGTGAAGAATATATATTTTTGATATCTCGCTTAGTTCTCGAGAAATTCTGTCTCCAAATTGGGGTGGATTAGGTTAGGTTAAGTCAATGTTTAGAACCTAAAAAAAAAAATTGAACCCTTCAAAATACCTCATAGCTTCTGAGCTTACTCAGAAGATATTGTACTGTTAGTGGCCTATGTAACTTTGCTAGCAACATCAGTGGATTTATCTTCTTACCATAAATCAAAAATCAGAAGCTTAGATGGTAGTGATTTACATCACGATACACATTGTGTCACTAACATAGCGCTCATGAAATTAGTAACAACTAATAATAAATAAATTGTTTGTACCCTTCTGGTACACGCCGCATTTCAACCTACCCACATTTCCATCAATATGGCCGCTACAAAATCAAACTATGTGGATCTAAATAGACGAAATACATCGCGAACTACATTTCGGGTTAACAGCAACGCTTGCTTCATCAAGTTTAGTAGTTCACACAGCACAAATTATCACAATTAATTCATCGTACACTTTCAGTGTAAACTGAAACTGAACTAAAGCATGCACATTCACTGTATCGCGATGTAAACTTGACCAACTTAAATTAGACTTTCAACACTTGTTTACAATAAGGCTAGCCTTTTAGGTGCAAAGTAGTAACATATGCTGATTGTGTATACTACACCAACAAACATTTGAGAAAGCTATCATCCTATTGAGAGCAAATGATTACATTTATAGCGATAAGCTTTAATCTTGCTGTTATCTATCGAACATTGCAAGAACAATAATTTCAATATGATTTAGTTATGAAACGTTATTCCAGGTTGTTTCCTATCTTGCCTGTTTGTGCAACCGTGTGCAACACAACTAAGCATTATATAAAACTTCGAAATATTAGAAAATGAAATGTTCACAGCAGCAAACACAGTGCAAACAGCCCAATGTTTTGGGGTTCCTATGGCCGCCAGTGGCCACCGTGCATGCGCAGTAGGAGACGAGTTTTCTTTATGAGGTTTCACCAATATTTCATCTCAATATATTCCTTCCTCCATGGTTGAAACATGGCCGAGTTCAACGAAGCTAGAGAACCATCAAAACTGTCTGTGCTTAGTGTACACAGAAAGGTTTTACAAGAAAATTGTGATAAAATTGCAGATGAAGCATCTCGAAAATTACTATTAATGTAATTATATATATTAATGGAAAATATATAATCTATTAATTAATAAATAGAATATATATGTATTCCATTAATAAAAATTTTTGTAGCATGCATATTATCAGTTTTTTCTTGCCTGCCCCCCCCCCCCCCCTGAACAAAATCCTGGCTACGCCCTTGACTGCCGCACTGAATCCGAAGTCTCAGCCTGGACTGCAGGTTCGATATTTGATAAGGGATAACCTTGATAACACTAGTTTCATCAGGGTCACCCCTTCCACATCTGCTGAAGTCACCTACGGTAGCTTTCAGCCTCGTAACTTTCGTTAGCAAAGCTGTAAGCTGAGCGCGAAGATCAGCCACCTCAGCCTGCGTCTGCACACAGCCTTCAATCTCCCTACACATGTTAATTTTAAAACAAAAACTACGGAGAGGATGAAAAATGAACCAACCGAGTGATCCAAATAAACTGTTCACAACTTAACAACAACCGCTAGGCACGACCTAAATAAAACCTAACTGAGGAGATAAATTTAGACCAGACGATGGATACTGCACTAAGTAGTTAATAAGACGTACTGATAAACAATGTTAACCAACCACTGTACTAAATAAAAGACGAATAAGCTCTATATACTTTCCTATAGAAAAAGAATAGAAAGGTGATCACGATTATAGCACGCTACTGCAATTCAATTAACGCAAATAAAGCAAAAGCTATCGCCACTTTAAATTAAGTAAACAGATGGCGGCAGTCGACACGACGGTTGCTGAAGACCAACTAGCTGCTGCTGTGCGACGACATAAGATATTCAAAGATAAGATCTAACTACAACACTTCAAATAAAATATTTAGAAATGGCGGCACCTGACGGTTGCTGGAGATCAATTATGTGTGGGGTTAACAGTAGAAATTTATGTAGAGAGCTGTTGGAGAAGTTAGGGATTTTAACATTGGTGGCTGAGTGTATATACACATTAATGTCCTTTGTAGTCACAAATTATACTTTGTTTGAAACAAATAGTAAATTACACAAAGTAAAAATGATCTTCAAAAGGATTACAAGTCATCCTCATTTGTTCAAAAAGCTCCCAACACACATTAATGTCTAGCAGATGATAAAATTAAATTCAGGAAAAAATTGAAAGAATTTTTAATTGACAACTCCTTCTACTCTGTCAAAGAGTATATTCTGTAAATGTAATTGACAAAAATTATGTACCATGTATGCAGAACCGGCGGATAATGTGGGTATGGTGGGTAACAGTACCCACCAGGGAAATTCCGGGCCCACCCGGAATTTGTGAGCGACTGAGGGTGCATAAAGGAAAGAAATAAGAGAAAGAAAGAATGAGACACCAGACCAGCTGAGCATATTAGTTTCATAATTCAAAAAGCGTGTAAAATAGGCTATGTATCCTCAACAATGCCATGAGAGAAGCGCAAAATTCCTTTATGTTTCAACAGAGATAACCTACCAAGCTATCGCCTGCTAAGCTCGATCGACGGCAAACAGTCGTTCTTTGTGAAAGCAAGACTGCTACGGTAAAATGCCGTACATCCAAAACCGTCATGTATAAAGCCGCCTTCGTAGTCATCCTATAAAGGAAAAACGAATCAAGTGTAAATAATGTTAGAAGACAGCAGCATGTGTGGGATAAATTTGCACCTCACTTTTGAGACATTATATCTCGAGAACTAAGCAAAATATTAATTTTCGATTTGTCTCACCGAGTTCCTTAAGAATTCATCATCAGATTGTGGCACCACGGTAATGATAGATTCCCCTTGCACTAATGCTGCTGGCGAATGTAAATAGGTATCCACTACCATTGCAATATCTTCTGAGTAAGCCATGAATTCTTTTGAAGGTTTCAATTGTTTTAAAGTCCTTACCATACTGCTAGTTTTTAAAATTTCATATAAGACTTGCTTCTGTTTTTAAGAAGGTCTAGACCTAATTATCTTGATTTTGTAATGTTTCCCATCAAAGAATTTAAAATTACTGAAATGGAATGTGGAAATATAATCTATTTGAACATAAACAAAAATTTAAGGACTTTAGAAACAAACAGTTTTGTTACTTATTCATATTAAAAAGAACTACTGCTATGTAGCCAATACATAGAATATTTTTTTTTGGATACAGGTTTCCAAAGAATGAAGATCTACGATCAAAATGGATCAAAGCTTGCAGGAGGCAAAATTGGATGGCAACTAATTTCAGTTTTTTATGTTCAGCTCATTTTTCAGAAGATCAAATGGATAGAACATCACTGTCATCAACAAGACTGAGAATTAAATGTCTAGAACGTGAAAATTTTTTGTCAGTCCTTAAGAGTACTAGGGATTTATTCAATGATTTCAAAATAGCAATATGACCCTCCAGTCTTTTTTTGCCGCTGTTGGCAGAAAAAAGAAGTTTTATTTCTGCATACAAAATTCCTATCAAAAATTATTTGGCAGCTTGTTTTTCTTAAATTCTAATGTTTGTATGTTATATCAATTAGGGTATTTATAAATGTGACCCCATAAGACTTCATTTTTAGTAATGCGATGATTAAAAACGAAGAAATTCTTCCGTTCCGTATACATTCCTTATGTTTCTTGACCCTACCAATATGGCGACCTCCCCATCCCACCGCTCTCCACTCGGCGTCACTTCGTTGTATGGAGAAGGTCCCTTACATGGCCTCCTCTCTTTTCTTTGCTCCATGGGTTACACCCATGGAAGAAGGGAATATATGGAGACGACGCAAGAGACCTTCACCACGCACTGAAGTGAAGCCGGGCGGAGGAGGAGTGGGGGAGGGGGGGTGCATGGCCGGTTCCATACAGACACGGGGAATATGTACAAAATCCTCAAAGGGACTCTATGATAAACGTAACGCCGCAATCTGGTGATGGATTATTATGTAACTCGATGAGGCAAATAAAAAATGAAGAATAAAATTTTTTGATATCCAACTTAGTTTTCGAGATATTCTGTCTCATACGTGAAATGGAATAACTTCAAGTCAACAAAGGACACCGTTGAAGAGATGTGGCATCGTTTTATACATATAGTCAGGGAAGGCATGGAAAGGGGGAGAATGATCCACCGTGGTACACATGCGAAGTCAAGAGATTAGTCAAAAAAACAAAGGAAAATATACGCACGCTCAAGAAGGAAGGGGTGTCGCAGCAATTTAGAAAACTTAGCTGATTTAAAAGGACGTACTAAGAATGTAATGCGCGAGGCGTTTAACGATTTTCACTCCAACTCTCTCTCTAAGAGTCTCACAGAAAACCCAAAGAAATTTTGACCGAGCGTGGCGGTGTAACGGATAGCGTTCTCGCCTCGCATTCGGGAGGACGGCGGTTCGATCCCCGTCCGGGCATCCAGATTTGGGTTTTCCATGGTTTCCCAAATCACTCCAGGCAAATGCCGGGATGCTTCCTTCAAAAAGGCCATGGCCGAATTCCTTCCCATTCCTTGCCCCCATCCTTGCCCCGCATCCTTTCCCGTCTCTAAAGACCTCGCTGTTGAGAGACGTAAATACAATAAAAAAAAATAAAAAAAAAAAAGAAAGAAATTTTGGTCGTATGTACGAAAAGTTAATTGTACCAACAGCAATATTCCAGCACTAATTCGTGAAGGTTCCGAGGTTAATGAAAGCCGCGATAAAGCTAACGTACTAAATACTGTATTCAAAAATTCATTTACAAATGAACATAAGGATAGTATTCCCGTTTTCCCACGCCGTGGCGAGTCGGTGACGGAATCATTACGAATAGATACTGCACGTATCGTTAAGCAATTAGAGCTCCTGAAGTGGGGGAAAGCACCGGGCCCGGATGGAATTCCAGTAAGAGTATTTTCAGAGTATGTGGCGGAAATGGGGCCATTTCCGTCTGATATATTCAGTAAATCATTAGAAGAGCGAAAAGTACCTTCAGACTGGAAAATCGCGCAAGTAACTCCGATTTTCAAAAAAGGTGATCGAAGTGATCCTGGGAACTATCGTGCCATATCTATAACATCTGTTTGTAGTAGAGTTATGGAGCATATTATATGCTCGAACATTATGAATTTTCTAGATTATAATAATTTGCTTACAACAAATCAACACGGATTTCGGAAGAAAAGATCACGTGAAACACAGCTGGCCCTATATATACATGACGTAATTTATTTATTTATCGTATGATTATTTATGAGGTACACAATAGGAAATATACATATGACAAGCTTGTACAATTTCATATCTCGAGATCTAATGTTTTAATCCAGTCAACTGCACTGATTGACGCATCATGGATTTCCGCCATTGTTCCCTTGTAGGCCCGAAGAGGACAGTCAGAAACGATGTGATTTATTGTCTGTAAGGTGGCTCCACAGTCACAATTTGCAGAATCTACCCAGCCCCATTTGTATAATAAGTAGGCGCATCTGCCTTGTCCTGTTCGAATTCGGTTGATGATTCTCCACTGCCGCCTAGGGAGTTCGAAACCTTGTAACCTTACTGAGGGGTCCTCAACTAGATTTTTATTGGCTACTGATGACTGCTCCCACTGAGTTTTCCACAGCTTATTGGTGTTGAAAGAGGACTCTGTGAGGTTGATTGCTGTGCGCCATGGTGGTTTTCTTGATTTCAAGCGTTGGTGTTTCGCTTGAATTATGTCTTGATGTATAGGCAGCCGAGGGTTCTTAAGGATATTTTTCCAGATTTTTAAAAGAGCTTCTGATCTTCTTAGTGTTGGGGGTGAGATGTTGCATAGCACTGGAAGCCATATGGTGTTCGTACTATGAATACATGACGTAATGAAAGTTATCGATGCAGGTTCACAAGTAGATGCAATTTTTTTAGATTTCCAGAAAGCCTTTGACTCTGTGCCACACAACCGCCTTTTAGCGAAGCTTCGAGCGTACGGTATATCGGATCAGCTTTGTGAATGGATAAAGGATTTTCTAACTGGTCGGTCGCAGTATGTTGTCGTTGAAGGAGAAAGTTCTTCTAATCTAGATGTTACATCGGGTGTACCTCAAGGAAGTGTAATAGGACCACTTCTTTTCTTAATTTTTATAAATGATCTCGGAGACAAAGTGAAAATCCTTTTTAGATTGTTTGCTGATGACGCGGTTATTTATAGGGAAGTAAGAAATTTGGCCGATTGCTTAGAAATTCAGCGCGATCTGGATGTTATTTTGGCTTGGTGTGCTGAGTGGCAACTTACTCTAAATTGTAAAAAGTGCAAGACAATGAGCATAACTAACAAAAAGAATCCGATTGTTCAGAAATACGAGGTAAACAGTTCAGTTATTGATATGGTCGATTCTATGAAATATTTGGGAGTAACAGTACAAAGGAACATGAAATGGGACATACACACTAATTCGTTAGTAGGTAGAGCAAATTCTAGGCTGCGATTCATAGGTCGAATCTTGAAAAATTGTAATGAATAAACAAAGGAGATATCGTACAAATCTCTTATGCGTCCACATTTGGATTATTGCTGTGCCATTTGGGACCCGTTTCGTAACGGATTGATCGAAAGTATAGAGAAAGTACAGAGAAGAGCCGCTCGATTCGTGACCGCTTGCTACAGTCCTTATGAAAGCGTCACAGAACTGATTAGTAGATTAGGTTGGGAGTCTCTGGTAGATAGACGACACACGTTTCGTTTAAACTTATTGGAAAACATGCGTACTCCAACTTTCACTCATGAGTGTAGTGAAATACTTCTTCCACCAACCTATTTGAGTCGGAAGGACAGGAAAGATAAAATTAGAGAAATAAGGTGCCGGACTGATTCTTATATGAATTCTTTTTTCCTTCGTACCATTAGGGATTGGAATGCGCAGCAACGAGATTAGCTTTGGTGCTGAGCACCCTCTGCCACCCACAATTTTGTGAATTGCAGAGTATATATGTAGATGTAGAAATGTTTTTGGTTGAAATTCAGAAGAAAAAATTAGTCAAAGTCAAATTTGATGACGGATTCTTATTTAATAAGACGAGACAGATAAAAAATAAAGAATAAAAATTTCGATGTCTCACCTAGTTCGCGAGATATACTGTATCTAAAGTGAGGTGTCTTGATTTGAAATGCAGAAGAAAAATTTCGCAAAAGTCAAATTTAATGATCGATTTGTATGTAACACGACGAGACAAATCGAAAATAAAGAATAAAATTTTTCGATATCTTGCTTAGTTTTCGGGATATACTGGGATTGGGTTGATATGCGGCCTGGACTAAAAATTAATTCTGCCAAAGCCACAATCAATTACATGGTGGACATGAAGAATGGATATTTCAGTTGTTTTTACTACCACTTATGGTTAGGTTGAAATGAGGCCTAGACCCGAATAAAAATAGTTATTTTGTTGCCATACATCGTAAGCTTAATTGGGAATAGCTGGAAGTGGAAGTAGTTTCCATCGCGATACACGTTTTGTCACTAACATGGTTCTCATGAAATTACTAACAGTATTAGATAATTTATTTGTCCCTTATGGAACAACAAAACCATTCTGGTACAGACTGCATTTAGACCTAACCATAATCTCCATTAAATTGCCGCCACAGAATCAAACTATGTAGACATACCCACACACGCATATTTGAATCGCAAACTGTATTTGCGGTAACAACATCGTTTGCTAGATTCAAGATTCCTAGATTGCATAGCATAATTTAACACATTTAATTTCATCATACATTATCAGGATAAACTGCAATGTGACGAAAAAAAGGGCAATACTAAATTAACTGAACCACGATGTAAAACACACCCCTTTAAATCTCATTTTCAACACTCGTTAAAAAGTAATGCTAGTCTATTATGTGCAAAATAGCAAGGTATGCGGATTTTCTACACTACACCAACAAAAATTTGAGAACAAAGTCATCACTTTGAGAGGTATGACTAAATATTTATAGACAGGCAGCGAAGTTTGCAATTCCTACCGCCCACTTCAACAACGATAATTAGAATTCAACTTACTTATGAAATGATTTTCCAGGTTCTTTCCTCTCTTGCCTATTTGTGCAACCGTACGCAACACAAGATGGCATTATAAAACACGTATACACATTACAAAATGAAATAATCACAGCATCTAACAGCATGTGAACATCGCATTTGTTTGGAAGCGCAATATCGCCGCTGCCGCCACTGCGCATCCACGAGAGTTTATAACCTGCTTTACAGATTTAACGTCACTTCCCCTCCATATATTTCCTTCCTCCATGGTTACACCCATGGCGGAAGGACTTTGCCAGTAAATTATCTCTGGTGGCCAATAATGAGAGTTATTTTATTTGGTAAAAACTGTTCACGGGATTGAGAGATTTTTTTTAGTTTTAGAGACTAGTGAAATGAAAAGTCTTTTACGAGTTTAGAAAGAGCAGATTAACAAGTTTTCAATTTCTCTTTTTTTTTTTTTAGTAGTCCTAATTATTTCTAACAAGTCACCGGTATGCATTTATGATTGTTAGCTGCTGAACCATCGAAAAATGAATTTGTAGTTTTTGGCCAGCAGTAGTGCTTAAATAATTTTCAACTTTAGTTCAACATTTTTGTGTATCCTGGAACATCACGTAAATGTGTTTCGAATTTCAAAAATAATCCTGTTTCTGTTGAGGTTTTTTTTTTTTTTTTTTTTTTTTTTTGAAAAAAAGATATTGTACCGTGAACTGCACCACTTTGGTAACCTTTCAGAAACTGGTAGTAACCTGTTGAAAT
>JARYHS010013630.1:203043907-203367535 GCA_031002005.1 Vandiemenella viatica | reverse complement strand
CGAGGTCGTTGGAGGCGGGGAAGGACTGCGGAAAAGGAACTGGAAGAAATTCGGCCTTGGCTTTTTAAAGGAACTATACCACCATTTGCCTGGAGTGATTTTGGAAAACCCAAATCTCGATAGGTGGAGGTATTCGAAGCCGTCTCCTCCCGAATGCGACACCATTAGCTTCACTTTTTCATTACTAGTCGTATTTGGTCTACGATTATCTATAAAATTATTTAAAAATCTACTTAAAGCAAAGTTAATAATCGTAAATGATAAAATGTCGGTAGAAGTGCGATAATTTGATGAGAGGGTGAGTTTCCAAAACAATCTCTGAAATCAGAAACACAATTAAAAAAAAAAAAAAAAATCTGTCTCGCTCTCTCATTTTCAACCTCTCTCCATTTTTTTTTTATCTTTTTAGCAGTTATAAATTAAATGAATTAAAGATGCTGGATGCTTTATATTCGGTTCCGCTCATAAAATTCATATATTACTAAGGTGATAGATATAAGAAGATTGTCTTGCACCGCAGTGGTATGAGATTGAGTCAGCTACCTCAATTGGAATTTACGCGTCTGCACCAAACAGCATGTGACGGAGGTGAAAGAAGGTTGATTTTTAAATGCTACACTTCTATAGCCAACTTCCTCGTTTCGGGTCATTATAGCTCCGTGATGATGCGCGGCGTCACCTGATTTGAGCTCCGGTGGTTGAAGAACTTTTTAGAACTAGGGCATGTTTCGGTGGCGGTGCATTATTACTAATTATCAGATGGTGCACGAAAGTCCTGGTTTAAATCCCAAACCTCTCTGTAGCGCGTATGGAACTTCTGACAGTGACTCGTCCGCCGGATTTGGACGCTAAGCTGTCGGCCCCATCGATGTGTTTCGGGGGAGTAGGTCTCAATCGGCCGGCACCTTCTGTCTTATTTCATCTCTTATTTTACTGTCGTCAGTCTCTCAATTGGTTTGATATAAACCACCATCCCATCTTATTTTGCACTATCCCCTTCATCTCAAAACACCTCTCTTAAAACACGTCCACCGTTATCTGCTTCATACATAACCAATCCCAAATGTATTAAAAAACCACCCACGAATCTGTTTCTTCTTTGTGTACGATTCTTCCACAAACTTCTTTCGTCAGCCATCATTTACAAAACATATTAATTTCGTGGTTTAACTGTCCACTTAATTTTCGGCATCCTCCTATAGCACCACATTTCGAATGCTTCAATTTTCCTTCTTTCAGGTATTCCTGAAGTCCATGCTTCGTTACCATAAGGTGCTATGCTCCATACATACAGTTTTAAAAAGTTCTCTCTGGTTCCTGGGGCAATATTTGAAACTACTTTTTCATGAAGCCACATTAAAATTCCTCTTTTACTTCTTTTGTAGCTTCCTCCACATATCCTCTTCAGTCCCGAGCTCATACTAAAAGCGCAAGAGAAGTACTATTGTGTTATTTACTTTGTGTTAATGCTAGTTAACAATGAATGACCATTAAAAAATTTTTTGAAACAATAATTAATTTTTTATAGATGGTATATATATGTTACTTTGGGAGTCAAGCAGGAAAATTATACACACAACTTTATTGCTTCATGTTACTTTATTTCATGGAAAAAATGTATATCTTTACCTTTATTTCTACGAGACACGTTGTACAGTTGCAGGATCCCAAGGTTCTAATCAGGGCTGACAAAAGCAGAAGATCGAACATATGAGCTGTGAGAAGCGCGATGTATATTGTAGATGATACGATATTCCAGAAAAGGGTCAGCTGTGCAGTGGCCCGAGAAAAAAATAATTCCTGGAGGTATCATATATGATACCTCGGGACTGAAGAGGATATAAACTGAATATTAGTAAGGATGAACTGCAACCATATCTGATACACTTTTCAACTGATTGGTGACTCTCATGATTCTCTACTTTTATTATAGCCACTTCTTATATCACTTATAAAATATTTTTCTATCTCGATACGTAAGACCTGACTTTTTTAAAAAAGTTTGAACATTTTGTCCCGCCTTACATCACCAACAGCTTTTTTTTCTAAATCAACAAACGCTATGAAAGTAACTTTGTTTTTCTTGATCGGTGATAAGAATTGATTCTCTTGCCGCACGGTTTTTTCAAAATTCAAACTGTAGCTACTGTATATTTTATTCCAACCCAAATAATTTACATTATAATGTCTGTCTCAGAATGACGAGCAACAATTTCTTTTGTAAGTTTAAATATTGCAAAGTCTTATAGGCATTCAATCAGAACATTGTAGGAGGAAAACTGAGGCATAAAATTGAAATTCAGTGCGGGAATGTCAGTGTGGCAAGGAACAAGGAAACCAGTATTATACGCTTTGTAAACACTACGTTTCCGTCTACTATGATATTTTAGAATTACACTCTAGCTGCGGAGAGTAGTACTGCCGATTTATAAAATTTTGTAACAATTAGCTGTGTTATTGCTCAGCGTGATAATTTCATTCCAACTACCTCTTAATCTTTACTGAAAGACATACTTGAAAAAAAAAAATGAGAAAATATTATAGAGAATTACATCATAACTACATTGAAATTTCTTATTTTACCAAATTTTATTTAGACTGCAAATTTCTGTAGTTTTAGCATCCGGTCTGAGGTCTTTGCTCAATTAGAATGTGAATTGATTTTTTTTTTAACATTTCTACGAAAAGACTGAAATGTTATCTATTTGGTTACTAGCAAACCGATCAATTTTGCTCGTCATTTTTGGTTTAATACTACTTCATTAAACAACGGGATTAATATGACAATATCTTCCATATAAGAGGGAGCTTATATTCACTTTGAATTTGATAGCTGCTAAAAATTAAAAAAAAGTACCGGGTGTGGTGCGTGAACGGTTAACGTTCTGGCCTCGTATTCGGGAGGGCGCGGGTTTGAATCCGCGTCCGGGCATCCAGATCTGGGTTTTCCATGGTTTCCCCAAGTCACTCCAGGCGAACGCCCGGATGCTTCCTTGAAAAGGCCATGGCCGAGTTCCTGCCCGTTTCTTGCCCAATCCGATCCGCCTCTAATGACCTTTCTGTCGCCGAGCCGTAAAGCCCTAGCAAAAAAAATTAAAAAAAGAGAGAGGGGCGAAAAGAGTAGAGAGAGAGAAAATGAAATTTGAATTGCGTTTCTGATTTCAGAGATTTTTTTGATATCCCCGCTCTCATCAGATGAACTCACTTCTGCACATATATTTTAATTTACGATTTTTTAACTTTTCAATAGATTTTTTAAATAATTTTATGGACGGCATCATAGATCAAATACGAAAGATATTGAAAAACTGAACCTAATGGCTGAGCGTTAACGCTATGGCTCCGCATTCGAGAGGAAGCTTGTTTGAATTCCTATCGGCTATCCAGATTTGGATTTTCCTTCTTTCTCCAAGTCACTTCGTGTGAATGGCGGGATTATTTCTTCCAAAACCCATGGTCCGAATTCCTTCCCATTCCTTGTCTCCATTCCCTTTCCACCTTTAATGACTTAGAAGTCGACGAATCGTAAATCCAGACGCATAATAAGAAATTGGTATAGTAATATTATTTAGTTTTTCGTCTCCTTGAAGATGGTGCGAACTCGTTATAGTCCACCTAACGTAACCACACGACACTATTTCTACGATGTTGAAGCCCGAGAAGATTTTTTCAGTGTTACCTCTGTGAAAGCTTTCATAGTTACGTGTGCAGTTTATTAAGAAGCACTCAGTTACGAGTCTTTCCTTAAGTATGTTATGTCCTGACGCAAGCAGGTAAGAGTCGATGTTATACCAAGTGAGTTTTTTATCTTGAGACAACTAAATATCTCGAAAACTACAAATCCGATCAAAAAAAGTGGGTAATAAAAATTGTTCGTCTCGACGGGGGACATCCGATGATACCAAATTTGACTCCCCACCCCCACCCCCTAGGGGTGGGGGAAGGGGGAGAAAAAAAACTTAAATAGGAACCCCCATTTTTATTGCAGATTCTGATTCCCCGGAAAAAACTACCCCTATTTGACCCCCAATTCGAGTCATTTTGGTCGATAGATGGCGCTGCATTTCTCAGAGTTTTCTCATTACTTGATGTACTTCCATTGCGTTCACATCGTCGCTCATTTCTCAGAGTTTTCTCATTACTTGATGTACTTTCATAGCGTTCATAACATCTCTGATTTATTTACTTCGTTCTGTTGCACGTGTCAATGAGAATGCAGGCTATAACGTTGCAAGAAAAAATTGAAATGGTCTACATTTATGGAGAATGTCGCAAGAATATCGATAATGCTGTTGATCTTTATGCTCATCGTTTTCCAGACCAGCCTCGATCGCGCGCTTCTTTTTACCGTATTATCCAACAGTTCACTCAGGAGGGAAGTGTGCACACAAACAAACGAAAGCGGCGAAGGACGATAGCTGGAGAAAATAACGAAGTTGCAGTTTTAGCTGCAGTGGCTTATAACCCTCACATTAGTACTCGACAAATAAGTCGTGAATCAGGAATTTCTCAGACTACTGTTTGTCAGATTTTGCATCGTAGAAAATACCATCCGTTCCATGTTTCGTTGCATCAAGAACTTCACGGCAATGATTCGATAATCGATTGACATTTTGCCGATGGTCGCTACAGAAAATACAAGAAGAACCCCATTTCTTTGCTCGAGTACTGTTTTCGGATGAATCCACTTTTACTAACCACGGCACCATTAATCGACACAACATGCATTATTGGAGTGTGGAAAACCCGCATTGGTTACGCCAAGTTGAACATCAGCGTCCGTGGAATGTAATGTTTGGGTGGGATAATTGGGGACAAACTTATTGGTCCACATTTTATCCATGGACATTTCAATGGGAGAAAATATCAACAACTCTTAGGGACGTACTGCCAACATTGCTTGAAGACGTACCCTTAGACGTGCGACAAACAATGTGGTTTCAACATGACGGTTGTCCAGCACATTTTGCTGTAAGATCGCGGGAAGTGTTAGATCGTCTGTACAATCGTCGATGGATCGGAAGAGGAGGTCCAGTGCCGTGGCCTGCAAGATCACCAGATCTCACTTCGCCTGATTTTTTTTTATGGGGATACTTGAAGAATGAAGTTTACAGTGAAGTGCCAACAACGCCTGAAAACATGATTGAACGAATTACCAACGCTTGTCAAAAAATCACGCCGGATATGCTTCTTAGTTGCGTCGAATCATTCCAAGAGCGGGTAAATAAATGCATCGATGTCGGTGGTGATATTTTCGAGCACTTGCTTTAGAATTGTTGTTAGAAACAAACACGTGAGAGGCGAGGGGACTCACCAAAAACAAGCACCCCGATGGTGAGAGGCGAGGGGACTCACCTAAATCTAGCACCCCAAAGGGAACAGAAAATTACTACGTCCACGTCGTTGTTCCTGGGTAACGCAAAAAGTAATGTTTGACTTTCGCTATCTGCTAAAGAATTTGCATCAGTGCATTTTGAAATAATGTCCATTCCCATCCCTCAAGTTTGGAGGTGGGTGGTGTTATTGAATAGTTTTTGAAAAATATCAATCACATTAACTTGTATTTTGCTGATCTGATGTGTATTTCACGAGATATCCTCATTTTTAAATGAATTTTTGCTTATTTTGATTTTTGTCGATTGCAGCGCCATCTATCGACCAAAATGACTCGAATTGGGGGTGAAATAGGGGTAGTTTTTTTCCGGGGAATCAGAATCTGCAATAAAAAATGGGGGTTCCTATTTAAGTTTTTTTTCTCCCCCTTCCCCCACCCCTAGGGGGTGGGGGTGGGAGTCAAATTTGGTATCATCGGATGTCCCCCGTCGAGACGAACTATTTTTATTACCCACTTTTTTTGATCGGATTTGTAGTTTTCGAGATATTTAGTTGTCTCAAGATAAAAAACTCACTCACTTACGCATAACGCAGTTGTAGGTTCGACTTGTTTAAAAAAATGCAAAAAAATAATTGTAAAAACTAGACTCGAACCGAGGACCACGCGTTTACAAGACTAGATGGTTAGCCACAAGCAAACGGAGCTCATGTTCACAGACGACTCATGCAGTGGGTAAACAACCTTATCCTGCCTCGGAAGTCAGTTACATTCAACTGGCATTAGACAATTATCCGAAATAATCTCTTTATAATCGTTTCAATAGTTTTGTAGAACTAAAAACTCTGGATCTTTGAACATTTACACCCACTTCTCGGACCACACACCCCATTATGTGTTGCATTATTGCAACTAATTAGCCACATCAATATATAAATATATATCGTTATAATTTTACGCTAATTATTTGGAATAAAATGTATAACTGAACCTCATTTTTACTGCGCTTTATTGCAATCTTGTTAATTACAACTTTAACGATACGTTTCACGATCAGAATTTAAGAAAAGTGTAGCTGGAACCGAATTTCGTCCGATTGGGGTATGGTCGGCGATATCTTGGCTAATATTATAGTCAATGCAGGGACAGGAAAATGCGTTACCTGTTTCGAGATCGGTCAATAGCTTTTTACTGAAATGTGGGGAATGATAAATGGACTACCAACAAGAATCGTCAATGGGCGGGCGGAGTCTTCCTGCTTTGTTCGAGGCTTGACTTAAGGAAATGAATAACAGATGGCGCTGAGTTGAATACGCGCAATGATGCCACATTGTGCGAAATAAGGGACTTAGACTCAGGCGCGGACAGTCAATTTTTTTGCCAAAGAGTGTACCTTCCGGATATACGGCGGATGGACTCCCATACTTTTGACGAAGGTGTGGAACGATTAATACTGCTCACAAAGTTCTGCCATGACCTTTGTTTGCTCTCCTTAATCACCCGGCGCGCCTTAGCTCTTGCTATACGGAACGCTGCTAGGTTGTCAGATGTTGGGTGCAACCTAAAATGCCGCAGCGCCCGTCTACGACCCTGAATAGCGTAGCGACATTCGTCGCTCCACCAGGGGACGGGCGTCCTTCGCAGCGTTCCGGAGCTTTTGGGCATAGAAACGTCAGCAGCCTGGTGAATCACTTCTGCTAAGTGACTCACCTTCTCCTCTATGTTGTCACGTGGTTCCAGGACAACAGAACGGCAGAAAAGCTGCCAGTCCGCTTTACTGACGTTCCATTTGCGCCGGGCGTTCGCTCCTCTAATCTCGGAACCTAAGTGCATCCATATGGGGAAGTGGTCGCTTCCGTGAAGGTCGCGGTCCACTTCCCACTGCACGGAGTCCGCAATTGAAGGAGAACACAAAGAAAGGTCGATGGCAGAGGACGTACCGGTAGCAGCGGTGAAATGAGTCATTTGCCCTGTATTCAGGATACAAATTTCCTCCTGCTCATCAATCTACCAACCACTCGGCCCCTGGGGCAATCGGTGGTGGAACCCCACACCGCACTGGGGCGTTGAAATCTCCCAAAAGGAGAAAGGGCCGAGTGAGTTGTCGTGTAATGCCAACCAGGTCGTCGTAGTCGACGGACAAACTGGGTGGCAGATAGATAGAGCATACGGTCAGTTGTATTGGACCGTGTATTTTCACCGCTACTGCTTGTAGATGAGAGGTGAGAGCAACGGGTTCGGAGTGGACAGTGTTCCGAACAAACACGGCCACTCCCCCTTCGCTCGATCACCCTCGGTATCGTCCTTCGGTACGTCAAATATCCTCTTAGCACAGGTTGTGTTGGTCTGAATGTGTCTCCTGGAGGCAGAGACACAAAGGATCAGACCGTGCTAAGAGGTGTAACTCCTCTTTGTGAGCTGTAAACCGTTGATGTTCCACTGAAGTATGGGAGCCATCCTTACCTATTTAACCTCACCCGCCCCGGATCGGGTGGGTCATCGGTCACATCATGCCGAGGAACGGGACCAGACTCGTCCACCAGCATCTCCGTCTTCCTGTCCAGAAACGGTGACAGACATCTCCGACCCGAGGACTCCTCAAATCCTCCTTATCTTTTTTTCTTCTTCTTGCTTCTTACCCTTAGTCTCCCCACCGCTAGGCAGTCTGGGAGGGGAAGAAGAGGGGACTTGACAAACTGGGTCGGATCAGTCTGTCTAAACTTAGGACCTCTTATCTTTGGTCACCTCTATTACCACCGTAGCTAATGGTATCGCTACCATTTCGATAGCACGCGGTGGAATAGGAGGTGCTGTTAACTTCATTGCTGGTGGGGTCTTTGTTACTGCTGCTGGACTGGTCGAGGTTGCAGATGTGTTGCTAGCGACATCCGCGGTCTTAGGTGTGATGACCTTGGTGGATTTTGCACCACACTTGCATTGACATGAGCACACAGTGCTTGTGCCCATGTCTGCAAAGGATGTCTGCGTAGCAACACTTTCTTTCCTGACGGGAGTCGAGACCATCTTGGCAAAGCTACTTCCAAAAATTGGAGCGGCGAGCGATTTCGCCTTCTTCTTTGCCTCTACATAAGGTATCCGCTCTTTGGTCTTCAACTCCTGTATCTTGCGCTCTTCAAGATACACTTGACACTCCTACTCCAGGCGGGTGCGACCCGGAGCAGTTGACGCACACCTGTGGGAGCGTGCAAGTGACACCGGTTCATGTGCCCCCTTGCCGCATCTACCACAGGTGGGGTTGCCCTTACATGACGCCGTCGTATGTCCGAACCTCTGGCACTGGAAGCAGCGCATTGGGTCCGGAACATACGGACGGACGTTCAGATTAATGTATCCGGCTTTAATACACTTGGGCAACACTGGAGTGTCAAACGTCAGGACGAAGGTGGCAGTCTTTTCAAGACTGCCATTTACCCTCCGTTGAATCTGACGCACCTCGACCACTTGCTGTTCTTCCCACTCCTTAACCAGTTCCTCAGTCCCTAAATCCATGATGTCCCGGCAGGTGACAACGCCTTTACTAGAGTTTAGGGTTCTGTGGAGTTCGCAACTGACTACGAACTCCCCGAGCTTCTCGCAATTAAGGAGCTGGGAAGCCTGCCTACTGGTGGTTGTTTCCAGCAGCAGCGTCCCGTTCCTCAGCTTTTTAACAGATCTCAAAGTTCCTACTAGTCCTTCAAGCCCTTTATTGATAAAAGGGGGACACTTTTTCAAATGTCCCCTCTTTCCTCTGCATTACAATGAAAGCGTTCGCTATGGAACAAACTTTCCTGTTACTACTGCATTCAGAAGCGGGAGGGCTATCAACCCTGGCCCGCTTCTTTGTATTGGGTGTATTTTTATTTTCCTGCGGCACACCCGGACCGCAGGGGTTTGGTTTTTGCTTGTGAGAAGGAATTTTGGTCCCACGAGTAAAAACATGTTATACAGAAATGCTGATACAACAGGGGTGCGCAGGTGCCCCTGAGGTTGCACGTTAGCGAGTGAATTCCCTCTCCACCATTCACGTTGTTGTTGTTGTTGTTGTTAGGGCTTTAGGGCGCGTCAACATCTAGGTTATTAGCGCCCTAACTAAAACCTGGTTTAACAGCCTGATTTTAGTGTCATTTTCGTAGCCGACTGTGACTTGGTCGGCCACGCAGAAGGTAAAGCAAACTAAAATATTAAAACAGCAACAGGAAAACCGCCCGCATGGCTGACTGTAAAGGGGTCAGCCACACAGACCGGGAAAATATAAACAAGACTAAAATACTGGAAGAAATGCCAACTGTATCGCCGGCCACAAAGAGGTCGGACATACAGACAGCTAAAAAGGGTACTAAAACGATCGCGCGCAAAGTGGTCATAAAAATTAAAGGCAAAAATAACTGGTTCACTGTAAAAAGGCCAACCAGTTAAATGATAAAGGAAACTCGCTGGCTAGTTCCTTTAGGGTGCATCGATATGGGGTCATTAGTGCCCTATTACCATCTACCTCTGTGGATTAAGAAAGTACTAAAATACTGTCTGCATGGTCGACTGTAAAGGGGTCGGCCATACAGACAGCAAATAAAATAAGTCATAAAATCAGACGTGGCTTTAAAGCGACCACAATGACTTAAAACCGTACAACACCTGTAAGGCTGTAAAGGGGCCAAACAGGTTCAAAAGAGGATAAAAAAAACTACATGTCTTGCTGGCTGTATATTGCCAGACAGACATGAATAATAACAATACAAAAAATTAAAATCATGCATATGGATTGGGTGACTGTAAAGAGGTCACCCATCAGTCTTAAAACTGGACTGATCTGCCTAAAATTGGTTTCACCCGCCTCGGTTCGGGGGGGTCTTCGATCATTGCCTGCTGAGGAACGGGATCTAGCTCGTCCACCAGCATTTCTATTTCTTCTGGCTCCGAAGAGTCAGACGACTCCGACTCAGTTGACTCCTGGCTGTTCTTCTTCTTCTTCTGCTTCTTCTTCACCCCTTTCCCCTTCTTCTCCCTACTACTTGGTAGTACTGGGAGGGGACGAAGAGGGGGATTTCACAAAGTGAGTCGGGTCCGTCAGTCTAAACTTCGGGCCACGGATCTTTTCATTGCCTCCATTCTCATTTGTAGCAGTTGGCAATGCTACCACCGTGATAGCACGTGGTGGTATTGGAGGTGGCGTTGTTTTCGCTATCAGTGCTGGTGGATCCTTCTTCGCTGCTGCTGTTGTGGTCGAGGACGCAGACGTGTTGCTACCAACGTCCGCGGTCTTAGATGGTGTGATCTTAACGGATTTTGCACCGCATTTGCACTGACATGAGCACGTTGTGCTAGTGCTCATGTCTGCAACTGACGTCTGGGTAGCAACACTCTGCTTCCTGACGGGAGCTGAAGCCATCTTAGCAAAACTAGTTCCGAAAATTGGAGCGGCGAGCGACTTGGCCTTCTTTTTAGCTTCCCCATAGGGAATCCGCTCTTTGGTCTTCAGCTCCTGTATCTTGCGCTCTTCAAGATACACTTGACACTCCCTACTCCAGGCAGGGTGCGACCCGGAGCAGTTGACGCACACCTGTGGGAGCATGCAACTAACACCCGGCTCATGTGCGCCCTTCCCGCAATTACCACAGGTTGGTTTTCCTTTACATGACGCCGTCGTATGTCCGAACCGCTGACACTGGAAACAGCGCATCGGGTCCGGAACATACGGACGGACGTTCAAATTAATGTACCCCGCTTTGATGTTCTTTGGCAGTACTGGAGTGTCAAACGTCAGGACGAAGGTGGCAGTCTTTCAATACTGCCATTTACCCTTCGAGTGATCTGACGTACCTCGACCACTTTCTGTTCCTTCCACTCCTCAACGAGTTCCTCGGTCCCTATGTCAACTAAGTCACGGCACGTGACAACGCCTTTGCTGGTATTGAGGGATTTGTGGAGTTCGCAGGTAACGGCGAAACTCCCCGAGCTTCTCACAGTTCAGGAGTTGGGTAGCTTGCCTACTGGAAGTTGTTTCCAGCAGCAGCGTCCCGTTCCTCAGCTTTTTTATGGTATTTAGGGTCCCTACCAGACCCTCTAAACCCTTAGAAATATAAAAAGGTGAAACTTTTTCTAAAGATCCTTCCACTCGTTGCATAACTATAAAAGCATTCGCAAGCGAACAAACTTTTCTGTTACTATTACATTCAGAAGAGGGGGGGATATCAACCCTCACCCTCTTCTTAGAATTGGGTGTATTTTGATTATTCTGCGGCACACCCGTACTGCAGGGTTTTTTGTTTTATTGTGAGGCTTAATTTTGGTCCCACGAGTCAAAACAATATAGAAAAAAATGCTACTACAACAGGGGTGCGCAGGTGCCCCTGAGGTTGCACGTTAGCGGGTGATTTCCCTCATCACTCATTCACCTCCTCGGCACGTGTCTGACCTTAAGGTTGAGGGGTTTTTTATAGAGGTTTGTTCCGTCCTCGCAATCCGGGCGATGAAGCCAAGATTCCCGTTCTCCTAGGCACACCAACGTTCCACCGCCACGCCTTACGGTGGTCGTTGAAGCATGGTAGGAGCTTACGGTGTGGGAAACTTGCGGCGCTCACAAGTTTCCAGCTCGGGCACCGCGGGTTCGCCAAACCCGTACCTGGCACTTGCGTACCAGGCCCCTGCGGGGTCCACCCATTCACCTCCTCGGCACGTGGCTGACCTTTAGGTTGAGGGGTGTTTTTTATAGAGGTTTTTACCGTCCTCGGCGATCCGGGCGATGAAGCCAAGATCCCCGTTCTCCTAGGCACACAACGTTCCACTGCCACGCCCTACGGTGGTCGTTGAAGCATGGTAGGAGTTTACGGTGTGGGAAACTTGCGGCGCTCACAAGTTTCCAGCTCGGGCACCGCGGGTTCGCTAACCCGTACCTGGCACTTGCGTACCAGGCCCCTGCGGGGGGTTTGGTTTTCACATACTGCGGACTAGTTTAGGATGGACAACGACACAACTAGTAATCCACTTGGCTCCAGCGTTAATTTCACTCCCATCCACGTGGTGCTTCTGCACAGACTGATAGTTTTCAAATTACTGTCTGTTCCTAACATGGCCGCTTGCTTCTTTCATCCTCCCGCCAATCATAGTTTTTCTTACAGTCAAATGGAGCTATCTAGCAAATTGTGTATTTCTTTCCCACTTAGGACACCAAAGATTACTTCTTAGCCAAGTCTCTCCACTTTATTCTTTGAGTCTCATCTATTTCCATTGTTCAGTTTTACCAGGTAGCACTTTTTCTACCAGCCTGTCACCTGTGCCAAAATGGTTCGGCTAACTAACACTCACGTTACACACTACTTTAAGTTAATAGCCTGTGGTGAGGGCAGAAATTAGTCCCAGTTAACATGATATAAAAGAAAATTCTAAAGGAAGATCTGTGAATAAAGTAATATACTCAGGATGTTCATTTTTATTTAAGAATTTATTTATTTGCATTCAATACCATCATTCTGCCAAAATTGTGGAAAACCTTTTATGCAAATATCTACAGTTCTATTTGCAATGAGTATATTGTGTAAACAGGAATGATCTAACTGAAAACAATTCAGGATTTAGTTTCAATCTAGCAATTTGGGTTGTTCATTCCTGTCTCCCTCTTTAAACATACCTACGAAGACCTAGTTCCTCTCTTTCTATAAACATGTCTTTCTGAATGAAATTAACAGCACATTATAATTAACAAAGAAATAAAATGAGGTACAGTGAATACCTGACACCACATCTCTGCTATGTCTCCCATCCCGCAGCCCAAATCTTCCCCCCACACTGTTGGACCTGCCATCTCAGCATGGAGAGGAAATTGATGCACGCGACTATGATGTGAGTGGCAACCGTTGAGCAGTGTGGGTTTATAAGGGTAACCACTCCAGGAACCTAACACTTAACTGGAACATATCGTTGAAGAGCGACTTCAAAATGTCATCAATTTTACGTGCTCCTTTGATACTATTCCAAAGAATTTTTTATACAATTGAAACTTCCATTCTTTTAACACATTACCTCTCCACCATCCACTGCCTCAATCCATGTCTTAAATTCTCAATTTTTCTCACCCAGCATCTCTACCAACTACCATTAGACCTAACGCTACCCACTCACCACTGGAGAAATACAAAATCTCTGTTCTGAATCTTTCTTCCAACCCTCTCTCCCAATCTTAATTTTTTTTTTTTTCCCCTCTAGGGATCTCACTTTCTTTAACAACCTCAAAATTGACCATGCTACACTTATTAGGTTCTTTACTGTATGTCTCATATCACTCCATTTCCTTCCTCACTCTTAACATCGCCTGGATACCTATCCTGTACCTTCTGCCCAAGATCGAGAAGGCAGGCAATCCTGGAAAGTTAAAAGTCCATGAAGTGGCCCACCTATGCATTCGAATTTGCTTGCCAGCAGCAGCGGTCGAAAATACGCTAGATCTAAAACCTCTGCAAACATATCATTGATGACTCTTTTTTACTTTTTGATTATAACTAAACCACGTTAGTCATATCTTCGTTTTATTCAAATATTTATTGTAACTATAGGCAAGTATTAGGTGGCCTGCAGCCTAACATAGAATTGAAATTGTGCCCCATGTCCAAAATTGGTTGGGTAGCCTTGATCTACACAGTCACACGTTGCTTTGAACACTACCTTAGCATGTGCCTTCCACATACTTCCCATAGCACTGCCTTCCTCATTCATTGTACCACTTTATTCTAACTAAAAATATCACCACCCTTCAATCCCAGATCTACTATGGGCACAACCTTAGAACTCTCCTACGCCAGCATTTTCATGGGCAGATTACCTAACAACCCACCATGTGGTTTGGACTCCCGTAACAGCCTTAACTGCCTAAGGGTCCCAACCTCACACCCACATCACTTTCCATGATGTAGACATTTCTGTGCATAATGGCCACTTACACACCTTTGTCTACATCAAACACAAAAATCTGCAAAAACATCTGGTTTAATAGCAGCAACCCATAACACAAAATACACATTCCCCTACAGCCTATCCACTACACGCAGATACGACTGCTCTGATCAAGAATTCTTTACAGCTTACACCAACAACCTGACATGCCCTTATATTCAGTAATTAATTACCATAAAAGATATCATAACCCAAAAACTATCCATCACATCAAAACACATAATCGAACACCAACTGTAATTCTGTCATTTTCTCCTGGCTTGGAATTCACTAACTTCCAAAGTAAGGGGTGGAAGGAAATAAAATTTAACACATTAGTTCAACTTGGTAAGCTCCAGCAATAGGCATACAAAGTTATTAGGGTAGAAAGCAATTTACGTTTGTCATATAAAAGGAAATTTCTAAGTTTTAGACTTTTCTGATCTCTGGGAATAACACTTTACCTTTACCAAAGTTAAAAAATGGCTTAAATCTCTCTGAGAAAAGGGTAGGCAGTGCTCCTGTTGACTTGACTTGGAGGTATAGTAAAATCCATATCTGCACCTGTCCTTTGCTCAATAATGATGACAGATAGTAGAAAAATAAAGGCCATTCGTAAAAAAAAATTAGAGCAGTAAGACTGCAGATCAGGTTACCTGAATAGTAATAAGAGGTGGTCGGAGGTAAGGACGATCAGCAATTTCACCACTTTCTACAGCCATCAAAAATGGTAGTAACTTCTTAGGGTTTGAGTTTACTGCTTCCATACAATTGCATTATACACTATCTACAATTACATTTAACAGAAAAGTCACTACAAAGTAAATTAAAAATGCTGAAATATGAGACAGCTGTGCAGCTGCAAATTGCTACTAGCACTGCAAAAATAACACAAATTGTTGGTACAGGGATCATATCCACCTAAACTATTTTGTTAGATAATGGTGACAGTGAAACTGCTATTAGGCAATGAATTAAAGGACATGAAATTAATCCATCACCACAGATGAAGGCAGCAGGGTCAAGACAAATACACTTTACAATATTTCGGTGAATAACCTTACCCATGCAGAAGGCGAGAAACATAGCAAGAGGAAAGATGTGTATACATCCAGACATACCACATGAATGAGCCAAAGATGAACCAATTAGGAAGAGTATGGATTGCAACAATGGAAAGGGGAGAGCGGATGACCAGTCAAGGTAAATTAAATAAATGTTAATAAAATATATTTTTGATGTGTTAAAAGAAAAAGAAATCAATTGTATATTTGTAAATAATAGGTTTTTAATAGTGGGATCTTCGTGTAGGTTAAGGCCAGGGAGTTATCTGGTGTCTAGGATGTGTTGGTAGACCAGTTCCTATTTATGGAGGTACAGACAGGTAGTGGTGTCAAAAAAAACTGATAGTTCTAGCTGTAAAACAGGTCTTGAGATAACTGGAGATATGAGTTGGCATTGACTGTCTCTGGATAGTATGGGTTGGCAATGTAAAAAGGGAGTATCTGTTTACAATCAAAGCAACCAATTCCCTCTATTGATTCACAATGGGCACATAGACAAAAAAAAAACACACACACACACAGGCAAAAATTTTAGGCATTATCTAGAGCGTGATATCACTGCAACCATATACTGCCTCATGATGTAAACACTTCCGGATGAAGAGAATATGACATCACTCCTTTGCTGAATGTGACGAATACGTTTTGCGCGCAGCTTTAAACAGTCACACAGTAAAAATTTTAGAAGTCATTACATTTAAATTGTAAATACATTTATTTCACCTTATTCTACAACATTTAATGTGAAAATATACTGTTTTATTTTGTAAAACTTGTTTCACAATATTTCATTTGAAATATCTTCCCTTTTTTTACCGTGTTAGCTAATTTCGATATGTTCTATATCTGAGCATTCATTTTCTGTTATTAATCCATCACGTCTCTTATCATGAAATTGTTAATTTTGGACCAGTAGTACAGGAATAAATTCATTAGCAGTGAGGTTTTGATGCAGCCTGGACCACACCTATCGAACACCTTATTACGGATACCTAATTTATATGATGTCTATCATTATTACTGTCGTTTACATCTTAATGCAGCCTGGACAATAGTGAAACATAAGTGTTGCACACGATATTGCTGATGCCCAATTTCCAAATCGTATCTATCGCTGTTAGTGTGGTCCAGGCTGTGTTACAAACTAAATGCAAACAGTTATTGACAAAATCTTTTTTATAAATATTTTATTTCGTATGAATGATTTTAATAGTCACGCGAGGAAATATAGAATAACGGAATGAAATGCAAATCAATTGAATTGTTAATAAGAATTTTCATTACCAAAAGTTGAATTATTAATTTTTCCTTGCAGTCCCCCAAGTAACATTGCATCGCGAACATTCAACATGTCACACATGGAAACAAAATGATGTCATAGATACCAGGTGTTATTTGTGATTACAACAATGCAGTCGGTGAAGCATTAAGCGACTGTAGCGATTTTGCGATCTAAATAATACTCAAAATTTTCCATCTGTGTCAGGGAGAAGGTTAACTGCTAAGAGCACATTATAATGGAGAAATTAACCAACACTTCAAGAGATTTGTATTAATTTTGCAGTGTTTGTGGCATTTGATATGTATGTGAAAATCAGAAATATTGACATTTTAATTTTATTTGTGGTGACATTACAGTAAAATGTTAGTGAGAATAACACACTGAAGCAGTAGACCCAAATTCCAAGGTGTTGATAGGAGGAAAAACTTTTACCTACCCTGCATCAACAATACCTTACTGTTACTATGTTGGTATTAATAATAAATTCTTATTATATTTTATCTAATAGACACATTAAAAGGAATCTACATAAAGGCATGTCATGGGTTATCTAGATTGCGATACCGCTGCAATCACTTACCGCCTCGCGATGTAAACACTTCCGCATGGAGAGAGTGTGACATCACCATGTTGCTAAATGTGAAGTATACCTTCCACGCGAAGCTTTAAATGTCATCAACGGAGCATTCCAAAGAAACTAGCTCATCGCTAATACATCTCATATACTTAAATCGTTAATTTTGCACTAGTAGTACAGGAATAAATTCATTAGTGATGAGGTTTTGATGCAGCCTGGGCCACACTGAATCGTAACTATTAAACACCTTATTGTGGATACCAATGTCGTATCTATCGCTGTTACTGTCTGCGTCTTAATGAATCCTGGACCATAGTGAAACATAACCGTCGCACATGACATTTCTGATACCCAATTTCCAAATCGCATCTATCTCTGTTAGTATGGTCCAGGATGCATTATAACCTAAACGCAAATGGTTATTAACGATTTTTGTTTTATTATAGGAATATTTTATGTCGTATAAATGATTTTAATAGTAATGTCAGCCACGCGAGGAAATACAGAAGAACGGAATCAAATACAAATCAATGGAATTGTGGCTAATAATGTTAACATCACAGGAACCGACATTACGGAACGTTGCTAATGAATGATATCAATTATCAGTTTGGAATGATGTTGGTTTAATAATATAATTAATTGTGCCAGTAATAATTTTCTGTAACTTTTTCAATCCATATTTTTTTATTATTATTAATAGTTACGTTCTATGGCCTAACGTGTATTCACAAATCGATCAAAGCCTGAACACGTCACATTCTGCAATGTAGTGACGTCATAATATCTCATGCGTAAGTGTTTACATGGCGAGGTCGTAAGTGGTTGCAGCGGTATCGCAATCTAGATATTACCCCATGTCATTTATCACTGCATGTAAAAGTTGTATTGAACTAACCTGCAGTCAGGCAATGAAAATAAAGGATAGGGAATGTAAAACTAACACTCACAACCACATTCAGATCAATAAACCCTTAGAATACTTCGGTTAAATCCTTAAACATGCATAGAGGTGAGACAAATTACAAAGGGATCAAATGTGCATACACACTGAGACTCTACATGAACTTGTAGTTGGGTTGAAATATAACCTGTAATGTTTTTTTTTATTATTTTTTAACTGCTGTACGTCTCTCAACAGCGAGGTCTTTAGAGACGGGAAAGAATGGGGGCAAGGAATTCGGCCATGGCCTTTTTAAGGAAGCATTCCAGCATTTGCCTGGAGTGATTTGGGAAACCATGGAAAACCCAAATCTGGATGCCCGGACGAGGATTCGAACCGCCGTCCTCCCGAATGTGAGGCCAGAACGCTATCCGTTACACCACTACACTCGGTACCTGTAATGTGAGAGGAAGGGTGACTCATGAGTGGATAGAGGGTATTAGGATTAGGGATTCACACAAGATAGAAATATAATGAGCCTTACAATCAATCAAACTGCATCACTAAAGTAAAATTTATAATAACAAAACATTCCATTTTGAAGAAGTGTGGGGGCTTGTGCAACTTCCACCACATAATTATGATAATGATACTAACCCCCTTCAAATTTGGCTTGAGTGCTTATTTGTGATGGGTTCTTCATATTGCCATAACATGTAGCAAAAAACACGTACAATGAAGTTATCAGTAAAGTATGTGATTGCTGCACAAAAATTGTCACATACCTGTTGAAATGTTGGTTTTTCTTCTCTATTATATGCCATTAGCAGCAGACAGCCAAGAGGTCCGGTATCAAAGTAATTTATTCTTCTGGTCAAGGCCATATTTCAACTTTTGGTTGCTACAATCTGTGATCCCATAACATACATTATTGCATGTAATGTAAAATATGCTGTCTGCCATCTTCAGAAAATGCCTGATATATAAGTGCTATGATTTTATTTAACCCTTTCCTACCGGCTATTGGAAAAAAAGGGAAATTTATAATTTCAATTATATATTTGTATAAAGGTACTTGAAATTAAACACACATATTTTTTCAATTTTTTTTTGAACTCTAAGTGCTAATTACTAAGCCGGTACTTATAAGTACCGTCAGGGACTTTGTGTATCACATGATGTACAGAAATAGCAATTGAAATCAATTATGTTCATATTGGTATGAAATGTTTGCCTCAAGATATTCAAAAAAAACCAATTCTTTTTGCTCATTCAGACACAAAAGACATTGTAGAGCAACATTTGGAATGATGTTTTGACTGTATTTTCTTCATTCTACATACTTCACATCTTCATCTGATTTTTACAATTTAGGGACAGTGTATACCTCTGTTTCCCAATCTTACATCTCTCATTGTGGAATAGTATGACTTGTGTTGTTTGAATGGATGAGGGCTTGGTGAAATATATATAGATGACCTTTTCTTCTTACCGATATCCTTCAAAGTCATCATACCTTGTGCAAAGGATCGTCTAAAAAAATTTACAGACTTTTTTCAAATATTGGACCATTTATGTTATAGGCATTGACAAATACAACATCCAGAATTCCCAAAAACAATCTTTACCATGATTTCAGTAATCTTCTGTCAGCATTGCACAAAGTCATCAGCTGATCAGCAGTATCAACCCCACACATGAAGATATTGTAGTCCTTGACGACTCCTGAGCCTGAAATTGTCGACTTCAATCCATCTTTTTCTTTGCATATAACTAGTGGTATGACAGGGTGGTAGGATGGGCAAAATGCTACGGGACCTACTGCCGGAGGTGGCCCCCGATGACTGGCCAGAGAGGCCCTCTGGTCCAAGATCCACCAGGTCACCAATCCAACCCGAGAGAGGACCCGTCTGTTGAAGTTGCCATTGACCCCAACCAGTGTAGTGGAGTTTCACCACTGCCATGAAAATTTGATACTAAATGTATGACCTTTTTATCCTTCCATTTCCAGTAGCAAATACCTAGGTTTGTAAATTCATTGTCACAATCTCCTCTTTTTAGTTTTCCATCAGCAGATTGTTAGAAAGTCCCTTGCAGTAGGGTCTGATTCTCCCACAAACAAAAGTTGTTTCAGTTTTTTAATAATGAAAATGATGAAAAATAATGATGATACTAGATAACATCGGCATTGCTCCATTTGTTTCAGCCAATTCTAAGACCACTCTTTGACCTAATGAGTAATCTGAGAACATTCCAGTCATTTCTTCATTTTTGCCTTGATAAATTATAAACTTCTAAGAGAAGAGCTGATAAATTATAAACTTCTAAGAGAAGAGCTTCAATCAGAGCGTATTTCATAAAAATATCCATTTGAAAATTTCAAAACAATGATAAAACCAATTGTATACTTGTTAAATCTATTGAACAATAATCTGTATAAAACTACCCAGAACTCCCTGACGGTACTTATAAGTCCACGTTGGTTTTTCTAGATTATTTAGTAAAGAAACTAGAAAAACATATTTTATAGGTAAAAAATATATGTCTAAATGTTCAAACTAAAAAAGTAATAACTGAAATTGACACTTACCAAGTAAATTATCATCTAAAAATTCATTGTAATGTACTACTTGTTACTTTGGTCAGTATGCTGTCAAGCCCCAACTTAGAAAATTAATTTCTCGGCAATTTCACGTAGAAATTTAAAAATAAATGTTGTCATTGTCTGACTTAATCATACAACAATACATCAAAAGGCTTAACAATGCAGTGGACGCTGGTATTGTCGAATTATATGGTGGTAAATACAGTGGTACTTATAAGTACCGTCAGGGAGGAAAGGGTTAAGGTGAATTTTAACAACAGCATATGGAAATGTGAAGAATACATCACAAAGTAACAGATTATCATGCTCTACCAAAATTAGTATCATTGTCTGATCAATGGTGGACATTACACAAGCTCTGTAGTCAGTGTAGTCTTTGTATTCTGAACCACTTGTCTCCTTGTTACAATGAATGTAATTAGAAATTCTGGTTATATATGGTACAAACCCTTTTGCACTTAACAGCATACCTGTTCAAAAAAAATAAAAAATTTAATTTAAGGCAAATTCCTAGTTAACGACATTGTTTTTGATGGTTTATGTTGCATTGTAACATACCGAGATGCTAAAAGTCACGATTTCATTTAGAGTTATTGAATCAAAGTCATAAAAAACACACATACATACAAACCTGACCAAAGCAGCTTCAAGTTAAACACAGGATTCTTACCACCTCTTTAGGTAACCAACTGTTTCTTCAGGAAGTTCATTAAACTAGTATCAACTGCTAGGGATTCCACTATATAAAAATCCAAATGCACACTGCAGAGGAAAAAAGAATTCGCTTACTTTGGAAACAAAAAGACTAACGCTGATGGATGAATCAGAAAGGTACAATGGGAACTTTGGTAATCTTCGAGAAACTAGTACCGACCAGTTGAAATTTACATCAGTCGCTTCATCAACCTTTCACGTATTGCGATTATACCTTGCAGAAAAGTCGCTAGAAATTTAATTAAATATGCCGAAATATAACATGACGCACAGTTGTTACATGCCGTCAACGTGACAGTCTCTTAAAATGTAGATTTAATCATTTGTTTTAATTTTTTCATGCCTTTTTTGCTCTACTCCGTTGTAAAACGTCGCACAAAATTGACAAACAGGCAATATTTATCCGAGTTGTAATACAATGTTGCCCGCCATCTTACATATTCATAACAAGTAACAACGGGTAACCAAAGATGATCGATTGCTTCCATTGTAAACAAACCATGGAGGAAAGAAATATGCCATTTGCGTGTTGTAGGCCGCATAACAAAAATTTCGTAATATTTTTTCACTTGGTCCTAACCTCAATTTCTATGACAAAACGAAATTGTTTAGGATGAAATGATCCTTGTATCGATAATTTTTATGTTAATTCAGCAGTGCTGATAGAACTTAACAATTGCTCAGCCTTTCACATTTCGGCATTTTTAATTAATTTTCTAGCGACTTTTGCGCAATGTATGATCGCAAAACGTGAAGAGGACATGTTGACGAAGCGACTGATGTAAATTTCAACAGATTACTACCAGTTTCTGAAAGGTTACCAAAGTGGTGCAGTTCACGGTACAATATCTTTTTAAAAAAAAAAAAAAAAAAAAAAAAAAAAAAAAAAAAAAAAAAAAACCTCAACAGAAACATGATTATTTTTGAAATTCGAAACACATTTACGTGATGTTCCTGGATACACCAAAATGTTGAACTAAAGTTGAAAATTATTTAAGCACTACTGCTGGCCAAAAACTACAAATTCATTTTTCGATGGTCAATCATAAATGCATACCGGTGACTTGTTAGAAATAATTAGGACTACTAAAAAAAAAAAAAGAGAAATTGAAAAATTGTTAATCTGCTCTTTCTAAACTCGTAAAAGACTTTTCATTTCACTAGTCTCTAAAACTAAAAAAAATCTCTCAATCCCGTGAACAGTTTTTACCAAATAAAATAACTCTCATTATTGGCCACCAGAGATAATTTACTGGCATAACTCCTTCCGCCATGGGTGTAACCATGGAGGAAGGAAATATATGGAGGAGAAGTGACGTTAAATCTGTGAAGCAGGTTATAAACTTTCGCGAATGCGCAGTGGCGGCAGCGGCGATATTGCGCTTCCAAACAAATGCGATGTTCACATGCTGTTAGATGCTGTGATTATTTCATTTTGTAATGTGTATACGTGTTTTATAATGCCATCTTGTGTTGCGTACGGTTGCACAAATAGGCAAGAGAGGAAAGAACCTGGAAAATCATTTCATAAGTAAGTTGAATTTTAATTATCGTTGTTGAAGTGGGCGGTAGGAATTGCAAACTTCGCTGCCTGTCTATAAATATTTAGTCATAGCTCTCAAAGTGATGACTTTGTTCTCAAATTTTTGTTGGTGTAGTGTAGAAAATCAGCATACCTTGCTATTTTGCACATAATAGACTAGCATTACTTTTTAACGAGTGTTGAAAATGAGATTTAAAGGGGTGTGTTTTACATCGTGGTTCAGTTAATTTAGTATTGCCTTTTCTTTCGTCATATTGCAGTTTATCCTGACAATGTATGATGAAATTAAATGTGTTAAATTATGCTATGCAATCTACGAATCTTGAATCTAGCAAACGATGTTGTTACCGCAAATAGAGTTTGCGATTCAAATATGCGTGTGTGGGTATGTCTACATAGTTTGATTCTGTGGCGGCAATTTAATGGAGATTATGGTTAGGTCTAAATGCAGTCTGTACCAGAATGGTTTTGTTGTTCCATAAGGGACAAATAAATTATCTAATACTGTTAGTAATTTCATGAGAACCATGTTAGTGACAAAACGTGTATCGCGATGGAAACTACTTCCACTTCCAGCTATTCCCAATTAAGCTTACGATGTATGGCAACAAAATAACTATTTTTATTCTGGTCTAGGCCTCATTTCAACCTAACCATAAGTGGTAGTAAAAACAACTGAAATATCCATTCTGCATGTCCACCATGTAATTGATTGTGGCTTTGGCAGAATTAATTTTTAGTCCAGGCCGCATATCAACCCAATCCCAGTATATCCCGAAAACTAAGCAAGATATCGAAAAATTTTATTCTTTATTTTCGATTTTTCTCGTCGTGTTACATACAAATCGATCATTAAATTTGACTTTTGCGAAATTTTTCTTCTGCATTTCAAATCAAGACACCTCACTTTAGATACAGTATATCTTGCGAACTAGGTGAGACATCGAAATTTTTATTCTTTATTTTTTATCTGTCTCGTCTTATTAAATAAGAATCCGTCATCAAATTTGACTTTGACTAATTTTTTCTTCTGAATTTCAACCAAAAACATTTCTACATCTACATCTACATATATACTCTGCAATTCACAAAATTGTGGGTGGCAGAGGGTGCTCAGCACTAAAGCTAATCTCTTTGCTGTGCATTCCAATCCCTAATGGTACGAAGGAAAAAAGAATTCATAAAAGAATCAGTCCGGCACCTTATTTCTCTAATTTTATCTTTCCTGTCCTTCCGACTCAAATAGGTTTGTGGAAGAAGTATTTCACTACACTCAAAGGTGAAAGTGAAAGTGGGAGTACGCATGTTTTCCAATAAGTTTAAACGAAACGTGTGTCGTCTATCTACCAAAGACTCCCAACCTAATCTACTAATCAGTTCTGTGACGCTTTCATAAGGACTGTAGCAAGCGGTCACAAATCGAGCGGCTCTTCTCTGTACTTTCTCTATACTTTCGATCAATCCCTTACGAAACGGGTCCCAAATGGCACAGCAATAATCCAAATGTGGACGCATAAGAGATTTGTACGATATCTCCTTTGTTTGTTCATTACAATTTTTCAAGATTCGACCTATGAATCGCAGCCTAGAATTTGCTCTACCTACTAACGAATTAATGTGTATGTCCCATTTCATGTTCCTTTGTTCTGTTACTCCCAAATATTTCATAGAATCGACCATATCAATAACTGAACTGTTTACCTCGTATTTCTGAACAATCGGATTCTTTTTGTTAGTTATGCTCATTGTCTTGCACTTTTTACAATTTAGAGTAAGTTGCCACTCAGCACACCAAGCCAAAATAACATCCAGATCACGCTGAATTTCTAAGCAATCGGCCAAATTTCTTACTTCCCTATAAAGAACCGCGTCATCAGCAAACAATCTAAAAAGGATTTTCACTTTGTCTCCGAGATCGTTTATAAAAATTAAGAAAAGAAGTGGTCCTATTACACTTCCATGAGGTACACCCGATGTAACATCTAGATTAGAAGAACTTTCTCCTTCAACGACAACATACTGCGACCGACCAGTTAGAAAATCCTTTATCCATTCACAAAGCTGATCCGATATACCGTACGCTCGAAGCTTCGCTAAAAGGCGGTTGTGTGGCACAGAGTCAAAGGCTTTCTGGAAATCTAAAAAAAATTGCATCTACTTGTGAACCTGCATCGATAACTTTCATTACGTCATGTATATATAGGGCCAGCTGTGTTTCACATGATCTTTTCTTCCGAAATCCGTGTTGATTTATTGTAAGCAAATTATTATCATCTAGAAAATTCATAATGTTCGAGCATATTATATGCTCCATAACTCTACTACAAACAGATGTTATAGATATGGGACGATAGTTCCCAGGATCACTTCGATCATCTTTTTTGAAAATCGGAGTTACTTGCGCGATTTTCCAGTCTGAAGGTACTTTTCGCTCTTCTAATGATTTACTGAATATATCAGACGGAAATGGCCCCATTTCCGCCACATACTCTGAAAATACTCTTACTGGAATTCCATCCGGGCCCGGTGCTTTCCCCCACTTCAGGAGCTCTAATTGCTTAACGATACGTGCAGTATCTATTCGTAATGATTCCATCACCGACTCGCCACGGCGTGGGAAAACGGGAATACTATCCTTATGTTCATTTGTAAATGAATTTTTGAATACAGTATTTAGTACGTTAGCTTTATCGCGGCTTTCATTAACCTCGGAACCTTCACGAATTAGTGCTGGAATATTGCTGTTGGTACAATTAACTTTTCGTACATACGACCAAAATTTCTTTGGGTTTTCTGTGAGACTCTTAGAGAGAGAGTTGGAGTGAAAATCGTTAAACGCCTCGCGCATTACATTCTTAGTACGTCCTCTTAAATCAGCTAAGTTTTCTAAATTGCTGCGACACCCCTTCCTTCTTGAGCGTGCGTATATTTTCCTTTGTTTTTTTGACTAATCTTTTGACTTCGCATGTGTACCACGGTGGATCATTCTCCCCCTTTCCATGCCTTCCCTGACAATATGTATAAAACGATGCCACATCTCTTCAACGGTGTCCTTTGTTGACTTGAAGTTATTCCATTTCACGTATGAGACAGAATATCTCGAAAACTAAGTTGGATATCAAAAAATTTTATTCTTCATTTTTTATTTGTCTCATCGAGTTACATAATAATCCATCACCAGATTGTGGCGTTACGTTTATCATAGAGTCCCCTTGATGATTTTGTACATATTCCCCGTGTCTGTATGGAACCGGCCATGCACCCCCCCCTCCCCCACTCCTCCTCCGCCCGGCTTCACTTCAGTGCGTGGTGTAGGTCTCTTGCGTCGTCTCCATATATTCCCTTCCTCCATGGGTGTAACCCATGGAGCAAAGAAAAGAGAGGAGGCCATGTAAGGGACCTTCTCCATACAACGAAGTGACGCCGAGTGGAGAGCGGTGGGATGGGGAGGTCGCCATATTGGTAGGGTCAAGAAACATAAGGAATGTATACGGAACTGAAGAATTTCTTCGTTTTTAATCATCGCATTACTAAAAATGAAGTCTTATGGGGTCACATTTATAAATACCCTGATTGATATAACATACAAACATTAGAATTTAAGAAGAAAAAACAAGCTGCCAAATAATTTTTGATAGGAATTTTGTATGCAGAAATTAAACTTCTTTTTTCTGCCAACAGCCGCAAAAAAAAAGACTGGAGGGTCATATTGCTATTTTGAAATCATTGAATAAATCCCTAGTACTCTTAAGGACTGACAAAAAATTTTCACGTTCTAGACATTTAATTGTCAGTCTTGTTGATGACAGTGATGTTCTATCCATTTGATCTTCTGAAAAATGAGCTGAACATAAAAAACTGAAATTAGTTGCCATCCAATTTTGCCTCCTGCAAGCTTTGATCCATTTTGATGGTAGATCTTCATTCTTTGGAAACCTGTATCAAAGAAAAAATATTCTATGTATTGGCTACATAGCAGTAGTTCTTTTTAATATGAATAAGTAACAAACCTGTTTGTTTCTAAAGTCCTTAAATTTTTGTTTATGTTCAAATAGATTATATTTCCACATTCCATTTCAGCAATTTTAAATTCTTTGATGGGAAACATTACAAAATCAAGATAATTAGGTCTAGACCTTCTTAAAAACAGAAGCAAGTCTTATACCAAATTTTAAAAATTAGAAATATGGTAAGGACTTTAAAACAATTGAAACCTTCAAAAGAATTCATGGCTTACTCAGAAGATATTGCAATGGTAGTGGATACCTATTTAAATTCGCCAGCAGCATTAGTGCAAGGGGAATCTATCATTACCGTGGTGCCACAATCTGATGATGAATTCTTAAGGAACTCGGTGAGACAAATCGAAAATTAATATTTTGCTTAGTTCTCGAGATATAATGTCTCAAAAGTGAGGTGCAAATTTATCCCAAACATGCTGCTGTCTTCTAATATTATTTATACTTGATTCGTTTTTCCTTTATAGGTTGACTACGAAGGCGGCTTTATACATGACGGTTTTGGATGTACGGCATTTTACCGTAGCAGTCTTGCTTTCACAAAGAACGACTGTTTGCCGTCGATCGAGCTTAGCAGGCGATAGCTTGGTAGGTTATCTCTGTTGAAACATAAAGGAATTTTGCGCTTCTCTCATGGCATTGTTGAGAATACATAGCCTATTTTACACGCTTTTCGAATTATGAAACTAATATGCTCAGCTGGTCTGGTGTCTCATTCTTTCTTTCACTTATTTCTTTCCTTTATGCACCCTCAGTCGCTCACAAATTCCGGGTGGGCCAGGAATTTCCCTGGTGGGTACTGTTACCCACCATACCCACATTATTCGCCGGTTCTGTATATATGGTACATAATTTTTTTCAATTACATTTAGAGAATAAACTCTTTGACAGAGTAGAAGGAGTTGTCAATTCAAAATTCTTTCAATTTTTTCCTGAATTTAATTTTTTCATCTGCTGGACATTAATGTGTGTTAGGAGCTTTTTGAACAAATGAGGATGACTTGTAATCCTTTTGAAGATCATTTTTACTTTGTGTAATTTACTATTTGTTTCAAACAAAGTATAATTTGTGATTACAAAGGACATTAATGTGTATATACACTCAGCCACCAATGTTAAAATCCCTAACTTCTCCAACAGCTCTCTATATAAATTTCTACTGCTAACCTCACACATAATTGATCTCCAGCAACCGTCAAGTGCCGCCATTTATATATATTTTATTTGAAGTGTTGTAGTTAGATTTTATCTTTGAATATCTTCTGTTGTCGCAGAGTAGATGCTAGTTGATCTCCACCAACCGTCGAGTCAAGTGCGGCATCTGTTTACTTAACTTAAAGTGGCGATAGCTTTTGCTTTATTTGCGTTAATTAAATTGCAGTAGCGTGCTGTAATCGTGATCACCTTTCTATTCTTTTAATATAGGAAAGTATATAGAGCTTATTCGTCTTTTATGTAGTACAGTGGTTGGTTAACATTGTTTATCAGTACGTCTTATTAACTACTTAGTGCAGTATCCGTCGTCTGGTCTAAATTTATCTCCTCAGTTAGGTTTTATTTAGGTCGTGCCTAGCGGTTGTTAGTAAGTTGTGAACAGTTTATTTGGTTCACTCGGTTGGTTCATCTTTCATCCTCTCCGTAGTTTTTGTTTTCAAATTAACATGTGTAGGGACAGTGATTGCTGTGTGCAGACGCAGGCTGAGGTGGCCTATCTTCGCGCTCAGCTTACAGCTTTGCTAACGAAAGTTACGAGGCTGAAAGCTGCCGTAGGTGACTTCAGCAGATGTGGAAGGGGTGACCCTGATAAAGCTAGTGTTATCAAGGTTCTCCCTTATCAAATATCGAACCTGCAGTCCAGGCTGAGACTTCGGAGTCAGTGCGGCAGTCACCTGAAGGTGTCTGGCGCGTGGTTTCCAGACGTCGACGCCGCATGCAGGGGCAGTCGAACAAGTCTGAATCCCAGGAGGGCAAGCCTGTACCACTGTCCAATAAGTTTGATGTGTTGTCTGGGTCTGATTCAATTCCACAATCGTCATTCTGCGAGTTGCAAGCCTCCCCCCCCCCCCCGCTCGCTAGGTCAGAAGGGGATTCTGGTGATAGGTAGCTCCAACGTTAGACGTTTCATTGAGCCCCTTAGGGACATGGCGAATACGTCGGGGATGAAGTTCAATGTCCATTTATTGTGCATTCCGGGAGGTCTGATCCAAGAAGTGGAACAGGCCGTCCCGGATGCCATTGAACGGACGAGGTGTAGCCAGCTGCAGATAGTAGCTCATGTCGGCACAAATGATGCTTGCCGCCTTGGGTCGGAGGGTATCCTCTCTTCCTTCCGGCGGCTTGCTCATAGGGTGAGCTCTGTTGTTGATGACCGCAAGATTTTGGCTGAGTTAACTATCCGCAGCATTATCGATAGAACCGACTGTGGACCTCTGTTTCAGAGCCGAGTCGAGGGTCTGAACCAGAGACTGCGGCGTTTCTGCGATAATCATGGCTGTAGATTCCTAGATCTTCGCCCTGGGGTCGAGTCGTGTTGGGTTCCCTTGGATAGATCAGGTGTGAATTACACATCGGCTACACGGGTGGCAGGGGCCGTGTGGAGTGCATTGGGGAATTTTTTAGGCTGAGGGAGGAAGACCCGAAACTGGGATTACAGTTACTGGCAGCCCAATTAAATTCGGCACCTTATGTTAGGAGTAGCGTAAATCAATCTCGACCGTCAAAAGTACTCGTTATTAACTGTAGAAGTGTTTGTAATAAGCAGCCTGAACTAGAAAGCATTATTAGAAGCACAGAATCAGATACTGTATTAGATACTGAAAGCTGGTTAAAACCGGATATAAGTTCAGCAGAAATTTTTTACAATAGCATGAATGTTTCCTTAAGGATAGGTTACATTCAAATGGAGGTGGTGTATTTATAGCTGTTAGTAAACACCTGTCGTGTAATGAAATAAATATCGATACGGTCTATGAAATCCTATGGATTACACTAAATGTAGCTAGGACAAAACTTATAATAGGGGCTTTCTATCGTCCACCAGATGCTGATGTAGCTGTTGCTGAGGCTTTAAGAAATAATGTAAGTAATATAGCTCGTCAATTTCTGGATCATGGAATAATACTAGGAGGTAACTTCAACTTTCCGTATATCGACTGGACTAATTACGCCCACGTTTCTGGTGGCAGGGATAAAATATCCTGTGAGATTATTCTTGACCTTTTTTCAGATCTTAATCTTGAGAAGCTCGTCACTGAATCGACGCGGTGCCACAACGATTACGAAAACATTATAGATATTCTCGTTACAAATAGGCCTGAATTATTCATGGAAATTTCTACCACCACGGGAATAAGTGATCATAAAGCTGTAATTGATACAGTAAAATTAACAGCCGCGCGCAAAAAGAAAAAAGAAAGGATCGTTTACAGGTTCGAAAAGGCCCCAAAGGAGAGTTTAAGAACGTTTTTGAGGAATAATTACATTACCTTTATAGAAGGAAGAGGCTCGGTTGAAGAGATGTGGCTAAGATTCATGAATATAGTCAGGGAAGGTATGGACTTACATTACCGAAAAGGACAATCAGGGATGGGAACGATCCTCCGTGGTATACACGTGAAGTTAAAAGGTTACTTAAAAAGCAAAGGAAGATACATGCACGCTCAAGAAGGACGATGTAAAGGAGTGATTTAGAAAAGTTAGCTGTTACTAGAGGACATGTCAAGAATGCGATGCGCGAGGCCTTTAATGACTTTCGTTGCAACTCACTTTCCAAGAACCTCATCGAAAATCCAAAGAAATTTTTGTCGTATGTAAAAAAAGTAAGTGGTTGTGACAACAATGTGCCATTTCTACTAAAGACGGTCGGGAAGTTGATGACAGCCACGACAAGGCTACTGTATTTAACACCGAATTTAAAAATTCTTTCACTGACGAAAACATGGAAAACATTCCCGTTTTACCACGGCGTGTAGAATTTGAGATGGATCCAGTTCAAATTGATAGTGTAGGTATCATAAAGTAATTAAAGCTTCTGAAGTGGGGGAAAGCGCCAGGTCCCGATGGTATAACAGTAAGAGTATTTTTGGAATACGCGGAAGAAATAGAACCATTTCTGTCAGATATATTTAGTAAATCTTTAGAAGAAAGAAAAGTACCTTCTGAAATTATCGACCCATATCTCTGTAGAATTCTGGAGCATGTCATATGCTCTAACGTTATGAAGTTTCTAGATGAAAACGAGTTACTTACAGCAAACGAACACGGATTTCGGAAGAACCGATCGTGTGAAACGCAACTGACTCTATTTTCGGATGACGTAATGAAAGTTTTTGATGCAGGATCACAAGTTGATGCTATTTTCTTGAATTTTCAGAAAGCTTTTGACTCTGTACCACACAACCGACTTTTAGCAAAGATTCGAGCGTATGGTATATCTGATCAGATTTGCGAATGGATACGCGATTTTCTAACTGGTCGGTCACAGTATGTCGTTGTTGAAGGGGAAGCCTCTTCTAAGCTAGATGTTACTTCGGGCGTTCCTCAAAGAAGTGTAATAGGACCACTACTTTTCTTAATTTTTAAAACGATCTCGGTGACAAGTTGACAACGTTAATTGCAGGATGCGATTTTTTGCTGATGATACACTTACCTATAGGGAAGTGAGGTGCTCTGACGATTGCTTAGAAATTCAGCGCAATCTGGATGTTATTTCGGAATGGTGCCGTAAATGGCAGCATACACTTAACTGAAAAAAGTGCAAGGCAATGCAAATAAGTAATAAAAAGACTCAGTTTGCTCACGAGTAAAAGTTAACAACTCAGTTGTTGACACTGTGGATTCCCTGAAGTATCTAGATGTAACAGTACAAAGCAACATGAAATGGGACTTGCACATAACTTCCGTCGTAGGCAAAGCTAATTCTAAACTACGATTTATAGGTCGTATTTTGAGAAGTTGTGGTGCTCATACAAAGGAAATAGCGTACAAAACACTAGTGCGTCCGCATGTGGAATACTGTTGTGGAATTTGGGATCCGTATCGCAAGAGATTGACACGTTAGAGAAAGTACAGAGGAGAGCCACTCAATTCGTGACTGCTAGTTACAGTCCTTACGTAAGTGTCACAGAGCTGATACGCGGGTTGGGCTGGGATTGTTTGGCAGACAGACGACGTCGTTTTCGTTTGAATTTGTTGGTGAATATGCGAAAATCTTTCATTTACGAGTGCAACAAAATACTTCTTCCACCAATCTATTTAGGTTGCAATGACTGGAGGGATAAGATTCGAGAAATAAGATGCTGTACTGATACATTTATGTATTCCTTCTTTCCTCGTTCTGTTTGGGATTGGAATGCACTGAATTAGGATTGGTGCTTAGCACCCTCTGCCACCCACAGTATTTGTGATTTGCAGAGTATAGATGTAGAATTCTTATTATTAACTTTTGGGCTCTTAACACTTTGTCTCTATGAGTAGTATCGTCACACATTAAGGAGTGAAAATAAGCAAAATATGGAGATCACTATAGCTGAAGTTGTATGAACTGTGCATGTGTCTGCATCCAAACGGTTCAGCAAGTCAGAAATATGTACCTTCGAATTTAATTTATGATCAATATATAAACCTACAAATTTCACACTCTCTACAACCTGAATGGAATGGCCTACAAATTGGAAACCATAAGACAATCAGTGGAGTGGTGTCATAAGAATTACCCATCAAAAAAGTTCAAAACCTAGGCATCTGCAGGGAAAGTGATGTGCACCTTCTTTTGGGGGTAGACGTAGTTTGATTCTTTATGACATCCTACAGCCTGTGCAAACTGTTGATTCCTATTGCTACAAGGATACGTTGAGTAAACTGAAAGCCATGATTTCCAGAGTCAGACCAAACATGATAATGCCAGGCCCCATACCAATTTTGCTTCAAAGGTGCATATTGCAAAATTGGGCTGGACTGTCTTACCACATCCTCCTTATAGTAGACTTAGCACCTTCAGACTTTCGTCTCTTTGGCCGAATGAAAGATGGACTACAGGGGCATCATTTTCCAGACAGGGATGTCGTCATTACAGCTATAAGAGACTGTACTCTGCTACTTCAGTTTTATGAGCAAGGCATACAGACTTTCATTCATTGCTGCCAAAAGTGTATCAGAAATTGAAGTGTCTATATAGAAAAATAACTGTAGCTGAAATCGTGCTATATATGTGTTGTTGTGATCTCTTTATCTATTATAGTATCCATGAAAATAAAAAGGGGGAATTAGTTTTGGATTGACCCTCATATTATCTTTGCTCCAAATGTAACAGTCAAAAACTACCTTTTTTTGTTGCAGTTTTATATGAATATTGTTTCCTTGAGATATTCTCAAATACGAAAGTCACAAGGGGCAATACTGGGGGAGTTCCATAAGCCATCTTATAAAATTCAAATCATTAGAACCGTAATGTCTTACCACTGACAAACAGGCAGTTCATACCTGATGCTATAAACACACACACTGGTTTTCACAACCAAAAATTTTATTGTTTAGTGAGCAGTGGGAAATGTCATAATCATTTATTGACACCATCCAGTCTTTCTCTTTGGTATGTGATGGTTCCTTCAACTACCCTTAATTTTACATAAATATTTCGATATCTATGTCTTCGAAGACTGTAACAGGAACTACTATATGCACACCAGTTGTGATCTTGGAAACGCATCCCCCCATCAAATATGTAATTTAGTTCACATGGTTAAGGGATGATCCAAAACATTGATTTATCATGTTTGTCCAATCTGGCAATGTTTGGTATAGCAGTCTGGTAATCTTTTGTAGAGTGAAGTGTTAACTTTCTCTATCCTTGTCTCAATTCATATTGCATTATTTGTTGCTCAGTTAGAATTATTTTATTTAGTAATAGTAATGGCATTTTTACTGTCACCATTATCCAATGTAATAATACTAACAATAAAAAAAGCTGATAGGCAACGAAAATAAGGACGGATAGATAAAGCAAGCCCATTGCTCAACACAGATGGAGGCCAAACACACAAACATGAGTACACTTTACGATATTTCAGTACAAACCTTAATCGTGATTATAGGAAATATGGCATAGGATTTGGGTAAGTAAACGCTGAGACTCACCAAATTACTAAGTCTCTATGAGTACAAATCAAATACCCTTGCTGTATGTCTTCCTCTTGCCTAAAAGTGGTTTCCTTTTCCTTCGCATCATCAAGGTTTATACTAAAATATGGTAAAGTGTGTTGATGGTTGTGTGTTCATCACAGTCCTCCTGCAGTCATCTGTGATGAAAGACAGGTTTCCTTTCCATATTTTTATATTAATTATGTATTTCACAACTTTCCTCCTGTATTTACTCAGTTTAAAATCTTCCCTTCCTCATTCCATCTTCACAGAAGATTCTTCTCCTTTGGCAACCACTTTATTCAGCTTCAATGTTCCTGCTGGCTACCAACAACTTTTATTTTCTATACAACTAGTGAAGTGCAAAACATAAATAGTTGTTCATTTATGGCGTGCTCTTTATACTACGTGTTTCCATTGCATTTATACTTCTGGTACTATGGAAGCAATGGTTTGCCTCTGCCATCCTAATGTGACACTCGAATAACATAAAACTAGATACAGGCAAGCATGTTTTTCGTGCACTGCTACAGAAATTCCTTATGGTATTTGCCTGTGTTATAAATTAAAGCTATCCTGATCATATGAATGTAATTTAAATTGGGTTTAAAAATAAATACTATACTTCTATTGCACTAATATCAATCTTTATTAAAGTTTACAAAAGTATAATGTGCATCACAATTTCAATTGCAAAAGACACACACATATGAACACACACACACACAAAATGTTCAAACATAATATTATAAATGAAACAAGTTTACAAATAATTTCAATTCCTGCTTCAGTATTTTCTACAGTTAACCACTATCCCACAGCTAATTAGATTGCGTCGACACTAATCTCTCTTCTGGTACCAGCGTTGCTGAAACATTTTCTTTTGTTCTGTTGACAGTCTGATTGACCAAATCATTGCAGAGAATCATGTTGTCTAATATCTGAGTTACATGCCAGTGTTTGGGCAGGAGTGCATTATTCAAAGTAAAGAGCCCCTGCCGTATACAGTGAATTCCTGTACATGTTGCACAAGTATGTAGTTCCATCCCAATGTCATGAATCAGTGTCTTTAGGTATGACTCATATTCATTGATGCTTGTGATCTCTGAAACAAGAATGCAAGAAAATCTGTTGTTATGTCAAAATTCTGTGGAGGACAATAAAATATTAGTTTTTGATTTACAGGGCATAATACATAAAATCAGAAAAATTGTAATTTTAATTCCACATAATATAGTAGTTCTGCTATAGATTGTGCTGGCATTTAAACACAATGCCTTTTGTCAAACAATCGTAACCTCAAAATGACCCAACTGTACATACAAGTTAGGAGTAAAACCAATGATCGCAATTATCAAAAGCCTTTGCACTTTTTTGGCAACTGAAACAATTCAGTATGTTGGGTATCTTAGATCAACAATACATGATATTATCATCCATCTGTAAGAATTAGGCCATTGTGGCCTGTTCTCATTCCAATTTATAAATAAAACTTTTTCCAACTTCTAATGGGTCTTCCTTAGGATCTCTTTCCCTGTGGTGTACAGTTTAAAAATTTCTGAGGGATCCATTCATTGTATATTCTGCAAATGAATTGTTTCTATAGTCCACAATTTCGTGATGTTAACTTCAGTATTTATAATTGTCTTTGGATATTTGCATTTTATCCAATAAATTGCACCCTGCAACAAATTTTAAGGATTTCATCTCTGCTACCTCAATTTGTTTTGGAAGAGATTCACGAAAGTCTCCAACACATTTACCCATATAACAGTATTGACACCACCACTACTTTTTAGAATTTCTAATAGATTTCTTTCCTCGTTTTCTTCCCCATTGCTAGTTTTATTGCATCACAAATCTATTAGAAGATGTTCAGTCAAAAATTATATCTTTTGTACTATCATCCCATACTCACATTCCAAAATAACTGAAGCTTCCGTAGAATGCCATGATTTTTGTTTTGCTTTCTATCCTCTCCAAATTATATCCATTGGCTATAAAGTTTAAACAATGCATGGCTCTTTGCAAGCTATCTCCATCCTTAGATAAAATTCCCTGGACTTCAGCAAAACAACATACACTCAAATCCCAGAGTCCTATTTAAAATTTTGATCTAGTGTCATCTTCCACTCTTAATGACATCTTTTTATTATTATTATTCACAAAGAACAATTATACAATTTTAATGTGGTATTGAGTATTATAAGGCTACATTGTGAATATATATGTATAAATTGAAAAGAGTGGGTGAAAGAGGGACCCCTGTCTTACACTTTGGTTTATTTTTATATTAGATACAGACTGCCTGTTGATACTTTTAAATCCATCTGGTGTTTCCAATATTAAGACTTTCTATAGCTCTTATAATAAAGTTTGTTAAACCTCTCTTTACCATGATGTCTTGGAGCATATTCCCCTTGACTTTATCAATTCTTTTATGCAGTCAATGAAAGCAAAACAGGTAGGAAGATTAAAATCTTTCCTGCTTTCAAGTAACTGTGTGACAGTGAAAAATCAATCAAAATGAGATCTTCCTTTACTAAAGCCATGTTGGATTCCTCCATACAGGTCTCTACTATGGCTCTTATCTAGTTATCCAGTATTTTTATATTACTGCTTATTTCTCTATAACAGGCAGGAGCTTCAGGAATCTTTTAAAGATGAGGATGATAATTGCTGCTCTCCAATTTTCTGCTAAACTATTAAATAATGTTAAGCTTCTTTGATTGGGGCATGGTGGGAATTTGGTCAATTTCTACATTCTTTTTTTTTTTTTTTTTAAAAAAACTACTGAGTGTCATGTGAAGTTCCTCAGTGGAAACTGTGTAAATTCTATATCATTTTCAGTAAGACATTTTCACTCTTTAGATTTCTCTGTACACAAAACATTATGACAATGTCCTCACTTTTTTATATTCATTTGGTTTATCATCACCTTATCTCTTTCTGTTTTAAAATCTTTTACTGCCTTGTATGCCTTATCTTGGCTACCATGCTCAGTATTGGAGATGTATTTTCCTTCTATTCAGTTAGCTGGGTTTCAATTAGCAAGAAATAAAAGCTATACCTCTTTTTTCTGTCTCACCAATATTTTATAAAAAATTCTTAATGCCATAAACCAAAACACTTCCCTTTTATTACACTTTATTAGGCAATTTTTCCATTATTTCTATTAAAATTTCAGATTTATGGTTAGTACTATAATTTATATCTAATTTTTCAAGTCTCTTCTTGTCTGGATGTCTTTCATAATTCAATGAATCTCGTATTTTTTGTTAGTCAATTTTCTCCATCTTGTGAAGATTGTGAATTTTGTTAGAACTAAGAAATTGGCAGAATCTATATCATTGTATCTTTAAACTCTTTAACATCTTTTTGTTTGTCAATATATAATCAATTAAGGATCCAGGTTTTCTTTCAGCCAAAATAAACTTGTGACTGTCTTTGTGCTTAAAATTTTTATCTGGTTATACAAATCAAAGTCTATTAAATGTTTCACATTTCGTTTTGTTGTTGTTTTGCCATATGTTACCAAAGTATTTTGAATTGGTTGATTTCCAACTCTTCCAATAGACTATATATTCTTCACGGGTTTGCTGCCGGATTACATTTTCTGCTGACGACGAGCTTTCGGCGACTTGCACTGCCAGAACTGTTTGTTCCTTTCGATACAACGGACTGATGATGGCAGCAGTGCAAGTCGCCGAAAGCTCGTCGTCAGCAGAAAATGTAATCCGGCAGCAAACCCGTGAAGAATATATAGCAAAGATACGCCGGGAAAGACTTATCTCTCATATCTTATCTTCCAACTAGAGTAATCCTCTAATATAATACACTCATTCTTGTTTGTTTCATCTAATTCTTTCTATAGTCTTATAAAACAGTATTGTTTCTTTTTTTCCCCATCTTTGATTTCTCAGGCTTCCTCATCTGTCTTTGTTAATGATTACTAGATTTTTGGGATATCATTATTCACCTTTGTTCTGCATTAAATTAATTTTTTTGGATATAAAAAGTGGTAACTTCTACAGACACAACCATTTACTGGTGCTAGCAGATGTGCAATCAAGTTGTAATATATAATCCCTAAATCTATAAGACAGTAAGATATGTTTTGTGATTTCAAAAAAAAAAAAAAAAAACAAAAAACTTTAAATTTTGACAGATAAAATTACATTATTTAAGTCTGCCTACAAAGCACATACCCATAGTTATAAAAGCATGGATATACATGCTGCAGTAAATAATAGACATTTCCTGAAGGAGTGGCCTGGTGGCTCTGTGGTTAAGGCGACTGACTGAAAGGTCCCTGCTTCGAATTCCCGTTTCAGTGGGGATTTTCGTATTCCCTTAACCTGACCTTCGTCTCTGAAACAGCTTGCAGTGTAATGTGAGGTATGCCAGAAAGTTTGAATTCCATGTTAAACCTTGCACCTGGTAGGATTACAGAGTTAGGTAAGGTTAGGAGGAAAGGATCTGGCCAACTACCTCAATACCAGGGCTAAGTATAGCTCCTTCAGTAGGCCCAACAAACCTTCTGGTTGAATACTAAGCTTATCTTTTTTTTTACCTGTTGAAGAAATTCACAACCCCATTCCTTCAAAAACTTTAAAAGACAAACTATTTCACACTGACCAAATTTAACCATTTTTCCCCCACAGAATATGGATTTTTTTACATTATAATAACTCAATGGCAACAATACAATCCTAAATTATTTTACTAGTCTACAAACTACATTTCAGCTTGACTTACAATATTATGAAGTGTGCTGCCTTTAATTTCCTGCCAAAGGAAAAAATATTGCTTACCTAATGTAAAATCAGGTGGATTGAAATTCACGCATCTCACATTATACAGAACAGGAATTGTGTTGCTGGAAGGTCTTATCATCCCTCTTGATGCTAATTCATAGGCTGCTTGGCTTTGTATGTCTAAACCGGTCTGTCTACAAAATAAGGAAAAATTGTTTGTAAATGCATAAAGAATTGTTGGCCAGGAGATGCGTAAGGTAGTTTAGCTGCCAAGCGTCAGACATTTGACTTATCACACAAGCTACAACTGGATTTATCAAATAATTCTACCATGCAATTAACATTCACATCAACGAATTTTGACCCACACTGACTAGTTTCTCAACCTATGGTTGGCAAAGACAGCATCCACAGACAGCATTTTTAAATTATTTTTAACTGAACTGAAAATGTCATAACAAAAAATAAAATACTGTAGTAAAAAATTTCATATAAATTGGAAACAGTAGCCGTATTGTAAAATGGCAATAAGAGAGTATAAGCCATATGCCTACAAAATAAACTTTCTAAAAGCGGTGTCAGGAATTGGAATAAATTACCAAGAAAAATGATAATAATTTACCTAATACATTGAAAGAATTTAAAGCTAAAATTTGCAGAGGGCAAATGTAGGTGGCTGCAGGAAAGAGAAAAGATGAGTGTGTAGGCAAATTGCCACTGTTGCGTGTGCTCCATCGCAATTTCATTAAATTAATTAAATATTTCAATGGCCAGGCAAAAATTAAGTATATGAGGATATGACTGCATTGCTAAGGCAGTGAAATACATTTCCAGCTGGTATCAAAGGGAGCAGTGTACCTTTTAAAAATTAAGTTAATTACCGTTTTATAAGTTAAGGTCTTAAGGAACATGGCGATATCAATTCGCAGGGTAGGTACAAAATTAGACCAACATAAGTTAGTGGGCCAAAGAATTATTTTCGACACTTTAGTGTTCTTGGGTTAGAAAGGGCAGAGAAAAACTGTACCAGAGAAATTAAGTGTAAAAATAAATAAATATAGGTGAGAAAAGTTGCAAAGATGGCTGCATGAAATGGTGAATGATTTGTCAAATGTTACTAATAACCATCAAGGAGCATAAATCCATATTTTCATATAAAAACTGATCATTGCGATCTATCTGAGCTGTAATGCTAGTTAGCTCTCTGTAAGCCAATGGTTCGAAATAAGGACAGAAAAAGGAGCCATCATCTTAAGACAGATGATGGCAAGATGCCACAAATACACAAAAAAGGAAAAAGACTATATAATAATGACAAAATTTGTGTTCAAAACCTTCAACAGCAGTAGAACAACGCGTCTTCCTTTTGGAAACCAGGGAACATCACAGAGCCAAAGATTTTGGATTATTTTACAGTATTTGTTTGCTTTTTTAATCCCTACCAGCCTGAAATTATCTGTGGCAATTCTCTCTTTATTATTATTTTTATCTGCACTCATTATTTTTATAATAAATATTTGCACCTTATTTGATAGTTAATCAGAGAATCTATTTTATACATTAGAGGATATAATACTTTGGATTACTCATTACCAATCTTTCCAAAACTAAATATAAAAAAACTGTGGCTCTTTATCCCATTTTATACCACAGCGAAAGAATAATTCTGGTTAAAACAGCTACCAAATCAAATGGCACTGTGATGACACAAGTAACGTATTAGAACAGTCAAATAAATGAAAACGAGTTTAACAGATGGGATTGAAAGGAAATGATATCAGCATTAGAATTGGTTTACAGTGGTTGCACACATTGCTAACATGTGTGCAGGAAGAAAACGCAATAATTTAGGACTAGGAAAAGGAATTGATAATACAGGGACAAGAAAGTATTAGGTAACTACTAAACAAGCACACTTATATCACAAGTAGAAAAACCAATGGAAAAGATAATACAATAGTGAGAATAAAAGATGGAACAACAGTTTAAAGAGGAACATTACAGCATCCTAGGGTCAGATTAACAGTAGATCCCATGTTCAGTATGAAGTTCATGTTGGAAAAAGAAATGGGTGTATGGGAAAGATTTGATGATGGAATTCAATTAATTGGAAAATGCATGTGGCAAGGTATGGATAGTGATGATTCGATACAAGTAAATACGAGTAAGTACTCGATACTTTGTTTCGATACCGAGTACTTTTCATATTCGAATTACTTCATTCGATACTTACTCGGTATTGGAAGAAAAGTACATGTATCGAATCAAAAGTATCAAAGCGCACACAGTGTTAAAAATTCTAAATGCATCACTCCTTCTATGTCACTCAGCCACGCCTACCAAATTAATTTCCCTCTGCCGTAAAGTTGGTAGCACTGAAAATCAAACAAAATCAGTCTTACAATAGCCAACTGCCACAGACAATCTAATCTCAAAGAGTTTGTTTTAGGCCCCTATTTCATTGTAATAAAGTCATACTTTGCTATGCCTGGCCTATGGTAGCTCTCGCGCAGCCCCACACAAAATCTAAAAAAGATATAATTCAGAGCAACCCAAGTAGCCCATGTGAATCGGAAGAAGAAGCTGCTTCAGCTATCTTTTTACAGGAAATATGACTTCTGGAAACATCACAAAGAGCTAGCTCACGGCCACATAAAGAAAATGCACCGTAGTGACAAAGAAAGCCTCTCACTACTTGGGGAGCATTTATAAACCACGTAGCTCTATTTTGGCCTTTTAAAACCACCCCTCCCCCCACGTAGCCCGACGTGGCTTTTGTCTCTACCCTCCCACTTCCCATGTAGCACGTAGATTTTTTCCCTATTGATTCCAGAAGAAATTTTGTACTGTTTTCCCTTGTAAGACTATCGTAAATTACATATGGAGGTAATTAAATGACGAAAATAAATATTTACAAGCTGTTGAGTTTTATGTACCTCATTTTAACTGTGACAAATTATATGAATGAAAAACTTCGTGGGCTTGCTTGGAACCCCTCAACCCCCGCGTAGCTCTCTAGCAAACCTCTCATCCTTCCCTCTATTGTCAAACATTGTAACTTCTCTAAAAAGCAATTCATTTACAGAATGGGTAGAAATGAAACTTATACTTCCTTGTCTGTACAAATACGCACAACAGTATCTTATTGTTGAAGCAACGTCAGTACCGAGTGAATGTTTGTTTTCTCAGGCAGATGAAACAATGACAAACACAAGAAACAAGCTGTCCCCAATATATTTGGAATAATTGTTTTTAGCAAAAACCTTCCAAAAGTGACATTTTTTGTTTAAAAGTATTAAAATTATAATAAATAAATATTTAAAGATAAGACAAAACCTTCAAAGCTTACTTACTATGTGCGCTTTATTATAATTTATTTGATTTTATTACAATAGGCAAATAAAATAAATAATTAAGCAAAATGTCACATACATTCTTACATTTCGACATTAATATTAAAAAAAGTATTGATAAGAGTAAGTATCGATATTTTTGCAGTACTCGTATGAGTATGTATCGTAAAACAATTTGAGTGCTAATCATTTGAGTGGGTATCGATACTTTCATAGTATCGGAACATCACTAGCTATGGAGACTGACAGTATGGGAATAAATGCAATGAGTATACACAGCATACAGACTGCACATGGAATGTATGACAACCGGTGCAGCAGTGTCCAGAAACAAAATTAGACTGAGGCACAGAAGCCACTGTTATGTATAATACCTAAGGAAGATCAGAAACAAGCAACTAACGATATTTGTAGATGGTATTGTGTTGTAAGGAACAGATTGTAAGAAAGTACAAGTGAAACTGAATGTGTTGAATGAAAAACTGAGAAATATGGGATTCATATCAATGTAGGAATGATCAAGACAATAGTTATGGTAACAGAGCAAAGAACTGGGATAAGGTTGATGGATGAAACCTTGAAATTGCACATTGCCCCAGCTATTTTAAGAAATTAATAAATGCAAAATTCAAGGTTGGACAAGCTCCTTTTTTAATGTCTTTGCACCTTGTCAACATCAAGGTCATTAGAGGTAAGATGGGATTGGGGACAAGGAACATGAAGGAATTTGGCCATTATGTTTTGAAGGAAGCATTTTGGTATTTGCTTGGAGTAATTTGGGGAAACCATGGAAAACCAAACTCTGGATACCCAGACGGGGATTTACAGTGGCATCCTCCTGAATGCGAAGCCAGAACGTTAACCGTTCACCCACCACACTAGGTGGACAAGATCAGCTATATGGTGCAGTTGAAATAAAAATAATCTGAGATGTAGGTATAAAGACACAAAGAACAGTAAGGAAATGATGTACAAAATGAACTATGTTCCTATGCTGATAAAACTTGGATCATGACAAAAAAAAGGGGGGGAAGTAGAATACAAGTTAGTGTGATGAAGTTCACAAGAAGCATCACAGAAGAGACAAGAGGTGAAATAGTTAGAAATTAGGATATTAGAAAGAAGATTTGAACTCGGAGACTAATTGAGATATTTGAGAAAATGATTTGGATGTATTAAGAGGATGTCAAAATTGGTGGCTGCAGTTAGCAAGAAAAGAGGACAACAAGCAAACTCGAACAATTTAGTAAAATACAGTGAAGAATGACATACAAAGATGGAACCTTGGCTAAATCTTATATATATATAAAAATAGACGTGTTTTTTCCTATATTTCACATTTCAGCCCCCACTACCTAGCACAGATCACTGATGTTTGTGGGTGGAAGTAGCATTGAGTTTCCTGTAGTGCACAACATTGGCCGAATGCCGATAGCTGTGGGATGTGGGAGATATAATGATTAAAGTTGGTAAGTGCAGGGCGTTTTCATATTTCGACCAAAAATTCGTATCTCCGTATACTTCTCTTTCTTGCCACCACTACATAACATAGACCTTTGGTGTTTGTGTGTGGTAGTAGAATCGTCTTTCCTGTCGTGCACTATGGTTGTTAGATGTCAGTAGCTATGGGGGTGTGGTAGAAATGGGGGTTGAAAGTGGTCGACCTGTGGCAATTTCATACTTCTCCCAAAGACAAAAGTGTCATGGTGTATACATTTCAGCGAAAACTATAGATCACAGATAACTGGCGTTTGTGTGTAGTAGTAGCACAGAGTCACCATTCGATCACAACAGCGGCTGAATTTCAGAAACTGTGGTACTGTGGTAGATATGGTGGTTATAAGTGGCCGACCAAGGATATTTTCCTATTTCGACTGTCTCCGCATATGTCACTTTTCTGCCACAACTACATAGCATAGAGCTTGGTGTTTTTGTTTTGTAGTAGAATCGTATCTCATGTAGTGCACTATGTTGTTAGATGTCGGTAGCTATGGGGGAGTGGGAGAAATGGGGGTTGAAAGTGATCGACCTGTGGCAATTTCATACTTCTGCCAAAGACAAAAGTGTCATGGTGTATCACTTTTCAGCGAAAACTATAGATCACAGATAACTAGCGTTTGTGTGTAGTAGTAGCACAGAGTCACCTTTCGATCACAACAGCGGCTGAATTTCAGAAACTGTGGTCGGTGGTAGATATGGTGGTTGTAAGTGGCCGACCAAGGATATTTTCGTATTTCGACTGTCTCCGCATATGTCACTTTTCTGCCACAACTACATAGCATAGAGCTTTGGTGTTTTTTGTTTGTAGTAGAATCGTATCTCATGTAGTGCACTATGGTTGTTAGATGTCGGTAGCTATGGGGGAGTGGGAGAAATGGGGGTTGAAAGTGATCGACCTGTGGCAATTTCATACTTCTGCCAAAGACAAAAGTGTCATGGTGTATCACTTTTCAGCGAAACCTATAGATCACAGATAACTAGCGTTTGTGTGTAGTAGTAGCACAGTCACCTTTCGATCACAACAGCGGCCGAATTTCAGAAACTGTGGTACTGTGGTAGATATGGTGGTTGTAAGTGGCCGACCAAGGATATTTTCGTATTTTGACTGTCTCCGCATATGTCACTTTTCTGCCACAACTACATAGCATAGAGCATTGGTGTTTGTGTTTGGTAGTACAATCGTATCTCATGTAGTGCACTATGGTTGTTAGATTTGGTAGCTGTGCGGTTGTGGGAGATATGGGGGTTGAAAGTGGTCGTCCTGTGGCAATTTCATATTTCTGCCAAAGACAAAAGTGTCATGGTGTATCACTTTTCAGCGAAAACTATAGATCACAGAATAACTCGCGTTTGTGTGTAGTAGTAGCACAGAGTCACCTTTCGATCACAACAGCGGCTGAATTTCAGAAACTGTGGTACTGTGGTAGATATGGTGGTTGTAAGTGGCCGACCAAGGATATTTTCGTATTTCGACTGTCTCCGCATATGTCACTTTTCTGCCACAACTACATAGCATAGAGCTTTGGTGTTTTTTGTTTTGTAGTAGAATCGTATCTCATGTAGTGCACTATGGTTGTTAGATGTCGGTAGCTATGGGGAGTGGGAGAAATGGGGGTTGAAAGTGATCGACCTGTGGCAATTTCATACTTCTGCCAAGGACAAAAGTGTCATGGTGTATCACTTTTCAGCGAAAACTATAGATCACAGATAACTAGCGTTTGTGTGTAGTAGTAGCACAGAGTCACCTTTCGATCACAACAGCGGCCGAATTTCAGAAACTGTGGTACTGTGGTAGATATGGTGGTTGTAAGTGGCCGACCAAGGATATTTTCGTATTTCGACTGTCTCCGCATATGTCACTTTTCTGCCACAACTACATAGCATAGAGCTTTGGTGTTTTTGTTTTGTAGTAGAATCGTATCTCATGTAGTGCACTATGGTTGTTAGATGTCGGTAGCTATGGGGGAGTGGGAGAAATGGGGGTTGAAAGTGATCGACCTGTGGCAATTTCATACTTCTGCCAAGGACAAAAGTGTCATGGTGTATCACTTTTCAGCGAAAACTATAGATCACAGATAACTAGCGTTTGTGTGTAGTAGTAGCACAGAGTCACCTTTCGATCACAACAGCGGCTGAATTTCAGAAACTGTGGTACTGTGGTAGATATGGTGGTTGTAAGTGGCCGACCAAGGATATTTTCGTATTTCGACTGTCTCCGCATATGTCACTTTTCTGCCACAACTACATAGCATAGAGCTTTGGTGTTTTTTGTTTTGTAGTAGAATCGTATCTCATGTAGTGCACTATGGTTGTTAGATGTCGGTAGCTATGGGGGAGTGGGAGAAATGGGGGTTGAAAGTGATCGACCTGTGGCAATTTCATACTTCTGCCAAAGACAAAAGTGTCATGGTGTATCACTTTTCAGCGAAAACTATCGATCACAGATCTCTGGCGTTTGTGTGTGGTAGTAACACAGTCACCATTCGATCACAACAGCGGTCGAATTTCAGAAACTGTGGTACTGTGGTAGATATGGTGGTTGTAAGTGGCCTACCAAGGATATTTTCGTATTTCGACGAAAGGCATGCGTCTCCGCAGATTTCACTTTTTTGCCACGACTACATAGCATAGAGCATTGGTGTTTATGTGTGGTAGTAAAATCGCGTCTGTTGTCGTGCACTATGGTTGTTAGATGTCTGTAGCTATGGGGGTGTGGAAGATATGTGGGATGAAAATGGTCGACCTGCGGCAATTTCATATTTCTGCTAAAGACGCATGTGTCACGGTGTATCACTTTTAAGTGAAAACAATCAATCGCAGATCACTGGCGTTCGTGTGTGGTAGGAACACAGAGTCTCCCATCGATCACAACGTTGGCCGAACACTGTGGGAGTGTGTGAGATATGGTGTTTGAAATTGGTCGATCATGAATATTTTCGTATTTCATCCAAAGACTTGTGTGTATCCGTAAATTTTACTTTGCTGCCGGAACTACATAGCGCAGAAGACTGGTATTTGTGTGTGGTAATAGTATCGAGTCTCCCATCGTGCACTATGGTGGTTAGATGTCTACAGCTGTCAATATGAATTTTTTACAATCACGAACGAAATCGTGGGTACCAGCTATTATATTATAAATGTGGAAGTAAGTTCTCTGTCTTTTTGTTACGTTTTGATGACTAAATGGCTATATCAATATTGATGGAATTTAACAATGAAAAAGTGTAGGATTGACACAGGGCATTTTTTCGGTATGAATAACAGTTTTAGTCACGAAATTTTAAGAACTTATCAAATGATGAAAGACAGACAGATTCGTGTGTTAGTCTGTAATGTTACGTTGGTTGCTCAGTCGCGCAGTCTGTTAGTGTTTGATTTGTTAATAAATTTCGATAAGAAACAAAACTTATTACTTAGTATAGAAGTCAATTTGCTCTGCACTGTACTATTCATTTGTGTCTGTGTAAAAGTTTCTGGCACCAATTTGTCTTCATTTTTGACATGCCTTACGGACGTAAACCTGGCCTGAGGTGCAGGTCTAGAAGACAATGTGCTGCTATTAGATTATAAGATTCAGATGCTCATGTTGAAGAAAGAAGAAAAAACCAAGCTGAAATATAGCTACCATCAGTTAACCCCCCCCCCCACACACACACACACACATATTATGTCGACTCGGTGTTGATTGGGACAAATCTTACATTACTAACAGTTTTCTATATCCAATTCTGGCAATGAAACTCCAAGTCCACGCGTACGAAGTCGCGGGTAACAGCTAGTATAATTATAAAGCAACAGTTGCAGACAGAAAGAGGGAGGTGGAAAAGTGTTAAAACATATCGAACCCGGTTGGAGCTGGAAAAGGAATGACAATTAATAAAGCAACAGACAAGGTAGGCCAAAACAAAATTTAACGTAATTATTCATTTTGGAAAGGCATTTGACATTGTTAAGTAAAACATCTTATTCAGAATAGTGCACAAATCAGGAATTTGTTACAAAGATGGAACATTAGTATCCTTACCAAGCATGAGACGAGGAAGTTTATTGTGAGACAAATCATGTATAATAAGGAAGTGGTGGATGCTGCTGCTCGTGGCTTTACGCCTCATCAACATTGAGGTCATTAGAGGTGGGAAAGGACTGAGGGCACAAAATGAGAATTAATTCAGCCATGGCCTTTTGAAGGAACCATCACAGCATTCACCTGAAGTGATTTGGGAAAACCATGGAAAACCCAAATCTGGATGGCCAGACGGCAATTCGAATCCATGTTCTCCCGAACATGGAGGAGGAAGTTCTCTGTCACCATGTTTATTTAGTTTATAAGTCTAAAAAGCAAAAGATAGAGTAAGTAGACAGTATTTTTTGTGGTAAAAATTCTTTAAGAATTGGCATGATGAGGTTCACTGGTGATATTCATATAACTGCTAAAAGTGATGAAGATCTACAAAGGATTATTTTTGGAATAGCTAAAGTAATGAAAAGATAATAACATGAAAACCATCAAATAGAAGACCAAGGTCCTAATAAACAGAAGCAGTGAAGAGTATCAACCTAGAATAAAAATTGGTAATGGTGTGATCCAAGCACTAATTGAATTCACCTTTAAGGAAGGAAGATCTGGTGGCTAGAGCTCTAGACATACACAAATAATAGAATTTTCCACACTATAAATGCATTTGATAGTAAAGAGCTGCTGGCAGTCAAAATATTAGTTGTTTACTAAGACCAAATGGCCCTTTCTTCATTCGAACATGAATAGCTGCCCAAAATTTCCCACTCTGTTGGTTAAGTGATTGTATAATGTACATCTGCTCAAGGGATTTTGCTTTAGAAACATTTACTTTTCAACATTTGTTTGTGGAAAAAGCTTGTGTGAGCACTTAATACACGCGACACTGCCTAATGAAAGCCCATGAAATTATGGGCAGTAAATATGCAATACAAGGTTCATTGTAATGTGCAATACACAACAAGACAAAATTCAATAAGCTTCCTTTATAATCATTGTTTTTTCTAATATGATTTAGGATACACAACAATACTTAATAATAGTACTGGATAATGGTGACAATGAATCTGCCATCATGCATTGAAAATAAGACATGATAATGAAACTAAACTGTCACTTACCACACAAAATATTGTATAGTGTGTTTGTGTTTTTTTGTGTGCGTTTGGCCCTCCTGCCTTGATCTGTGGTAAGGGACGGTTTATTTTCATTATCTTATTACATTCTGCTAATAATAATTACCTACAAAAACATCTAAACCTAAAAATTCATTCTCTTCATTGTTGAAAAAAGAAAAATAAGCTAGAGGCTGACATGTAATTCAGTTCGTGACTAAGTCTGTGAAATGAATCATTAGGGACACAAATTCTCAATGCAAGTAGCATTTTTAGCTACCTCTGTCATTGTGTTCTCGTCATGATAAAAGCAGTCCTGTTAAAAATTCTGCACTTGTGACTTGAAGCCAAAGAGCACCCTTCTGCTAACCAACTCCTCAGTAAGTATGAAAACTTTCAAGACTGATAAATATGTATCAACTTACTCAAACATCTGTTTCTGATGAGCTGCTTGTACAGAGGAAATAACTTTATCCATCTTGATTTGTTTTACATGCTTGTATGTAGCTTTCTCTACAACTTTTCCATCAGAGAAATGCGTGTCTGTGGCATAACCAAGTTGTCCTTTTACACGGAAAGTTCTGGTTGGTCTACAAAGATGAAATCTTCGTGCCTCTAAAGTTCCTTTATTCAATCCCATAACTAAAAACAGTAAAATTTTGACATTATTAAAAAAATATGCAAAAACTTGTCAAATTAGTTGAAAAAATCATGTAAAATAACAAAATATTGGCAAAAGCAAAGACTAAGCAATAAATTTAAAAATTGGCCATGCCGTCAAATACATTATTGTTTGGCTGGCATTCACAAACTCAGATCAACACATGGTATCAAAACGGAAATGAGCTTTCAGAAGCCCATTTTATTAAATAAATTATACCAAAAGAATTAATAATGTGGAAATAGTTAACGGAGCAGTGATGGTTGAAACTATTATGTTGGATGGACCACAAATATAAAGGTCATCATTTGCACAAGGCTTACTACAATCCAGTATAAAGTTTAGGCAGAAGAGCTGTGACCTTGCAGTAAATACATAGTCAAAAATTCACACTATATTTCAGGTTACTGTTTAATGCAACAACTTCAACTAAAGAGTGTGGAGGAGTTTTAATTAATGCATACAGCCATTTGTTACTTTGAACTTTCTCATCAAATAACTATATTCTGTCTTTTCAGACCATTAACTGAAGACTTAATTACACCAAACCTGCCCCACTTAAAACTAAATAAACCTTTAGTTTATGTTAGTTAAAGATGGGAAGGCACCACTGTGAACAGTTCTCTTTAACTGACCAATCTCTCTAGCCAATAGATTTTAATGAACTTCTAAAATTTAGAAACTTGTTCTTAAGTTGCCCTCCATCAATTGCTATACTATTAAAGCTCAAATTAACATTCTTGATGTAATGTGTAATGATAGTTGTCACTGATAAAAGTCAAACAGATAAAATGTCACAGCACACTAGTCATTTTAAAGAAGAAATTAAGCACATGTGAAATTTTACCACTCAAATTAATATAATTTCCTGTTGAATGGTTTCAAAACAATGAGGGGGGCAAATGGAGGATGTAAACATAATGTAATTTGAAATGGTGATGAATAGTAACTGAGAACTAATCCAAAGGGGAAATATATGTATATCAGAAAAACAAATGTTGTGAGGCAGTATTAATAAGGAAAGATAAATAAATCCGACACTCACAAAAGTGAGGCAGGTTGCAGTGGGGGGGACCAAACAAACAAAAAACACAATACAATATTTCATGTAATTCCCTGTTTTATAAAAATATAAACATCCGACACAGCTTGCAGCTGTGTCCGTGTGAGGTGACAATAACAAGGTCAATGGTAATTTTTTTCCCGTTCAGTGCATATCATTTCCAACTCGCTATGTTCCTAGAGGTATTTCCTTTAAAGGTATCAAAACTGGTATCTTGTATAAATGTAATTGTTATAATTAAGGTACATATTGTTTTGCTATAATGCATCTTGTGGTGCATCACCTGTTTATGTACATAAATAATTTTTCTTTAAATAGACGCTTTTCCACATCCCAAAAAATGGATCTCTCATGCCAGGATTAATGCAAATGTCTGTATTATATATATAGTTATTTCTCTATGCTTAACATGACTTATCATTAATGTTATTTGAATTCTTTGCATTGCAAACATCAAAGTTGAGTATTGTGATATGCTAGTATTATATCCTGCTCTAACTTATATCTGAGTGAAGTTTCCTTACCCGCTTAACTTTCTTGCTGAAACACCTATTTAGGCTTCTCCCTATTGCTTGTAAAGACTCTGAATTCACATATATTTCTTATTCTCTTATGAGCATTTCCTCTCCAATCTTTGTAAGCTTGAACAATTCTCTTGTGTCCCCCACCGAAATACAGATCTTTTATAGACTGAATTACTTCATTGCTAACCAACAAAAATCAGTCACCTAGGTTTCTTATTACAGTATCAGTGGTAATTAATGTCTCTGCAACCTCTTTTTTAGCTCTACTACTGCCCTGTATGACGACACAATTGGGACGGCAAAACTCATGGTGGTGACAATGAGGGCAGCAATCTCAGTTTTTTCCCCGGCTCAAAAAATTCCTAGATTTGCCATTGTTGGAAATAACAGATTTTTACTCACAGTTGAAATATTATTGGCTTTTAAAAAGTTTGGCTTATAGTTTACACTTACTTATAGTCTTGTACGGTACAGATATGGTATTCATGTTCTGTGAACAATTTTTACTAATTTATTATATGCTCTAATATCTTTAATTTAACTGGAATCATTTTTTTTTTTAAATCTGCTGAAGGACCATCTATTCCTTTTTCACAGACTATGGATTGAGAAATTATATCTTAGATTTAATTTAACTGCAATGGAGCACACGCTCCGGTGGCAATGATACCCTAAAAATTAAGTACCATCATTAACCATGTGGAGAATGCCTGAATGGTGATGTCTCTACTTTTGCATTACATGAATTTTCTCTTCACATTCTTTCTGTGTGGTTATTTATTCAATTATCTGGCTCTTTTACAAACAAATGATAATTTTACCACTTTCTTATCCCTGTAACCAACTGATTATTGGTCATGGTAGTCTTTTCCATTCCACCACATGGAGTATAACACTGCAAACACTTTCAACCAGTGCTATATATTACATTATCTGATTTACAGCAATGAGAAAGCCATCATATGCTCAGCTAAAAATATCACAGATAGTACCCGTATTCTCAGGGTGAAATGAAACTGACTGCATTAATTCCTATAAAACTAAAATCTATACAGTGAATTTGTATCGTAATTTTAACTATTCGGATCCAGGCAGCATTTAAACCTAACAACAACTGCTTATATAAGTGATATTTTGTAATTTCAGGTAACGTGATACAGAATAAGGAGATGGATTCAATTCTACAAGAAGATGCCTACTACTTTGATGGAATGTGATTTATGATATCTCCAATAAACTACTTACTATCAAACATATTTGGTGAGTTTTCCTATGAAGATATATAATAAATCAAGAAGGCAGCTAAAGATGGGTTTATGAAGAGTATTATAAGCCAGGGGCGGCCTTAATCATTGCGAGGCCCAACGCAGCAAATTTGTCGCAAGGCCCTTGTACTTTGGGCAAAGTTTGTCATCTGAAAGTAGGTATTTCTTATGATTGACGAGAAATACAAAAATTATTAATAAATTTTGAATTTAAAAATGTTATATTAGAAGATTAAAAGTTAACAAAACATAAAAATGACAAATGATGATAAACTAAGGTATATAAATGCCTTGAAAGATAAATGCAGGGATTTAAAAATGATGTTTGCAGTTTTTCCTACAGCTAAAATCTTTAATTAAACCACTATCTATCACACGAACTCATTTCATAAATCTTGTATTGCACATATCTCAGAAAGAATTCACAAGCAGTTTTCCACAGGTTTTTTTTTTTTTAACAACTCACTCTTAACTATAAGATTCACTAAAACTTAATATCATTTAATGTTTATTTATCTACTGAAAGATTTATGCCCTACAAACGATTTTGTAGCGCATTCAGGTCGGGCCACCCTACATTAATACTGATCAGCACAGTAACTGCAATGACACTTCTCTTATTATTGGTGCTAACTCGATTGAAGTTAGTTCAAACGACACTGCGCGTTGTCCGACACCCTGCCATTAAAGTTTGGTTTCCTTTTTGACGGTGTGCGGTCTGGTCCGGTGTTGGGCTCGTAGATGTGGGTAAGCATATGGAGGCAGTTCGGAAATTTTTGGTCCTTTATGGTCAAATGTTGTTTTCGTGTTATCGATTACCTTAAGAAAATGTCTTTCTTCAATCTCACTTCCATGTTGATCAGATGATTGTAAAATGTAGATTGTGTCATTTTAAAGCAGGGTCTCTCAAACTCATAGCTCCACGTACCCTTATGAAGTTTGCCAAACAATAGCGAACCACTTAAAATAAAAAACTGGCTTTTTATTTTTTTTTAAATGAGAATTTTTGTCAAAATGAATACAGTCACAAAGAGCAATATGTTATTAATTACTCTGATGGATAGGCTTGTTTCTTGTTGCAATTTGAATCGATTTTAGGAGCAATTTTATCATTTTCAATCTCAATTCAACATATTACATATTGTACTCTCGAGAGGGTAGAGATAAAATAAAGAAATTTATTTTATTATGTTTGATAACATTTTTCATTACTTATACATTTGGCCTAATGTTGGTATATGATTGGGGGTACAGAGGATCCCCTGTTAAAATCCTGGTCTCAGTTCCAACTTCTATGTGCCTTAAAATTGAATTTTACCTCTGGCAAAGCACTGATTTGTTAATGAGAAATGCAAGGACACTCTGTGGTTGGAATTCCACGTTAAACTGTTTGTTTCCTTTTCCTAGTAGGATTACCAGAGGAAGTTAAGTGGCTACAAGATAGGCGCACTGCGCAGCCGGTAAGGAACTCTAGGACTAGGACCACAAGAAATTATGATACACCATCTTTACAGTCTACATTTAAATTAAAATATGCAATGATCTCATTCTGTATTAATAAAAAATATGGAATGAATCGAAAGTAACCACGAACAGAAGAAACATGTCTAGTGCAAAATGATTGGCGTTTGATATTTTATTGTGATTGCGTTCAGAAACGCGAGAATCTTTCAATCCTGTACGGTGCACGAAAGACTTTCAATGATGGTTTGTGAAGACTGCGTTGAAATATCAGTCAGGTGATAATGTGAGTCAGGTAAAATATTGATTCCGTGAAACACTTGCATGAAAACGTTAACGAAGACTGAGTAGGAACATGTCCGTTACACACGCGACCTACGGCCAACTCTGAACAAGAGAAGGGCGAGCCATCACTCGCCCAAATGTAGGCACGAACCAGTATCGGTCAAATGTGGCTCAAACTAACAGTTGCTAGCAAAATAAGCGTAAAATGAAAAGAATTGACTACTGAAATAAAACACAATGAAAGTAACAAAAATGAGCATTCAAGTGAATTTTCTGCGTGAGGCGAGAAATTCAAACATTAATGAATTTTTCAATCAGGTTTTACAGAAAAATCACAAAAAATTATTTACTGCTCAATTAATATTTATATCGTCAATCTTACTTTTATACGAATGAGATATTGAATAAATCTAAATAATACAATTTAATGTTAAATTTTAATATTTTCATCAAAATTATATTTTTATGATTATATAACAGGGCAAATAATTGATTTAAAATATAAAAATAATACATGCATATACCCTATTAATAAATCTGCCTGACCTATCGAAATAATAACTTTTTTGGGTCTTCTGGAGATTGCGATTACGTTACAACAACATTCAGTAATATCATTGGAATATTGTTGCTAGACGTATTATTTTCAAGCAGAAATTATGTTGTAATACAGCCTGGACAATCATGAAACCGTTAAAGACTTTCTAGTGGAGTCTTGCGTTTGACCACTGCAGTATTATGATGACAAGTCCAGGCGGAATCGTGATCTCCAGTAATCCCACTTTTTTATTGTTGTAACTAATAGCTAAGGATAAAATAATAACTTTTAAATATAATTTTTTCTAGTCGGATAGTGCGAGGAACCCTGGAAGAGCGAGGCCCCGGGCGACTGCCCTGCTTGCCACCCCCTAAGGCCGCCTCTGTTATCAGCACAAGGGGAACACTGACTGATGCATCGAGGAATTTCTATGGCTATATTAGAAAACTGAGGGGAAGGGAATGTGTTAGGATGCTTATAGATTAGGATGGAGAAGAAGTTACTGAGGATTTGAAAAAGGCAGAGATTTTAAGTACAGTAGAGTCCCGCTAATCCGAACCCCGGTAATCCGAACGTCCGGTTAATCCGAACATGGCAAAGCATTACATAGTCTTAATATAAAAAAAGGTAAAAGAATTAAAACACCCTGAAAATACAGTTCATACGCTATATAATTGTGTGGTTAACTACTGTACATGTACACAATTTTAATTTATACAGAAAAATTAGCTAGAAAAGATTAAATTTAAAAAGTGCGTAACACTGAAAGAAAAACTTTCAAACTTACGATAGTAGTTACAATGCTTAGAAACACACATTTCATCTCTACTTTTTAGAGCACAGACACTCAGTAATTGTTTTTTGGCGTAATGAAGACAGTGTGTTATAAGACGCAAAGTTGCGCCATCGTCTGATAAACATTAAATCAGCTGGTGTAGCAGTGGTCTGTTGCTCCATATAGCGTAGCGCGAGATCAAAGGCTTCTGCCGCGTCAGTGTGTGACACCAACTCTCCTTTGTCACATTCCGTCTCATTGTCACTTTCGTCGTAACATTCCACTTCTACCTGGTCTTGAGTCACAGCAGCCACTAAATCAACGTCAGTAAGGTGCTCCAGTATTGAATCATCCGCTGCCATCCATTCATCTACGTCTGCTTCACAGGCTTCTTCACATCCAGGGATTGTCTGTACCATTTCTAGGAAACTCTCCTCTTCATTTTCAGCTGGTATGTCCTGAAATTCAAGAGATGTCCATAGTTTTCTCCAAGATTTTCTCAAAGTGTTTTCTGAAATTTTCTACCATGCCTCAGCAGCCCAATAAACAACATCCATCAGATTTGTTTTTTTTTATTTTTTCAACTAAAGGAATGTTATCATCTTGGATCAGCATTCTTAAGAATTGTTTTCTGTAAATCAGTTTTAATGTTTGTAGTACGCCCTGGTCCATCGGCTGTAGAAGTGGTGTAGCATTCGGCGGCAAAAACTTTGCCACGATTTCTCCATCACATAATTCCTCAGTGCTGGGGTGAGATGGTGCGTTATCAATCAAAAGGATAGCACGGGGAGGCAAATTATTTTCCTTGGAAAACCGCCGGACAGAGGGAACAAACTGGTCGTGAAACCATTCTTTGAACAGCTTACCATCCATCCATGCTTTTTTCTGGTTGCGATAGTATTCAGGTAGGGATTTCATGTTGCAGTTTTTGAAAGCTCTGGGGCTAACAGATTTGCCGATCATCATTAAAGGGAGCTTGTGATTACCAGCAGCGTTGCTGCACACTAGTAAAGTCACACGATCTTTGCTCATTTTAAAGCCAGGAGCTTGGACTTCTGCTTTTGATGCCAGGCTTTTTGTTGGCAATGCCCTAAAATTAAGGCCTGTCTCGTCAGCATTATAAATTTGTTGGGGAGAATAATTTCCCTCTCTTATCAGTTTATTAAATTCATGCACGTATTCCTTCGCTGCATCATGGTCAGAAGAAAGCTTCTCTCCAGTAATTGTGAGCTGACGAATCCCATGACGTTTTTTAAATCTGTCCAACCAACCCGTACTCGCATTAAAAGACTCATCACCATTCATTAATTTGTTTAGGTAAACAGCCTTTTCCTGAACCATTGGTCCACTCAGAGGAGTTCCCCTTTCTCTTTCCTGTGTAAACCAAAAGAAAAGAGCTTCATCCACTTTATCGTACTGGGACTGTTTCAGAGTCTGCCGAATCTCGAGTGTTTTTCCCGAAGACGTTGCGCAGCACTGCTCAAGCTTCACTCGGTTCTTCTTCCAATCACAAATGGTTGCCTTACCAACACCTAGTTCCGTCGCCAGCTTAGATACATTCTCACCACTGTCCAATCGCTTCAAAGTATCCAGTTTTTCTCTGAGCGTTAACGTCGTATGTTTCCGTTTACTCATGGCGATAACACGCTAGTGTACACAAATTTTGTAAGTGTGTAGGCGATCGATTGCTAAGATTAACTCAGCAGTTCGCGAGCCGTCTGAGAGTGCACTGACCACGAACACTTCAAACATCTCAACAATAAAGGGAGGGAGTGAGTGTGAGCCATTGTTCACCCAGTTGTTCCCAATTGTTACCATGCTTTACCTACTTATATGCTTGGTATACTTCATTGTAGAAATTAGTCACTGTAACTCCGGCTAATCAGTACAAATCAGTAATCCGAACAAGGCCCGGTCCCAATTAGTTCGGATTAGCGAGACTCTACTGTAACTGGTTTAGTGAGAGCATTAGGGACAATGAATCAGAAACGGGAGGGTCTAAATCAGATAATGAGCTTAACAACACAATTAGAAATGAGCAGAACAAAAAATTTAATTATTTTTTTTTTTTTAAATTTAATTTAATTGCTATGGAGCACAGGCTCCGGTGGCAATTTCCCTACACACCCATCTTCCCCCTATCCTGCACCTACCTACATTTGCCCTCTACAAATTTTATCTTTAAATTCCTTCAAAGTTTTCGGTAAATTATTCATCATTTCTCTTGGTAACTCATTCCAATCCCTGACACCCTTACCTAAAAAAGAGAATCTTCCCACACCCTTGTGCCTGAAATTGAGTGCCAGCTTGTGGTCATGGTCATCTTTTCCCTTCCATGCACTACTTTTCATACCTATTGCAATATCTTTCCATGCCTCATCGCCAGTATATGCCCTGTACACTCCCATGACCCTCCTCATCCTCCTCCTGTCTTGCATTAATCCCATTCTAGCTCCTTTATCATATCCGTCACTGATTGCATTCTGCAATAATTTCCAGAAACAAATCTAGCAGCCCTTCTTTGCACCCTCTCCAACTCCTGTATTTGATATGTAAAATGAGGGTCCCATACTACACTACCATATTCGAGCAATGGTCTGACAAAAGTTTTGTAACCCAATTCCTTGACTTCTCTCGTACATCCCCTCATCACTCTCTCCAACAAGTGCAGAACTTTGAAACCTTTTCCTACCACCTGTCCTATGTGTCCTGCCCAGTTAAGTTTGTTATCAAAAGTAATTCCAAGATATTTACATTTCAAGTCTTCAGCAAGCAATTCTTTCCCCACCTTATATTCATAATTAACCTTTTGTTTTCTATTTGTGTATCTAATAAGCTGACTCTTCTTTGCATTTATCTTCATTCCATGTTTACCAACCCAATCAGATATCCTGTCCAGATCATCCTGCAACTGTTTACAATCCTCTATCGTTTTGATTCTTTTATACAGCATTATGTCATCTGCACATCCTGAGGAAATCATGAAGGAACTAAGAAAGCTAAAAAAAAACATAAAGGGGCTGGTGTAGGTAATATTCCTACAGATTTCTTAAAGATAGCAGGATGTGACATTGTACCTTATCTTGAATTATTATTTAAATTGAGTCTGGATACTTGCTGCCTACCACAGGATTGGAAAAGTTAGATAGTAGTGCTGACATATAAAGGAGGGGTGAGAAATAGAGACGAAAATTATAGGCCAATTAGTTTGTCATAAGTGGTATGCAAATTAATGGAGAGATTGATATGCAACCACATCAGGCATGTATGTGAGAAGTGCAAGTGATTTTCAAGTCAGTAACATGGCTTTTGGCAAGGATATTCATGCGAGTCTCAGTTAGTAGAATATGTGTCACTTACCACAGATGAAGGCAGGAGGGCGAGACACGTAAAAACACAAAAACAAAAGAATTACACAATATTTCGACTTAAGTCTTATTCATGTAGTAGGCGAGACATATGGCAGGGGGAAAGATGTGGTCACATCCGAGCCCGCCACATGAATCATTCATGTGGCGGGCTCGGATGTGACCACATCTTTCCCCCTGCCATATGTCTCGCCTACTACATGAATAAGACTTAAGTCGAAATATTGTGTAATTCTTTTGTTTTTGTGTTTTTACGTGTCTCGCCCTCCTGCCTTCATCTGTGGTAAGTGACGGGTAACTGTCTATTTTCCCTATCCTATCTTATTTTCAGTGCCTCGCGGCAGTTTCTTTGTTTCCTTTATCCAATTAGTAGAATATGTGCAAGATATTTTGGATGAAATGAACAAGGGAGGCAAAATTGATAGCGTTGCACTAGACCTTTCAAAGGCCTTGGACAGAGTAAGCCACAAAATGGTGGTAAATAAAGTAAAAACTATTGGAGTTGATTTCGTGGGTAGAAGAATTTTTAAAATGTAGAAAGCAAAAAGTTAGGGTAGGTAATGCAGTATCAAAAAAAGTGGTACTAAAAATGGGAGTGCCAAAGAGTAGTGTATTGGGGCCACAGCTATTCATTATTTTAATGAATAACTGTGTTAATGGGGTTTTTTTTATCAGAAGTTAGGTTGTTTGCAGATGGCATAATGTTATTTAAAAGGATCAAATCGGTAGAGGACTGTAAACAGCTGCAGGGTGATCTGGAAAGGATATTTAGCTTGGTTAGTAAACATGAAATAAAGATAAATGCAAAGAAGAGTCAGCTTATTAGAAACACAGATAAAAAAAATAAAGGTTGATTATGATTACAAGGTGGGAAAAGAATTGCTTGATGAAGACTTTAAATGTAAATATTTTGGCATAACATTTAATAACAAGCTCAACTGGGCAGAACACATTGGACAGGTAGTATGAAAAGGTTTCAAAATCCTTCACTTGTTGGAGAGAGTGATGAGAGGATGTATGAAAGAAGTAAAGGAACTGGGTTTCACAACTTTGGTCAGATCATTGCTTGAATATGGTAGTGTAGTATGGGACCCTCATTTTGGATATCAAATACAGGAGTTGGAGAGGGTGCAATAAAGAGCTACTGGATTTGTTACTGGAAATTACCGCAGAACCCAATCAGTAACAGATACGATAAAAAATCTGGGGTGGGATTCATTGGAAGATAGGATTTTTTTTTTTTTTTAACTGCTTTACGTCTCTTTTTAACATCGAGGTCTTTAGAGACGGGAAAGGATGGGGGGCAAGGAATGGGAAGGAATTCGGCCATGGCCTTTTGAAGGAAGCATCCCGGCATTTGCCTGAAGTGATTTGGGGAAACCATGGAAAACCCAAATCTGGTTGCCCGGACGGGGATTCGAACCGCCGTCCTCCCGAATGCGAGGCGAGAACGCTAACCGCTACACCGCCCCGCTCGGTGGAAGATAGGAGGAGGGTGAAGAGGGTCATGGGAGTGTACAAAGCTTATAATGGTGATGAGCATGGAAAGATACTGGTGTCAGAAATAAAAGTAACGCATGATAGGAAAAAGATGACCATGGCCACAAACTTGCACTCAATTTCAGGCACAAGGCTGTGGGTAGATTTTCTTTCATAGATAAGGGGACAAGGGTTTGGAATTAGTTACCAAGAGAATTGATGTATAATTTACCAAAAACATTGAAACATTTAAAGTTGAAATTTGTGTATGACAAAAGTAGGAGCATACAGAAATGGGGGGGAAATAAGTGTATATGGAAATTGCCACCAGAGTGTGCATCCCATCACAATTAAATTATATAAATCTCCTTTAAAAAAAATAATGTAGATACATAAAAAAATATATATTAATTTTATACCAAAGTATCTAAAATTACAAAATACCAATTAAACAAGTGGCTGTTGTTAGGTGAAAAAGCAGCCTGGACCTGGTAAAAATTTCTGTACAGCAGTATTGTATATTCCTCTCAATATTTCTCAGTTCTCAGCCAACATTTTTTTGTTGTTGTCATCAGACTCTCAACTGGTTTGATGCAATCCTACATCCCTTCCTACCTTGAGCTAACCTTGTTGTCTCAACATACTCCTTACAAACCATGTCCTCAATCATCTGCTTCATATATTCCAATCTCTATCTTTCTCTACAATTCTTCCCTTTGACTGTTTCCACCACTAGCAAATTATACAATGTCAGAAAGTACGACCCAACATCCTGTCTCTTCCGCAAACTTCTTACCTCATACATCATTTCCATTTCGTACTTTATCTGTCCACTTAATTTTCAACATTCTTCTATAGCAGCACATTTCAAATGTTTCAATTTTCCTTCTTTCTGGTATTTCTAAGTCCATGCTTTGCTGCCATAAAGTGTTAAATTATGTAATGAATAGGTATTAGTTATGCCAATTGTCACAATAAATGATTATTTCAGGTAATTCCACGTCACAACAACACAATTTTAGGAACAGAATTGACCTCACCATCTCCGATTTTCATTAAATTTGGCACAGATATACAGACCTGGAAAAATTGCAAATTTAATCGAGATATAGCCACTCATTTTTGAATTACAGATATATGAAATTTTCAAAAAATTTGCCCAATAAACTGCTAACAAACATTTTAGAATTGCTCTAGAAGCTCTCTTAATTTATTTAGAGAGCTGGGAGAGGTGTCATTTTATAGCATTTTTTCAGGCCTTTTCCTGTGGTATAACATTCTATTCACTAGCACTGGAAAAATAAAAATAAAACTGATTTTAAATTTTTCGAAAAGTAGACATACTAAGGTAATTGCATGAATAGTCAGTATTGTAAATCATCTGGTAAAATATAAATATGGTATGATAATGGGTTCATGGTTAAAATAATTTAAAACTGAAGCTTGTTTTTCAGTAATTGCCTGTATACAATTGAATAATACAAGAATGCTAATAAATGAATGTAATCTTTCTCGGCGTTGTTTATTTATAAACGTTTCTCGGCAGACTTCAAGACTTGCAACTGCACCTGAAAATGGCGACGGAGCATAAAGTCGCCGAAATATTGTGCATTAATAACAACATCACTCGGTTTGTTTCCCGAGAAACGTTTATAAAAAAAAAAGAATGCTAATGTTTAGGCCTACAATTCTGTGAAAATAAATATGAGCACTAACCTGATGAAAGGGTTCAACAATTAAATCATGCATACTCATAATATGAATATTTATTTGCCCATATTTTAATAAAATGTCACTTATTGTTAAGTGCTCATACTTTTTAACTTTACTTATTAAAGTTAATAAATCCATATTAATAACTGTTTAACTATAGGTAGCATTCTTGAACTACACTAAAGAAACTCTCAAACAATCAGAATTTGTGCCACCTGTGATTTTTCTGAAAATTATAGCATAGCACTACAAGATGAAGCACAGAGCCACCACTAGACAAGGATCTATCCTTCTGTAAAATATGAAGGCAGCTCGTCATAATTTATCCCTCTAAAATATATTTCAAATGAGAAAACTAAGTTGAACATTTAATTACATAGTGGTTTAAGATTGTCTACAGCAGAACACAGTTGCTGTTTACATCTTAGAAGAATAAGAAGAAGAAAAAAAACTCATAACCTTTTCAAAAACAGCCAAACAAGATTTCTTATTTTTCAGATGGGTCTGCTGCCCAAAACAAAAATAAGAAAAACATTTTTGAACCACTGCTTTCTTGAGGCAGAATTTAAAGTGACAGAAGAGTTGTACTTTTGGTCACAGTATATGGAAAATGGTCTTGTGACAGAGTAGATGGTTCAGTAAATGGCCTGGTAGCTCATGCTAGTTTGCAAAGGCCCTATGAAAATCAAATTCAAACCTTACAACAACTTTTTAGTGGGAAGTAGAAAACATCACCAAGGTAGAGTTTGCCTACTCAATCTAAGAAATATAATGAAATAGATTTGTTCCTGAAAAGTCACTTTGATGAAGCATTAATTATCCGAAGAACACAGCAACAGCATATATTAGTTTCCAAAACTACTTAAACATGGTTGATGCAAAACTTTTCAGATCATTTGAAGGGTTGAGTTAAAACAGAAGACATGTCAGGGTACTTCACTGTTGTCTATGAAGGAAACTGGTTGCTCAGATATGTTGTACAGAAAAATCAAGAATTTGATGAAGCAAAAATAACGCTCTTTCACCCAACTGGGCCATTACATCATTCTCATTTCCATAAATGCTGATATTCTGTGGGTAGTAGTGGATGTTCTGACAAAAGTGAATCCTGTGATTCCCACTGGATGAAGTTATGCTACAATTGGAAGTGATGTACGCCAAACAAATCCGGCTTTTTCAAACTTCAAATTATAAACATATTCTACTACTTAATGAAAAGTTTTAGTTTAGACTAACTATTGTGTTCTTCCTTCAGGTTGGTGCTTATATTTAATTTCAAAGAAGTGTAAACATTAGCATTCTTGTATTATTCAAATGTATACAGGGAATTAATGAAAAACAAGCTTCAGTTTTAAATTAGTTTAACATTATCATCCCATATTTATATTTTGCCAGATGATTTACAACAATACTAACAATTGGTGGAATTAATTTTAAAAAATGTACTTTTTGACAAATTTAAACTTAAATATTTTTTTTAGATTCCTCCAACAACAAAAAATTGTGATAGTGAATAACATGTTATATCATAATAAAGGGCATAAAAAATTCTGTAAAATGACAACCCTCCCAGCTAAGTTAGGAAGAAATAATAGAGCAATTAAAAATGTTCATTTGTGGTTTTTTGGGAAAATTTTTGAAAACGTTACGTAGCTGTACATCTGCACAAAATTCCATTAAAATCTGAGATGGTAAGGCTAAGAGTGTGTGTTGAGCTGACATGAAATGACCCTTTGTCTCCTGCTAGCAACTGCTGTAGTGGCACACGTGCTGTATACATTAGTCATGGCATAGTGTGATGTCATAGACAATTGTTTTGGCAGTTTCGCTAGTATGCCAGAAAGTTGTCATAGCAGTATTAAGAACTATACTTAAACCAAAATATTCCCGAATCTTCTAGCAATATCCATTCAGGCCTGTCCAGCACAATCTATTCCTGCTTCCTGTCTGTCGATTACTACTAACCCATGTATTTTAATGGTAAATGATTGTGTTCTACAGTAAGTTAAATAAACAATTCTCATTGCCCTCCTTCAAACTCCTCTCCAAATTTGCATTTGATATCCACAATGTGGGTCCCATTCTGTATCACCATAGCTAAGCAAGTTTTCTTCAGTTTCGGAATACATCTTCAGAACACCCTTTTAAGTATATGAAAGACAGTAAAATGTGACATCCCCATGTTTTACCACTGCTGCAGTCTTGGAAAAACATGACCCTACCCTTTGTTCAGTTAATGTATTTTTTTTTTTACTTAATTTGAACACCTTGTTAAAGAGTGACTTTAAAATGTAGCATCAAATTGACATGCTATACAAGTGGGAGGCCTGAGAAAGTTTTTTTTCTTACAAGTATGATATCTAAAGAAAAACTTAACAGACTTCTCAAACAGAGGATAGGCTCGTATCATTCACAGACTCAAAACTTTCATCAATTAATTAGCGAGGATAATAATACTAACACGTTAGCAATGTCTTTCAACTATTTAGTCGGCAGCCAAGGGAATACAAAACCGCCTAATACAACTGACATGTAAAAAAGTAGTTCTTGCTTTAAGACATCCAATGCTCTAAATTTTCCATTTATCATTAGTTAATTTCTAACTAAGGGCTCAAATACATTATCTTCATAAAAGGTAATGACGCAAATCCGAAGTTGCAGCAGTATACTATATTAGTACAACTACTTTTATAAGAAAATTAACCAAACTGTTTATGACTAGATACGTAAAAAGTAAAATACCAATAAAATATCATTTCCTGCACTTGTACAACTATCAAAATCCAAAAATTACATATGTAATTGTTGTACTTAATGCAATGGAGTTAATGAAATTAATAAGTATTAACTCACAGGTTCTCATTCAGTCCAGTTTACATTGGCTACCCAACAAGAATCATACTAGAAGGAATTATCTTTTTGGTATTAAAATTTGTACACATGTTCCTAAGACGATATTATTTAAGAATATATGTGCCCTATAGCCACCAAATACATAATAATTGAGAAAGTCGTTCCAAATATAGGCAGATTGATGCAAGTTATTATACAAGAAATATGTATAATTAGCTGTTCATGTGAGAAGCAAGTGTTGCTTAAGATTCAGTCCTCGAGAGAAAAATGAGTTCCACATCCATACAGTGTAACTGGTCCAGGTTGCATTTCGACCTAACCACTTCTGCTAATACTGACGTGTGTAAAATATGTCCAGTAGGAAAAACTGTTTTTGGAATGAAAATGTGATTAACACATTCCTTAGAAGATACTGTGCATGAAGCTGATAAAAGGGGTAAGAAAGAAGTAATACAATACAAATTGTCGAGTTACAAGTGGTGTTAGCCAATATGTAGAACCAACCATTATCATGAATGTGCCACTTCTGCATACAGTGCACATGCTTATTTTTAAGGAGCTGTATTACCAGAGGATGTGGTTAGGTTGAAATGTAGCCTGCACCAGAATGACAACTAATATTCCATGGTATATAGTTGATTTTAAGTGAAGGAGGAGGCTGCCATGCCAAATTCTGACTATAATGACAGCAGAGGTGGCTTGAGACATCTGTTACCACTAAGTCGATAATGTGCATAAACGTATATTTCAGTGAGCACTAAACTTTGTTACCTATTTTACAGCTTTCAGAAACACTTTTCCTTGAAGAGTTAATGCCGAGGTAGCAGTTAGCCATTATTCAACTCGAAATAAATGTTTTCTCTACTGGCCACACTTTGCACAGTAATCTCCTAGTAGTCCAGGCAGCATTTTAAACAACCTCCTCTATTTTTGAGTCGTCATCATAAGAGGTTGGCTTCCATCTAAAGTAGATCAGATTATTAGCATCTTAGTCAGCACAGCATTTTTTCCTGATAGAACACACATCTGTTTTATGAAATTCAGTGCTGTATGTTACTGAAAGTTTAGTGAGCTGTTCCCACTTCTCCATATGCAAAAATGGATGCAGAATGTTTTTTTTATCTCGTAAAATAATGCCTGATAAATATCTGATATAAATGTCACTTAAGGTAATACTTCTTGCATAATAAACTGAATATCTTTACTCGATTGATGTGTGTTTGGTGGCTATAATGTAGGTAAACAAGTTCACAAATAAAATACCCCAAGAAATGTTTGAAAAAAATTTCAGACCAAAAGGCCAATTATTTCTGGTGTAGTTCTCATAGTTTAGGTACCCATTTTACTGCCACAGCATTTGATTAAAAATCCAAAAGGATTTAAAAATAAAACATTTCAAAACTATGTCTCAGCTGGCTGCTTTTATTACTTCTATAACATACAGCAAAGCATAAATAGTAATTCTGGTAATTCAGTCACAACACACACTCATAATTAATACATACTCAAAACACCAGATGTATTTTTTCCAAGGAATGTTGCCCACGCACACCTAACATCATCGGGCTGATATTTGGGGCCAGTAACCAGAGGACTGTCAGAGAACTTTGGCGCAACATTAACTGTAAGCGATTTTCTTGGATCTCCTTCTATGTATACATGCTTCATTGGAGGACGGCATTCCATCTGACACAGATCTGCAAGAGGTAACGTTAATACAGTAACTCAAAAAAGCTTCCTATAAAGCGTTATGAATAGGAGTAACGTGGCTCCTACCTTCGCAGATATGTCCTAACAGAGCTCTCCTAACATTGTGAACACTGACACCAGCACGTTTGTAGACGCAAATCACTCCATTTAACAACTTCCAAGCAACTTCTGCTTCACTCAAACCCATTTCATTTAACCTTTATTTCTTGCACAAATATCCGAGATAGTTATTATAATTTTATTACAATGACGATTTCATCAAATCTTACTACCGAAGCATTTTGTAACAAATACCTTGTTCACGTAAAACAAAACAATACATTTTGTTACTAGTTATTGTTAGTAAACAAATAGATAATTGTCGTTGGTTATCGATAGTGGTGAGTAAGGTCGAAAGAAGAATCTTGTTTTGACAACTGTGAATGGCTTGTAGCAACAAGCGTTGAGAGATTTTTTAGGCTAATGGAAGAAGACCGAAAACTTCGGGCAGCCGAAATAAGAACAGCTCTGCATGTTTGGAGTAGCTTAAAAGAATCTCGCATTTAGCTGCAGAAGGATCTGTAACAAACACATTATCCAGCTTACATTAGAAAACGTGATAGTAGCGCAAAGACGGATATCGTAATAGGCTGAGAAAGCTAGTTAAAACCGGATATAAGTAACTTAGAAACTTTTAATAACTGCATGAGGGTTTAATTTAAATTAATTTAACTGTGGTGGAGCGCTTGCCCCGGTGGCAATTTCCCTACACACTCATTGTTTTTCCACCTATTTTCCTCTCCTAATTTCACCGTTTTTGGTAAATTGTTCATAGTTTCTCGTGGTAATATGTTCCAATACCTAATACCCTTTCTAGGAAATAAATCTTCCCACGCTCATATGGCTGAAATCGAGTGGCAGTTTTTAGTCATGGGCATGGTCAACTTTTCCCTTCCATGCACCTCTCCTAATTCTTCCCCCAATATCCTTCACCTCATCACCAATGTTCGCCCTGTACACTCCCATGACTCTCTTCACCCTCCGCTTGTCTTCCAATGAATCACATTTTAGCTCCTTTGTCTTTTTTTCATTTTCTGTCATCAGTCTTTCGACTGGTCTGATGCAATCCTCCATCCCTTCTTATCTTGTGATAATCATATCAGTTACTGATAGTGTTCTGCGGTAATTTTCAAACACAATGCATGTCCCTCACAATACTATCATATTCTAGCAAAGGTCTGAAAAAAAAATTGTAACCCAATTCTCTTACCTCTATGGTAAGTCCCCTCACTATGCTACCAAACAAAATTTTAAAACCTTTACCTAATACCAGTTCAATGAGTCCTGCCCAGTTAAATTTGTTACCAAACGATATGCTAAACTATTTACATTTCAAGTCTCCAACAATCACTTCTCACCCCACCTTATAATCATAATCAGTTTTTAGTTTTTTATCTGTGTATCTAATGAGCTGACTAATTTCCCTGCATTTATCTCCGTCCCATGTTTACCAACCCAGCTATCCGATCCAGATCATCCCGCAGCTATCCACAGTCTTCCACAATTTTGATCCTATTAAATAGCATTATGCCATCTGCAAACAATCTAACTCTGATAATAGGTCATCAACACAATCATACAATAGAATAATGAATAGCAATGCTCACAATACGCTACACTGTGGCACTATCATTTTCACTTCTACTTCTATTGATACTGCGTTTCCTACCCTAACGTTTTGCTTTCTTCCTTTCAAGAATTCTTTTATCCAGAAAACCACATTTTCACCAACTCCAATAGTTAATACTCCATTTAGCACAATTTTATGGCTCACTCTGTAAAAAGCTTTATAATATCTATTGCTACACCGTCAGTTAAGAGTCCCTTGTCCATTTCGTCCGAAATATCGTTGATATGGCTTACTAATTGCTTTAATATCCGTGCCAAAAGCCATATTGTTGACTTGAAATCCACGTCCTTTCCTCAGACTTTTCTGATGTAATTGCATATCAATCTCACCACTGATTTACCTACCACTGATATCAAACTGATTAGCCTGTAATTTTGGACTCTATTTATCATTCCTACTTTATAGATCGGTACTACTATACCACTTTTCCAATTTACTGGTAAGAAAAAAGTCTTAGTTCTTTCAGGGTGTTCTCAGGATGAATTTCAAATTTCTAACTCTGCTCATTTGAAATCGTTATGATTTACATCCTTCCATTCCTGAATCATAATCCCTAAGGGTCTCACCACGGACACATATAACGCGTTTTAAACTGGATTTACGGGGGCACATAACGCGCCATATGACCGGTGTACATTCGCAATGAAAATCCGGTAATCTGTCGCTGCCCTCGATTTCAGGTACGTCACACGGCGAATTACGATATTTCTGTCCGCCGTGGAGAGAAGGGGCCCTACATTGCTTCGCCTTGGGCAAAATTTGTGCTTCAGAAGATCATGTTGGCAAATGATTTTGACCAAACGGTGCAAAGTGTTTAGTTCCAGTGGCCATCTATGTTGATTCCACATGTTACCAATTAGGTGTGGTGAACACTTCATATGTATAAACACTGACGTGTATGATGAAGACGTGCCATCCTTTGCATATCCTCTAACTCGTCTGTCTGGATGTAGGGTGTGCAGTCCTTTCCTTACAGATATGTGTGTGTGTGTGATGAGTGGAATTGTGACGTATACATGGACATGTATGTATGCCTTCCTCTGTGGTTGTGTATCTAAATATTGTTATAGGAAATTACTCGATCTCGAAATTTTACCACCAATATGAGCTTGTAACCACTGTTTCTACATGGAGTAGGCACTCTTCTATTTCGTACTAACTGTGCTCTTTACATTCTGCTGCCGTGTGTGTTGGAAACGAGCTATCAGCCGCACGTTGTTCACTATATGTCCTTCAACACAAAAATAATTTTTTTGGAGAGGGTGACGTGGGGGTGTGCCAGAGAAGTAAAGGACTAGGGTTACAAACCCACGGTCTCATCATTGCTTGCATATAGTTGTGTAATATGGACTCCACATTTAATGTAGAATGTAGGGGAGGTGCAAGGAAGGCCAACTAGATTTGTAGGTGGAAATTACCTCAGAACACAATCAGCAGTTGATATAATAAAGGGGCTGGATTGAATGTCACTGGAAGATAGAAGGAGCATAAAGAGAATGATGGGGCTGTCCATGGCACATGATGAGATTAAAAGGACTATAGCTGGAGAGTTCACAACGGTTTCTGGACGAGAAAAGTTTACCATGGCCACAAGCTGGCACTTAATTTCAGGTATAAGGCATACATTAGTTATGAGGCCTGGATAGATAAAACATGCAAACACCAACTTTCATTCACGACTGCGATCACGTCAACCAGTGAATGAGAGATAATATTAGAGAAATAAGATGCCGTACTGACGCTTATATAAATTCTTTCTTCTCTTGTGCCATTCAGAATTTGAATGCACAGAGTGGAGATTAGCATTACTTTCCTTTCTTCATGTCTGTTTATAATTGTGAGACAACGTATTTTTTCACGATCCTCGACACTTCGGTATATATTATTCATTGTACGCAAGTGGAGAGACTATATTGTTGAGGGGCATATAGGACAAACGCCAAGTATGGCGGTTTGGGGGAGCCATTGGATTTAATATGCTTTCCTCCCTACTGCATGTTTAGGACAATCTGAACAGCAACAGCTACATCAGAGAGGTTCGGCCCTTCCTTTAGACAGTTCAACATACCACATATCAAAACGACCTTCCCCAACCACATGTGGTGAGGTATTCTTCTGATTTCGTCGTCTACACGTTTATCTGACATGTCACCCATTTTCCTCTATTCCTACATCCACCTCAATTGCCCTATACAAATTTCCACTTTAAATTGTTTCAACGTTTTTGGCGAATTGTTCATCAATTCTCTTGGTAAATATTCCAATCTGTGATCCCCTTACCTAAAAAAGAGAACCCTCTTCCATCCTTGTGCCTTAAATCAAGTGCCAACTTGTGTTCATGGTCATCTTTTTGCATCCACGCATTACTTTTAATTCTGACACCAATATCCTTCCATGCCTCATCATCAACATACGCCTTGTACACTCCTTCTGTCTTCCAACGAAATCTATTTAAGCTCTTTTATCATATATACTATGTTCCTGTTTGCGTTCTGCGGTAATTTCCAGAAACAAACCCAGCAGCCCTTTTTTGCACCCTCTCCCACTTATCTGTTATACACGGTGCAGATACCGTAGTTAATTATAATTCCTAATTGATTTGTGTGTGTGTGTGTTAATTTCCTAATTATAAATAATTTGTAAAAAAAAAAATGATGTAAATATTTAATTCTAACTGGCTTCCACAGACAGTAGTGTGCAGAGGTAGTGTTATAATACTGTAGTAAATATAGAATAATATCGTTGAATTCAACCAGGTATAGAATATCTGTGGATAGTTAAGAAATTAGCTGTGAAGTTGGTTTTGTAATTCAATTTAACGAAATTAAACCAAGGCATTTAATAATAGTTAAGTGCTATTATTTGATTTGAAAGTAATTTTGAAGAGAAGGGCCTTAATTATTTCATAAATGGGGCTGACCTCCCATAATGCAAATTAAGCATTGAAAAAAACTATCGGTCGGCACGCCAAAAGGTTAATGTATACAGTTTGAGAAGTTGCATATGGCTAAAACTGCCAGAAGTAAGTATTAATACATTAAACAGGGGTGTTGCATTTGGAGACTACTGCCAGGATCGGTTCATCAAGGAATTTTCTGAGGGCGACGTGGAGCAGATCGGCTCAAATTGGCAAGTACAGATTCCAGTTTCTCTTTGGACTTGCAGTCTCATATTCAACAAAAAGAAGAAGTATCATTTAATATTAATGTTTCAATTAAAGCAATTTGCAATTAAGACAAGCACTGAGTCAGCAAGAAAATAAAGTTCAATTGTTAGAAACTAAATTGCGAAAAGAAAAGACTTTACAATCAGAATTTATAATTAAACTGTAATGGTAACGAAAGAACTACTGTTTGCAACAAATTAATTAAAACAGATTGTCAGAAAGTAATTAAATTAACAAATATAAACAAATTTAAGAAATTGTAAAATTGCAGTAGCATGTTTAAAATAGATTATAGGCATCTGTGTAAGACTATAGCTAAGACAAAACAATAATACAAGTTTTTAAAATAAAATAATAAGGGGGAAATTCATTTTTCGAGGAATATTGTAACTGTAAAGTACTGAATTAGTTTTTTTTCGTTTTGTTTTTGCATGTACATGGTTGCTTATTTGCAGTGCTATACCAAGTGGATTTTTGGTATTTCTGTAGTGCATTTCTGTATGCATTATAGATATTACGAAATTTTGTAAGTGTTTTTGTGGTCTAGTATTCAAGTTTGTGCATAGTATTATTGGCGTTGCAATACAGCGTTGTACTTTTGGTGTTGTGCTGTATAAATTTGAGAGCAGCCATTGTTGAATATTAGCGGTTTTTTTTTTTTTTTATTTCGCTTAATAAAATTTATTATTGTTTCTGAATTATTTTAATTTGCTACAAAGATGGAAAACGGTTGCTTTAAATTGATTAGAACGGAAGCGCAAAATGATTTGGGTGAGGACCAAAATAATACGTCAGAATGGCAGACGGGTAGTTCGGGAATTGTTAGTTTTGATAATAAAGATACATTTAGAGTCCAAAGTGGTAATAGTAATACTGTTCAAGCGGAATTGGCTAGTAGTCCTAACGTTAATGCTGAGGTAAAAGGGGTTGCAGAGTATTTTGAAAGCAGTAATATTAATAGTAATGATGGTTGTAATGGGTTAAATGATAGGGACAGCGACGATGGGCGAGATAATTATGTAAATGATGCAATCTAAGTCGAACATCTGATATTCGAGAAAGGAGTGTAGATTCCCAACAGTTCATGTCATGTTTCAAGCAACTCCAAGAAATGATATTAAATCAAGCCATAGAAAGAAAAATCGAAATGCAAGAAATGAAAACAGAACTCGTGTCAAATCAAGAAAAAATTATATTAAATAAAAAAAAAAGCAAACCAAGAATTGAAAGCAGAACTTATGTTAAATCAGGAAAGAGCAATTCAGGAATTGAAAATAGAAATTGTGTCAAATGAAAAGAATAATGAAGATAGTTTCCAGGTTATGAGAGATGAGATGAAGAGAATTCAAGTAAATTGGAAGCAAGAGGTGCGGACTGAATTAGAACATTTCCAAGAAGAGGTTAGACAAGATGTAGCTGGGATATTGGATCAACGTATAGCAGATAATAATGAAAGACAAAACGCCATTATCGCAAACATCAGAGAAGTCATGCTTGAAAATCAAAAAGAATGTAGGGAAGAAATAATTTTAGTGAAGCAACAAACTGCAGGCAGTATTATTCAATTGAAAAACAGATTGATGAATGAGTAGGACAAAAGATAGGTGAAGTTTAAATTGAAATTGAACAGATTGGTTCTAGATTCAATCTGGTAGAAGAAAGATTGGAAAGGTAGAACGCCGACCTAGTGCGGTTGTTACCGGAACGGTGAATACGTATAATCCACCGATGTTACCTGATGGAGTGTTTAAACCGAACGGAAATATTCACCCTGCAGATTTTGTAAAGATCTATGGTAAAGACTTACCATTAGAATGGTCGGATATAGAGAAGATTCGCTATGTCAGAGGTAAAATGAAGGATGAAGCTTTTTCCTGGAGCTGTGAAGCGGCTGAAGAGTGCAATGATTACAATGAATTCTTGAGAAGATTTCGCGAAAAGTTTTGGTCTGCACAAATGCAGAGAAAATTGACTTTTACAATTGTCGTCGTTTTGGCAGACGCGACGGGAAGATACGAGATTTTTGCGACGCAATGCGAAAGGAATTGCGTTATTTGGATCAACCAGTAGGAGAGGTTGAGCAGATTGAAATATTATTGCAGAAACTCCCGAGACAAGTGCAAGATAAACTAGTTGTTAACCAGTGGGATAGGATTCATAATTTCTTAGACGCACTTGAGCGGTAGATCGGTGTAACGAAATGTACGAATACAATGTGGAAGGTCACCGAGAAAACGGCTACGAGAATAAAAAGTTCGGGGACAGACATCTTGATGGTAAATCAAATAACTGGACATACAGAGGAGATTATGTGTATGGAAGAAGAGAAGGACAGGTGAATCGGCAAGACAGAAGCGATGCGACAATTTGAAGGCAACGCTAACAATAGTAATGGGCGTGGTTATGTATCGAACAGACGGGGAAATCAGCGACCGCAATACAAACAAACTATGTACATGAAAATAAAAGGTAACAGGCAACCTAACGAGGAAAAAGGAGCGGCAAACTTAAGTCCGCAACTGTAAAGGTCCTATCAGTGGCGGATACAGTGGTTGCCGGACCATCCAATATGTGTGATAAAAAAAGCAGTAAACGATTACAATGATTACCGGAGTAAGCAATCAAGCAAAGAAGAATATCTAAAGTGGTGGGAATATTTGCATAGGATGAATAGCAACAACTGTGTAACTATGTCAGTGGACAGCTAAAGCAAATGAGAAAACGAGTATATATCGGAGTTGGCCAGAATCAGTGTACATGATGATAATGGCAAAGATGGTGGTGCAGAACATGGAGTAAGGAGAGCGACGGAGTTAGATAAGTTGGAAGAAGATGTGTTCGTAGAAGGAAATTTGTGCAGCGAAAGAAATGAACTACCTCTAAGCATTGATTGTGATGGTACGTCGAGTAGCGACGATGAAGAGGGCGAAGATATAATTGAAAAAAAAAATAGGTTTAATAATGAATCCAATGAAAATGAAGGAAATAAAGTGAGAATATTTTTTGTAAAGTGTGTCGACGAAGAAGTAAATACTGGTGTGTCTCAGAGAAGAGTGCCTGAGAATGTAACGAAAGGTAGTCCAGACAGTACGAACGCGTCAGCGCAGCAAAACAATGAAGTGGCTGTTGTTGTTGTTGCTGTTGTTGGGGCTTTAGGGCGCGTCAACGTCGGGGTTATTAGCGCACGAAGTCGCAACTTGTTCTGATTTCAGCCGTAGGGAAAGATGCAAGAAATTGTTGGTACAGGGTACAACAGGAGACGGCCGACGGCGGTATAATGTAAACAATTTAAAGAGGGACTTTTTGCCAGAGTTGCAAAGAGATAAATGGTCGCATGAAGAAATTGCGAAAGATTTGTTAAGTGAAGAAATGCATGACGTTTTAGAGGATAAAATATGACAGCCATTAGTTGATGTGAAGATATTTGGAATAGAATGCCAAGCGCTAGTAGACTCCGGAAGCGACCTGACGGCGATATCACACACGTTGTATGAAAACATTATAGCAAGATATAAGGTGACGGAAATGCCGGTAAACCACATTCAGATCATGGGGGCAACCGGGAAACTAAGCAAGAGAAAAAAACTCAAATTTGGATGGAATTAGAAATGGATAGATTCATAGAGTATATGAGTAAGGACTAAAAGATTGGAAGAAAAGGAAAAAAAACAGAACATGATGGGGGCATAACACTGAGCTGATAAAATGTGATGAAAGTATAATGATGAAGAAAGCTGAAGATAGGAAAAGGCGGTATGACAAATGAGTAAAACCGACCGAATTTGAGGTAGGAGATTTAATTTTGGTGAGAATGAAAAAAAAAAAAAAAAATCCAGAGAAATAAATTCCGAAATAAATAAATTTTTTAAAATATATCACGGACCTTTTAGGGTCATTTCTAAACCGAATATTAAAGATTATGAACTGGCATATCCTAGGTCAGATAAAATATTAGGATTGAGAAACGTTGTAAACTTGAAATTTTATAAGTCTCGCCTAAAGGGAAGATCAAAAGATTGTGACAGGTAGTAATTGCAAATAGTGGATTGTCACTTGAGTTGTGTGAGAAATAATTGTCATTATAAACAAGGAAAGACTGATAAAGATAGTATGAGGATTGGTGTATTTGTTTGTAAATATGTTAATTTCATTGTGTAAATATGAGACACTGATTCAATGACATCGAGATGTAGGTTGTGAGTGGAAGAAGTAAGTGGAGTGATAGAGATAGTGATTTGAAAACTAAAGAACATCTCGGCAAATAAATGTGTGCCATCGTTTAGTTGTGCCTCGATGTGAGGGCAATTATGACATATCTGTTATAATTGCAGATACCGTAGTTAATTATAATTCCTAATTGAAATTTTGTGTGTGTGTTAATTTCCTAATTATAAATAATGTATAAAAAAAAAAAAAATGTAAATATTTAATTCTAACTGGCTTCTACAGACAGTAGTGTGTATAATACTGTAGTAAATATAGAATAATATCGTTGAATTCAACAAGATATAGAATATCTGTGGATAATTAAGAAATTAGCTGTGAAGTTGGTTTTGTAATTTAATTTGATGAAATTAAACCAAGGCATTTAATAATATTAAAGTGCTATTATTTGATTTGAAAGTAATTTTGAAGAGATGGGCCTTAATTATTTCATAAATGGGGCTGACCTCCCATAATCCAAATTAAGTATTGAAAAAAACTATCGGTCGGCACGCCAAAAGGTTAATGTATACAGTTTGAGAAGTTGTATATGGCTCAAACTGCCAGAAGTAAGTATTAATACATTAAACAGGGGTGTTGCACACTCCTGTACTTCATACTCAAAATGTGGGTCCCATACTACACTACCACATTCAAGTAATGGTCTGACCAAAGTTTTGTAACCCAGTTCCTTTACTTCTATACATCCCCACATCACTCTCTCCTACAAGTGCAGAATTATGAAACCTTTTCCTTCTACCTGTCCAGTGTGTCCTGCCCAGTTAAGCTTGTTATCAAATATAATGCCATGATATTTGGATTGCAAGTCTTCAACTAGTAATTCTCTCCCCACCTTATAATCATAATTATACTATGTTCGCTCTCAACTGGCGTGGCAAGGTCATGTTCCCCTCGCCACGCGCCTCACCTCACTACCCCCTCCCATTCCCTTCCCCTCCGAGTAGACCGCTGTCTACAAGTAGGCAGGAGGCATTGTCGTTTGTCGCAGTTTTGTCGTGTTAAAAACGCCCTAAGTGAAATGTTGTCAGATAGTTGTTATATTAGGCGACAGTCAAAAACAATAATTTTTTATGTGTATAATTATTTTTAAGATGCTAGAACACTCTGAAGAGAAATTTAATACACTTTTTAAGGAACCGCACAAAATGACAGCAGAGGCACGTGGCGTGTCGAACGAACAGTGCAGCGTGTATGTAGCGAAACCAAACATACACCGAGAAAAACCGGTCACGGAGATGGATGACATTCGGATAGATTTAATTCGGCATTCCGTACTAGAATTTTATGACCAAGAGAATATCTTATCATAAGAAAATTGCGGGAGAAACTGAAATTAACACTGGAGGCGTCAGTGCTCCGCATAAATTACTAAAAACACTCTAATTCAGATACAGAAAATTTAATAACGGCACAAGTTGTCGGATGCAAAGGACAACATTGTTACAGCACGGGCTTCATTATTAAGAAAAATATACGATTTTACTAAAGAACTAGAGGTGGGCAAAGTGACTCACTAAAAATAGCGGTGTTCATTTGATCACTCTACGAAAAGAACTAGTTCTTTTCATCGGTTCACCAGTTCACTGGCTCAGTTTAAAGAAAATGAGCAGTTATATCCATTTTGAGTGTAGTATCTGTTCGTTTTATTTACATTTATACTGATTAATTAGGTTAATCTCACATTGGTTATTTTCATTTATTTTTCATTTATTCTGAAACATTTTTGTTTCTTAATACTACCGGATTACTTTCACGCATAAAAGGCCATATCCAAGAGTCAATGAAACATTGTTCGGCTTACTGGGAATATTTGATATTTGAGCATAGATAATTTTACATTAATTTATTTACAAACACAATGTACAATCAATTTTAAAGAACTTTTGGCTTTAAATGAAATGAAGGTGACTGTTCACAAGTAAAATTTTACTTATTTTGCCATTCAGCAACCTACTTCTTTTTTCATTGCAAATTTATCCAGCTTTTGAAAATATTCTTTCACAAGGCACGCTAGTAGCCGGAATACACAAAGAGAAGCAGAAAGAGAAGCGGAGTGGGACGTCAGATTCAAAATAACTAGCTCCCCATTGGCACTGCTCCACACGGTGCTGAGCGATGGAATCAGAGAACGTCCCGAATGACCTAGCTCATTCCGTGCTGAGCCATGGGATCAAAGAACGTTGCGAACGAACCAGCTCTTCTCGATCTTCGGGATTTCTTATTCTTTCAGAGTGGAGTGGATAAACAATGAATAGCGAGGAACAGAGAACAGACATGAGTCGCGCCGCGGGCGACAGTGGCAAAAGCACTTATTGTTGACGCACACTTGATTGAAGTTCAATCGAGACCGACACACCACTCTCATTATGGCCTACAAGAAGAACTACCGTTCACTTTTAATGCCCGAGTGCTCACTTGCTCTTTCAAAAGAACTGTTCTAAAGATCTGGTTCACTCGCGAACGACCATCTCTAGAAAGAACATCCTCTTCGGCCTGTTACCTACCTTGCCGAGACGTGGGTAAATCAAAATCACGCAGGGAAGTTTATTTGGCAACACACTAAAACAAAATGGTGGCTTCAGGGTTCCTGCAGGTAAAGACTGTCCATTAATCGTATGTCATGCTGGTTCTGCAACTCATAAGTTGAAGGAGCTGGTTAGTGTTTCAGTCTAAACGTTCTGGTGACTATCACCAAGAAATCAGTAGTGAATTGTTCAGAGAATTGTTTTCCAACTTGCTTAAGAGTCTGGGAAAATGATGTGTCCTCGTAATGGATAATACAAGTTGTCAGTCAAAACTCAAAGAAAAAAATCCAGTCACTATCACTTTCATTTCAAAATTTATACTACGTGTTTCGAGAATTAACTTCCACTGGGAAACTCATCTAAAAATTGGATTTTATTTTCGAAATGTCTTGCGCAACTTTTAAAACTAAAAATAATGACTGGGAGCAGTAAATTTTAGTCATTGATATCACGTAAATAATTTTTATCTTTATCAACATATGAAAGAGAAGTTGGTGAACACGCAATTTATACGACACACGATTCACTAATTTCACTCATGACAAATAAATAAAATGCTCGATTTTACTAAAGAAAACATCACATTAGATGCAAGTTATTGTACGTTGTGATGATGTTTGCGCTTGTGCGGCCGCTGTTTCCCCTTCGCCTGTAGGGGCTGGGACGGCAGAGTGGGGATAGAGCAGCGTTACCTTGACCCGCCTCTCTTAACTGAACATAGTATAACCTTTAGTTTTTTTGATCTGTGTATCTAATAAGACGACTCTTCTTTCCCTTTATCTTCATCCAATGTTTACCAACCCAACTAGATATCCTGACCAGATCACCCTGCAGCTGTTTATATTCCTCTACCGTTTTTATCCTTTTATATAGCATTATGTCTTCTGCAACAAGTCTAATATCTGAGTGTAAACCCTCAACAACAGTTTTCATTTCAATAATGTATAGCAGTGGTCCCAATATGCCACCCTGGGCCACTCACATTTTTACTTCCACTTCTTTTGATATAGCATTTCATACCCTAACTTTTAGCTTTCCATCTTTCAAAAATTCTTCCATCCTGCAAATCACTTTCTCATCCACTCCAATAGTTTTTACTTTATTTACTATCATTTTGTGGCTCCCTCTGTCAAAAGCCTTTGGAAGCTATAGTGCTACACTATCAATTTTGCCTCCCTTGTCCACTTCATCCGAAGTATCTTGCATTAATCTCAGTAACCGAAATTCGCATGAATATCCTTGCCTAAAGCCATGTTGCCTACTTGAAAACACTTACGCTACTCACATATAATTCTAATGTGGTTGCATATCAATATCTCCATTAATTTAAAAACCACAGATGTCAAACTCATTGGCCTTTAATTTTCGACTCTATTTCTAACCGCTACTTAGTGTGCAGCCACTACTATCGCACTTTTCCAGTCCTCTGGTAAAGCAGCAAGTATCTAAACTCAATTTAAATAATAATTATACATATGGTACAATGTCACATCCTTCTTCCTTTAAGACATCTGTAGGAATTTTATCTATACCAGGTCCTTTATGTTTTTTCAACTTTTTTATTTTCTTCATGATTTCCTCAGGATAAATTTCAAATTTTTTGTTCTGCTCTTTTCTAATTGTATTATTAAGCTCGTTATCCTATTTAGACCCTCCCGTTTCTCGAGCCGGAATGAGTACATTTTTCCCGTAAACCTGCAAACTCCGCACTAAGTGTGTATTCGGCCCGTTATTCATAATACCGACAACCTTTTCTTTATGGGACTTTATCCCAAAACGCTTGCGGTTTTTATATATGGACGTGTCTACCTCGTTGCTATTGCGGCCCATCTTCATATGGATCACAGTCTTTCACTAATTAAATTAAATTTTCGGTAGCTATAAAAAAAAGTAACTTAGGGCTTCTAAATTGAGGAATGACGAATTCATAACGAAATCAGTAAATCCTCAATTAGAAAAGTCAAGAATTTACATTCCGACATACACTAGCTTTTTGAACAGAATCCTAACTCTTGCTATCTCCAGAAGAAAAAAAAAAAAAAAAAAAAAAAAAAATATTCGTTCAAAATTATTGCTCGTTTGAAGTGTCGTATAGCTATGTATTTGCGGACACCGCGACGGCCCACACAGCTAGTGCAAAATTTCGCATCACGGTGTTTCCGAATGTTCAGCATAGTTTTGCCGAAAATAGAATTATTCATTAGTTTATATAAATCTGTTTTGGCTCAACAATGAGAGCTGGTGTTGAAAAGTAGATAGTTTTTCAACCATGGCGAGTCATTGACCGATAATTCCCTATGTAGCTTGGTCACCTTGAGCCCAAAGCCTAAGCATTTCTGGAGGACTCGGTAATGGAGAAAACACCGTACCTTGTTCTCCTGTATGCTCACCAGCTTGTAGAGCCTAAAGGGGCTCTTTGTCTGGACATGGTGGTAGATCTGCTACAACATTGTGTTTATCCAGGGGAATCATAAGGTCAACATGCAATATGAAATCCCTACACGAGTGGACTACAACGCTCATGAAATCTATGCCAGCAATCTAAAATCCACGAGAGGGTATATACTCTACCTTGGCCTAGCCATACAAAATATTCACGTTGACGTACATTATAAAATTTACCAGCGCCTCGCGGTTATACTCCGACAAGTATTGGTTATTTGCCTTAGCATATCGATTGATGCACAGGAAAATTCCTCAGTAAAACCCTCTTTCGAAAAGGACAAGCATGTAAACATTAATGAGAAGATCCATTTTGACAAGCATGCTCCTTAATTTAGCCTGCCACGAAAGGCCATGGAACTTGAAGACTTCCCTAAACATATACTCTTAAATTTTTATCCATATACAGACATACAACTCAATAAAGTCTTTATCTGGAAACCCTGCGACACTTGTACTGCGCTCGTAATCACCACCCGAAATATTAGATTCCAACAACGAACTATAAAATTCTGACTTTAGTGAAAGCTTGGCCTTCGAGAGCTTCCCCCAGGTTTACATGTACTCATAAGGGAAGATACTTTTACGTTTAGCTAAATGGAACTGGCGGTCGGCCAAATGAGCACGGGCAATGTGCATGTCGTCGTCCTCAACGTTCCCAACCAGATTATCTATTGAGACCTCTGCCAAATGATAAAAGACCATAAAGTAACTCAGGTACCTTCAACCTTAACAGAAAATTAAATATAACGTTCTATGTTGATTGTAAGTAAATCCATTGCACAGTCGTCGAGGTTTAACAACTCTATAACTGGAAGATGATCGTCATGCACATATAGATTGTGAAATTATGAACTTTTATTTTACTATTTTACTTTTATTTTATTATAATAGCAACTGATTAGTAAAAATAATTTAAGTATTTGATTAAAGTACTTTTACCTAGTTATTAATTATAGTAATTTGATTGAGAAGTAAAGCTCTTATTTAATTTGAAAAAAAAGTTAAAAATATAGTATAAACTTTATCAGACTACTTTATCAAATAAATTTAAGGTTCGTTTAGAATGTGATAGAAGTATAAGGGAAAAATCATGACTGGAAAGTGTGGCACCTGCCGCAGGTTCGTTGCGAAGGGGTTGATGTTAGAAGTGGTTTCATTGGGCATGTAGGGAAGAGGAAACGTGGGAAATAAATGAGGCTCTCCCATGGTTTCGTTCACTTTGTTTTGGGGATGAAAGGATGAGGGAGACGGGTGAAATGATCAGGGAGTTGCATGAAAGGATCAGAGTTCTTGGTGCTCGTCCTGTGGAGGCTTAGCCTGTGGAGGTGTGGCCTGTGGAAGTTCCGCCTGCAGGGGCTCCGCCTGTGGGGGCTCAGATTGTGGAGGCTCAGCTTGCGGAGGCCCAGACTGTGGGGGCTGAACTTGTCGAGGCTCTTTCTATAGAAGCAGAGAGATAGTGGGATGGAGGAAGTTGAGAAGGATGGATAGGAGCTGGTAACAGGTCATAGGAGAAATATGGTTAATAGGATGAAGAAAACAGATACTTCAGAAATTGTGGGAAAAAATAGGTTTCACCTGTTGCCAGAGTCAGAAAGAAAAGAGCCTGATGTAGGAGTAGATAAGATGCAAACAGGCCTTTAGGAATAAAGGCGTGCAAGGCAAGAATAGGAGAAAAGGGTTCTGCTGCCAGGTAGTAGCCATGGGTGAAGTGTAGGCCCTCTTCTGCAGAATCAGTTTTTCAAACCTAGTGCAACATTAGGTCAGGTAATAGAGGATATAGGTTCACTTTGTAGGAGTTTGACTGAGGACGATAGAGTAGTGAAACTGAGAGGCACGCGGAAGAATATAGACAGAAACGTGAGTTATAGTATAGAGAGTGACCTGAGGAAGGTGGTGAAGGAGGCGCATCATACCAGGGTGAAACTCATGCCGGTCCTAAATCGCCACAATGAACTATTCTGTGACGCGGGTAAATGTGGAAACAGCAGTGCTACTTGGGAAAGGCATTTGTTCTGTTTTGAGGTTTGTGCCTGTGAACACCATTGGTAGGTGGGGTATCACTAGGCATGGCCTACGCTTAAATAGAAGGGACAAGTGGGTACTTTCTGAGTTGTTAGCAAAGGCAGTAAGGGAGCCCATTTCCAGAGATGATGCGGTCAGAACTGTGCCTTTTTTGAATTAGGGGCTGCTGGCGAAGGGATGGAAATAGATTATCAAAGAGATACTAATTGTATATCCACAATGGGAAAAATCACAGTTGTTAAAGAAATAGATGAAGTTGCTGAAACAATAACTGACTGGTGTAAAACTTCGAAGGAGGAGGTTAATGCTGAAAATATAAAGCCAGTAATAAGAGTGTTACTGGTGAACTGTAGAAGTATAATGAACAAGTAATCGAATTTGCAAAGTTAATAGCGATACACGAACCACGTGTGATAATTATGGCAGATAGTTGGTTGAAAGAAGAAGTACTAGACAGTGAGGTTATTCCCAACAGTTACAGAGTGTACCGAAGAGACAGAGGGGCAATTGGTGGAGGAATTTTTATACTAGTTAACAAAAAACTACCACAGTTCACTGCTGTTCATAGACAATGACCACGCGTTTCTTGGGATAGATTTCTAGCGTAACAAAAAAAATCAGGGTGTTGGCTAGTGGTGGGGGAATAGAGAGTTTGTGACAAAAGATCTTAAGCCGGCCCCCGAAGAGACTCCACTCGTCCGCGAGACGTCACAGTTTTAAGTTCTTTACAAGGCAGGTGGCCAATCAGCGTTCAGGGTCGTATGACGTCACAAAATGGCGGACCGTTAGTTCTTTGGGCTCTTGACAGGTGGCAGCACATCCCTGGGACGCTGGACCGTTAGTTCTTTGGGCGCTCACGAGATGGTGGCACCGCTCGGGGTTGCGCCTGTATTAGTTCCTCGACCGTCCGCCCAGATGGTAGCTGCTGTCAAGTTAAACTTTGGGGAAATTCCGTCCGGACTAGTCGCAACTTGTTCGCCCCGCAGACGTGCGGACCACTTGTGTCAACACACCCTGGTATGCGCGTTGCGAAATTTGTGCTGTGCGGGGATATTCCTAGCGTACCGTTAAGCAAGCACTTGTTTGCGCGCGCCATGTTTGCGACACTCCGCCGGTATAAATAGCTGCCGACCATGTGGACCAGGCCTCCATTGTCTTTCAGTTGCTCGTTGCGCTTGGATCGTCGCTACACCGTTATTCACCATGGTACATTCTCAGTCTGCTTCAGGTAATGTTAAGTGACTTTAAATAATAAATTATCATGTTTGTTTATACCAGTGATACTAAATATTACTCTTTTTTTCAGAATTGCCGGTGCTGTCCGCCGCAGATGTGGATGATTTATTCGCAAACCGAAAGTAAATTTCCTTTTTTTGTTAGTTGTATTAATTTAAACTATTCAAACTAATTTTTCTTTTCTTCTCTGTTTCAGATCTACCGGAGATCTCATCACTGTTTAGTGTAGATTTAGAGAGAGGTAAGTTTTTCGAATGAAATTAATATATTTTTGCGGTATATATTAACTCATTTCATATTATATTTTTTTCTATTGTGGAACCACGAGTTATCTCAACTCCGGAGCTGGTGGTGCGTTACGCTTTTGCTGGAGGTATGTGTTTGAATGTAATTATTTTTTTTATTTCTCTTGCAAGTGATTGATAATCCAAATTTTTATTTTTTTCTATTGTAGGTCCACCAGTGGAGCCTGTGAGTACCTCAGCTAGCAGTGGTAAGTATCTGACTGGAAGTAAGTTTTTTCCCTCGTGGTTAGTGTGTTTGATACTAATTTTTTTCTATTGTAGATCTGCCAGTGATCTCCACTCCAGAGCTGATGGCATGCTTCAACGAAAATGATTTTGCAAGTGATAAGTGTTTTCTCGAAATTTATATATTTTTTGCTGTAGTTATATTCTTCTTTGATACTAATAAAAATTATTTTGTTACAGGTGTTAATGCACAGCATGCATCCTCTTATTCTGAGCTGGCGAGGTATTTTGCTAATTGTAAGTTAAAATATTATTTTCTTAACTGAATTACTTTAAACTTTTTGGCTGTGCAGTGAAACTGATTTTTTCCCGCAGATTATCCTGAACGTGAAGATGATATACAACATCTACATAAAACCAATCTGCCTGAGGACGTCTTTGCTGGTGGGTGTTTAAATAATTTTATCTCTGTAGATTTTTTGTCATGTCTGACTCATATTTTTTATTTTGTTGCAGGTGCACAGCAAGGTTCCTCGGGCACACATAAAAGGAGAATGACCACCGAGGATGGATCATCAAAGAGGATGAAAGTTGCAGGTAATATTTTTTATTCCCTTTCAATTAATGACTATCTTACCATGAATCTAAAAATTTGTTGTTTTTGTTTGCAGATGGATATATGTCGCCACCGGACCTGGAAGCACTGTGGGGCATTCCAACCATCGTGGAAGTGCCGCAGCCAAGTACCAGCACGTGGGCAGACCCTTTAGACAACGAGCTGCTTGCTACTCTGTCACCAATTGAGGCCCTCTTGGCGACTGATGAACCCTCCTCACAGTGGCTGCCCAACTCACCAGCGACCGGGTCCGGTGTTAACGCGGGTGGGAAAAAAAGGTAAGCCGGACGCTAGGCGGCTAAAGCCAACTATCAGGGCAAGTGCTTACGAGAATAGGTTACTACACATCACTGTTCAAAATTCAGAAAATTTTAAAGATCCAGGCAATTTTATCAGATCATGTTTCGATATTTTTGAAGACCAAATTTCCACGATTACTCACAATCCTTCAACACCGGCTCTAAAATGCCAGGTGGGGTTGGATTGCCTTTTCAAAATTCATAAGAACAATGTCACTAACGTCAGCCGTAATTGTTTTATGCCCAAGATGCGGTAGCTCACATTAAGCACTACCCGGGGAGAGTGGTATGAAGTATACATGTTTCAAGATGTGATGAAGAGATATAGTGAATTCCAGGATCGGGATAGTGGTAAATGCCTCGATCAAATTAACGCCCTCGACATCCATATAGCTAAATTCGAACCGCTGTATCGGGGCTCTTCATTTATAGCACTGCCATCCGATGTCCCAGCAATGAAAGCAATTATCAATGTTGATAATAGTGATGATCGTTGTTTTCTTTGGACGATCCTGGCATTCCACGAACGGGTGCACGTTCACGCGGAAAGAGTCAATCATTATATTAAAGTACGTTCCAAGTACGATTTAAGTATTGCAAGCATAGACTTTCCTGTAAAATTGTCAGACATTTCTAAATTTGATACGCAAAACCCTGAATATTCGATCAATGTCTACGGCTTGGAACCAGAAGGTAGAAAACATAGAGTTGTAGGCCCCCTCCATCATGCTGCAGTCAAACGCGAATTCCATATTAACACGTTGCTGATTACAGAGGGTGAAGATAAGTTTCACTACTGCTGGATCTAGAACTTAGCGCTGCTAGTCAAATCCTCATTAATTAAGTATAAAGGTGCAATTTTTATTTGTGATAGATGTCTGTAGCCTTTCAGTCGCAAAGATCTCTTGGAGCGCCATGAGGTTGATTGCGCAAGGGTTGGCGCTGTAAGAGTCGACCTACCAGGCGACGAAGAAAAAACCTTAAAGTTTAAGGATTTTGTACACCAACAGTGTGTACCATTCGTCGTTTACGCGGACTTTGAATGTTTGTTGAAACCCTTTGATACGTGCAGACCCATCCCCAATGCCTCTCACTTTTGCTGCGGCATACCACGTCGTTTGCGCATACGACCCTCAGCTGAACCGATTCGACTCATTCTCAGATAAAAACCCTGAGACGTGGCTGGTGGAAATACTCGTGAAACTGGCCCATGATGTTGATGAAATTTAAAAGGTGGTAACACCTCTCGTAATGTCGGCTGATGATGAGGCAAAATTTACCAGTGGCACTGTATGCCACATCTGTGGTGGCGGCTTTGCACCGGGGGCCGTTAAGGTCCGCGATCATTGCCACATCACAGGTGCATTCAGAGGGGCTGCACAAAATAACTGTAATTTACAGTACAAGAATGAAAGAAACATACCCGTCTTTTTCCATAATTTGTCTGGGTATGATGCTCACTTCATTGTTAGGGCCTTAGCACACCTCGATGAAGATGGGATGGATGTCCTGCCCATCAACACTGAACGTTATCTTTCGTTTTCTATCTCGTGAATCACTTTGCGGTTCCTGGACTCGTACCGTTTCATATAGTCCTCATTAGAAAAGCTGGTTGGAACCTTGAGAAGCGTGACATGCACATTACAAGTAAGCATTTCACGGACCCCGAGAACTTCCAACTGGTTAAGTGAAAAGGAGTCTTCCGTTACGAATACATGGATTCCTGGGATAAGCTCAAAGAGGCCACGCTCCCTCCAAAGTCTAAATTTTATAGTTCGTTGTAGGAGTCTGAAATTGCGGACGACGACTACGAACACGCGACACAAGTATGGCGTACTTTTCAGATCCAAACCTTCGGTGAATACGGAAGTCTGTAAATGGGGACAGATGTAAAACTAAGTGCCGATCTGTTTAAAAAATTTAGGGCTGTATGTTTGTACAAGTACACTCTGGACCCCGCCCATTTCACAGCTCCAGGCCTTTCGTGGCAGGCCATATTAAAGGGAACGCGTGTCGAGCTGGATCTTCTGACAGATATCGACATGCTTCTCTTTTTCGAATGTGGAAATCGTTGTGGTATTTGTCAGTGCGTCCACAGGTACGCCCATTCAAATAACCGGTACATAGCGGAGTACAACCCGACAGACCTGAAAATTTCATCATGTATTTTGATGTAAACAATCTGTACAGCTAGGCCATGTCAGAGTATCTACCCTCTGGAGGGTTTCCATGACTATCGACCGAGCAGATTGCTAGAATAGACTTTATGAGCGTATCAGCCGACTCACCTAGGGGTTCCGTTTTAGAGGTAGACTTGCCGCCCCTGGATCTACTTTCCACAAGCTGATGACTACGTTGGAGGATAAGGTTCAGTATGTCCTCGATTACCGAGTCCTCCAGAAATTTGTAGGCTTTGGGATGAAGTTGGGCACGGTACACCGGGTAATTTCTTTCAATCAGTCAACGTGGTTGAAAGAATACATCTCTCTCAACACGTGTTCTCGTCAGTCAGCCAAATCAGAATTTGAGAGAGACTTTTTCAAACTTATGAACAATTAACTTTTCGGCAAAACAATGGAGAACATTAGAAAACACCGCGACGTGAAATTGTGTACAGGTTGGCCGGGACGCCGCGGTGCCCGCAAGCACGTGGCTTCACCACACTTTAAGCGTATGGCAATTTTCGAGAAAGACTTTGTGGTTCTGGTGATGGCGAAAGTGCGGAAATTTTCAACAAGCCGCTCTACGCCGGAATGTGCATTCTCGATCTGTCTAAACTGCGGATGTACCGATTTCACTATGGATTCGCAATTCCGCAGTTTATACGCCCCAAATTACTTTATTTGGACACAGACAGTTTAATCTATTTGGTGAACGGCTGTGATCCATATGAAGTGATGATACACAACAGGGAGGAATTCGACACATTTGGTTATAAACCCAACAATCGTTTCGGTATAGAACCCTATAACGAAAAGGTAGTTGGGGTTATGAAGGATGAGGCAAATGGTTCCCAGATTATAGAATTCGCCGGTCTTAGGTCGAATATGTATGCATTCCGGCTAGAGACCGATCAGACCTCAAGACGGGCCAAGGGTCTGGCACGCACCGTCACAAAAAAACTCACCATAGCGGATTACATTGACTGTTTACATGGTGCTGCAGAAAAGTTTCACACCCAACACCGATTTCAATCAAACCTCTATAGAATGACTACTGTTGAAGTATCCAAGTTGGGACTGTCTAGATTGGATGATAAGCGCTATATTTACCCCTACTGGATTGGAACCCTACCTTGGGGGCACAAGTCTGTACCAGAGTGAATGAGAGTGTGTAACTATTTTGTAAATATGTGTGTGACTGTCTGTTAATATATGTGTGAATGGAGATTAAATATAGCGTTTATCCCGTGGATATATTACAGTGAACTGGAGGGTGGGATGTAAATATATATTATTTTGTTGTAAATAGTTGTATCGCTGAAGTTTTTTTTAGTTATGTGTTTAATTTCAATCATGACGTGTAAATAGCAATTGATGAAGTTTTGTTCATCTGTCTAATGTCGATCATGACGTGTAAATAGTAATTGATGAAGTTTTTTGTGGTCATCTGTCTAATACTGAAGTTGTAAATAGTGTCATATTTTCTCTGGGATTTTGTCAGTGCACTGTATTTAGTATCAGTCATATACTGTAAAATGGTCTCAAAGCCTCTATGTTTTATATATTGTAAAATTGACTCTATATAGTTAAAAAGTATTGTCGATGAACAATGCAAAGAAAATCTTAAAAAAAATAGTCTCTTAACTATGGGTGAGGAGAGAAAAAACAACAAAAATATGCTGTACTGATGTTTATTGATGAATCATAATTTAAATAAATCTTTTACATTTACCCATGTGTTATGCGATTTATCAAAACCTAACCACTTCACTAATGCCATATTCTTCCTTTTCCTTATTACTCGTTCAACAAGAAGTGTACTTTAATGTTTTGTTAATTATAATTCTTGCTGATAAACTGCTCCTGCAATATCTTTACCCTGATAATCTTTAAGTAAATAAGTTACAGGATTTGATAATTTCACTTTTCTGATGGTAAACACTTCAGTTGACCAGTCTGGCAGATTGTCTTTGTAAAACCTACTAATCCTAACGTGATCACCAACTTTGAATTTTGCTGGTGTGGTAGTCTTCACACGGAAGTACACTGTTGAAAGTAGAGAGTTTTCCTTTACATCACAGGGTTTCATTTTGATGGTGCTATGCCACGTGTTGTTAAAATTTGACAGTAACTGAGGAAGAAGTTCAATCCACCTATGTGAATTCTTGCCACATTGCATTCTTAATAGTTTTGTTTAGCCGTTCAACTATTAATGCTATAAGATAAGTATATGTTGAGTAGTGATTAATACCATAGCTAATCATGAGTTTCTTGAACTTGGAATTGTAAAACTCTTTTCCGTTGTCAGTTTGTAAGTTTTTCGGAACACGACCAGCACATAAGATTCTCTTCATAGCATCAGCAACCACAATAGCTGTCTTGTTCTTGAGAGGTAAAGCCCATGCAAACTTTGAATAAGTATCAATCACCATCAGTATATACTTATAGCCACTGTTTTTACGAGAGTATGGAATCATTTCCAATATATGAGCTAGCCACAGATCATCGAGTCCTTTGATAACTACGTGACGTCTTGGGAAATATCTTCTTGCTGGTCTATGGAGTTCTGCCACAACTTGATCCATGTTACAATATAATGTCTCTTTCACGTAGTTCTTAAACCACTGAAAAAATTTCTTTGGAGTGTGCCGTATGTCCTCCAGATGTCGATGAGGTAAGTAACTATCTTTCGACGAGTTCATTTGGATCGTCCCAATACACATATTCCTTCATAGGGAGAAGACCAGAACCAGACTGATTTACAATTTTAGAGATTATGGTTTTATACTAAATATTCCCAGGTGACTTCAAAACTTTGCCTGATGGACTAAAATTTACTCTGTGAGCACACGTGTTGTTTAATATTTTAGAATAGCTTTTCAAGTCCTTGGCACTATACTGTTTTGGGTTTTTCAAAAACAATAATTCCATTAGCCCTCTAGGTCTTCCGTATTCCCTACCATCGATTAATAAACATTTTCATCAATAGTAACAGGTGAGTTCCCAATCATTAGTGAATCATTTTTATTTCGGACACCATACACTGAATCATAATCTCGCTCACTTCGACTTAGTGACTTCAAGAAATCTTTGATCAAGAGAGGAGACTGCTGCTGTATATGTCGCTGAGGTAAGAAAACTCTTTCCATAGTATCTGTCACAGGTCTTAATGAATTCTTGAAAAATTTCTCGAAGTCAATCTGACCTGTCTTCAGTTCAAGTAACTTTCGTCCAATTGCATTACGAGCCTTTATAATGCCACGATTAGTTGTTGTTGGGTCCATGTTTACACATTAAATGAAGCTTGTGGGTGTTCACTGTACTATATCTCATTGTTAATGTTGCTGTAAACGGTTTGTAGTGTTGATTATTTACAGTTGGGAAAAAACTAAGTTTATCACCTCGCTTCGCATAGAGTAACCTTGCATCTTTACTCCAATTCAGTCTCACATCAACCCTACCCGGTTTGACTATTGAGTCGATTACACCAATGACAAAGAATTCATAATAGTTTAGACCTATCTCTAGTATGAATTCGTGATCTTGAAGCATGTCTGTTACTGCAATAGTTATAACCATAATCACTTCTGCCGTTTTCAATTCTTCTATAAATTTATCAACTTATCGTTTGGTGGCGGCATCGTCCTCTTTGATTGGGTTGGCCACGCGCTTGAGTACTTTACCCTCGCAATCCAAATTACCCTCCTTTGTAAGAAGAATGTTCTGTAGTGTGTACACAAATACTCTCTTATTTTGAGTCACTGAAGTTCTCCCAAACTTGTCCATGCTTGTAATGATACCAGTACATAGGGTGTTCAGCTATTTATTCAAAAATGAATCAAATCCGTTGCGGTATCTTCAATGGTACATATCGCAGTCTTTGTTAATAACCAAAAATCCGTGTTTACATTCATTCCAGCAGTACCCACATAAGTTCTTTAACTCCTTGAACGTCATATCGGTGTTGACGTGATCACTGTAAATGTGTTTTAGATTCATATCGTCATGATTAAAGAGCACGATCAAGTTAGCATTGTCTCTAACCAACTGTTTCGGTATACGGCTATATGTCTGACACAAGTAAAAAGAATCCACTGATCTGTGCCCGCCCATGCAAAAGTAATCTCGTATATTATTCTGCTTCTCACACGAATCATCGTCAAACACAAACACAGGGTTAGGTACAGCTTCACTTGGAGGAGGTACACTTTGATTATCTGTAAATGTAAAATACTGAATTTCTTTAATAGGTTCTAATAGTTTCCCTAGTAATTGATACTTTGGCTGGTACAAGGACTTTGACATTTACAAATCTAAGTCCATTTAGGTGTTCCAGCAGGGACAGCACAAGATTGGTTTTCCCACAATTTGATGGACCACACACTATTGCCATCACTGTCTCAGGGAACAGAGATCCATTCTTCCACCTAGTATTGTTGCCGGCAATATCAACATTACTGACGGACAATGTGTTTCTCTGTTTGACGAACTTCATATTGACAAGGTTAGGTGGTTGCTCCGGCTATATAAAGGCAAGCGAAAAAGTAAAGTATATTAGTTGGTAACAATGCCTCCTACGAGGAAGAAGAAGAAGAGTCGTGGCTTTTAAAACAAGCTCATCGACAAGATGCCTTTTGAGGCTCATATACTTACATACCAGTTTTGTGGTCCAGGTACTAAACTTGAAAAACGGTTGGCGCTTGGGCAGAAGGGATCAAACCACTAGATGCAGCCTGCAGGGAACACGACATTGCTTATGCACAGGGGGCAGATAGAGCTGAAGCAGATCGGATACTCGCCGAGAGGGCTGCGGATAGAATGAAGGCTAAAGATGCAAAGTTTGGTGAACGTGCAGCGGCGTTCTTGATTAACAGAGCCATGCGTGCCAAGTTAAAGTTTTGCGGAGGTGTTAGGAAAAAGAAACCGAAGAAAAAAAGAAGGGTGGTATTCTTCCATTAATACCATTATTTACTGGCTTGTCAGCTGCTGGTGCTTTAGCAGGCGGTGTGGCTAATGTCGTCAAAGCTGTTAAAGCAGCGAAAGAGGCGAGTAACCAGTTGGCCGAGGGGAAGCGACACAACAAAACGATGGAGACATTTGCAATGAGGGGTAAAGGTTTATATTTGAAGCCATACCGGAAAGATGGGTCTGGATTAAAAAAAAGTCGGTTCAGCCGCTGACGGACGATGACATACGTAAGCATGTAAAGCGTCTGCGCATACCCTATTAACGTGGTGTTTTCATGCGTGACACATTACCCAAAAAAATTCTTGAACGTGAATGTGGAATTGTGAACTTGGATAGTGCTAAAAGTGCTGGAACACATTGGGTTGCTTACATCAAGTACAAAGATGGTGTAGTTAAATACTTCGACAGTTTCGGTGACTTAACTCCTTCGTTGGAACTGCAGCGATACTATGCAGGGAACAGAATACTTTACAACGCGCAGCAACACCAGAAGTTTGGTACACATGTTAGTGGACATTTGTGTTTAAAATTCCAGTATGAAAATGTATGACATCAGTCTTGAACGAACCTGGAACAGGATAACACATGTCTGTGACACTCTGCTTGTCGGGCAACAGTTCAGTCTTGGGCTGTGATTACTTTGCACCAATAGATTTGAGCCAACGTGATTACACAGTCGGTTTGGTTGACTTCCAGACTTACAATTCGATTCCCAATGGACGAATCAAATTGTAAATTTCATTACTCGAAGAATAAAGTGATAGTCATACCTACAGGATCTTACGATATTAACGATTTGACGAATTATTTGGTTTGGCACACTAAAAACGACTTGCTTGTAATTAAAGCAAACAACTATTCACTCAAGTGTGAAATAGAAACGCATATGGAAATTGACTTCTCTAAACCAAACTCAGTTGAATCTCTGCTTGGATTTTCTAATCGTGTTTTAAAGCCTGGATTTCATACCTCGGACTACACTGTGCAGATCTTCAAAATTAACGCTATAAGAATAGAGTGCAGCATATGTACAGGAAATTACGTCAACGATAAGCTGGGACATACACTACACGAGTTTTTTCCAACAGTCCCGCCAGGGTACAAGATTGTTGAAGTACCCGCTAATGTCATATATCTACCCATCACAGTGAAAACTCTCAGTAATATCAACGTTAGAGTTGTCGATCAAGACGGTAATTTAGTGGATTTTAGAGGAGAAACCATCACTCTCAGACTACAAATAAAAAAGAATGGGCGCTCGTTATAACAAGAAGCGTCAACCACGCAAAGCTGTTAGTCTTGAATCAACAGTGAAACGATTAACACCTGAAATGTGCTCTTCCTACAGTCGTTAGGCTATACAATTAAAAATAATGGATGAGGTGCTAGACATAACTTCCAGTGTGGAGTTTGACGAGTCGGTGACGCGCAAACAATATTTGAGTAACCAACCGCATACGCCAGCCACATTTAGTAACAATGATGAAATTCGTATACCGATTCAGAACACTATACACTACCATGCGAAAGCTACTTGCATATTAAAGGAAGATTCATGAAATCGGATGGGACAGAAACGAATTCACTTATCACATCCAATGCATTCGCTTTTCTGTTTGAGGGAATTCGATATGAACTCAATGGAACAGAAATTGACCGAAATAGAATCGTTGTATCACAAGCACATTAAAAACGCTTATTTCTGCAAGCCCCCACAAATGGGTGTTTTGATCAATGCAGGATGGGTTCAACGCGCTCCTGGAAATGGTTACTTTGATGTATGTATACCGTTGAGTATGCTCTTGGGGTTTTGCGAAGATTTTAAAAAGATACTTGCAAATATAAAACAAGAACTAATATTGATTCGAGCTAGGGACGATAAAAATTCATATATACAAGCCAATGTAAATCCTCAGGAAAGTAAATTCACCATCAGCAAACTGGCATGGGTAATGCCTCATTTCCAATAGGTAAAAGAGAAAAGCTAGCGCTCCTTAAGATTGTAGGCAGTGGGAAACCACTTCGCATCAATTTCAGAAGTTGGGATCTGTTGGTGTACCCGTTGCTTCCAAACAGCAACACTGAAATTTGATCTTTGAAAACATTAACGCAACTGGAGAAACCTAGGTTTGTGGTTCTGGGATTACAAACAAACAGGAAACGGAATGCGGAATTCAGTGCAGCCATCTTTGATGACTTCAATTCCGCCAATATCAAAGTGTTCTTAAATGATGGGGCGTATCTATATGAGAACATGAAATTGGACTTCAAGAAAAACAGAACCACAGTGTTGTATGATATGTATGCAAGATTCCAACAGTCTTACTTCGAGCGAGACCATCCCTCGCCGCTACTAAAACGTGAAGACTTTATAGAAACTACCCCTATGGCCGTAATAGACTATTCACATCAAAATGAGTCTGTTAAAACAGGACCTGTGGACATTCGTGTGGAGTTTGATAGCAGTGAGAATTTTCCTGCCTACACTGCTGCATACTGCCTGATCTTGCACGATCGTGTAGTAGAATACGTACGTCTGACAAGTGTCGTGTGTAAGCTGACATAAAATCAAGTAGCAGCCAGTCTTGTCAACCATTACCATGCCGACCATCTTCCTGGACGCACAGGGATTCACGAAGAAGGATGGTGGGTTTATTTTCAAAGAAGTTGCTTTATGCATAGTGTTCTCAGATAAAATTATCGCTACACATTGTATTTCTGTATCATCACCATAGCGTGGAGGTAATGAACCATCAGTTAGATGGGTAACACATAATTTCCATGGAATACCTTGGAACGCAGATGGTGTTTCCTTCAGCAAGATGTGCCATATACTACATGCAATGACAACTGAGAATGATTCAGTCATTTATGTTAAAGGACTGGAGAAGGCAAGATGGCTACAGAAAATTATCAGGAAGAAAGTATACTACAACATTGAAGATTTAGGATGTCCACCACTGCGGGTACTCCAGAAAATTAACTTGAGAAAACTTTGTAACTTACATTCATTTTGTAATAATATGTGTGCAATGGAAAATGTAATTTTAATCGCCAATCGGTGTGCGAAATAAAATATTTTTTAAAAAAATATATGCTCTCTTATTACTTAATTAGGATAGATGAAATGACAAAAGAAAAATCTGGTAAAATGATTTTATTTACTCACATTCAAATTCTCTGGTTACAATTGTGTTCACATCATCAAGTACAATTACATTTTTGTATACAATGATTTCATTTTTTAGTTGCATATAGTTTATTGTAGAACTGTAAGACACATGACTAGAGTGAACGCGGCCGATGTATACATCGATTAACTTTGTCATCGAAGCCGTACATTTGTAGTAGTCACTTATCACTTTATCCGCCATCTCACTAACAAATACGTTGTAGTAAACTGATGCGATGCAGCTCCACTTTTTCCTGGTTGACATGGATACGGTCACTGCAGGCTGCACGTCGACGAGGTTCTGCCATGTAGATTCGGCAAGGAAAATGCCGCTGGTAGGATCAGTGCTGTGGTGAAAACATAACATTTTCACCCCCCTAATGTCTGGCTGTATACAGCATGCTCACCGAGTGGGGTGCTGGTCCGGTCGCTGCCGGTGATCATTTTGGAGACTACGTCCGACTCCATGACGAGGACATTGTAACAGCCGTCATACCTGAATTTTTAATAGTGTTGTACTGTATGAAGTATTTGTAGTGAGCTAAAGTTTGCTTGAATATGATCTGGTATGTTTGTTTTGTAATTTCTTGTAAATCAGTGTATATAGACTTAGTTTTATGAAAGAAAATTATGTAAAGTCCATTTAATATGTTTAAGAACAGAATTGTGCAAGAGAATTTCTTAAATGTTTGTAATTCCATGTATTAATGTAAGTTACGATGTCTTCAGGACAATTTTCTACAGTTCGAAATGATTTCTGTAAATAATTTTGTATTTAAGTATCTCTAATTACCATTTCTGATCATTTTATAATGTTGTTAAGTAATTTTGTATTAGTTCCGATTGTTTTTAATATGTTTGATTGTTTGAGTGATTGTTAATGTTCGAGAAATATCGGATGGATGCCTTTGAAGAATTCTCACAATTTCGATAGAGAATATATAAACAGATCGGCTGGACAGAGTCAGTAATGAGTATTCAGTATTCATTCATTCATCCAGTTAGTTTTCAAGTTGAGTTCACAGAAGTTTTATAAAGATTATCTCTGCGACTGCTCAGAAGTGCATCTCTGTATTGTATCTATGCATGTGAATATCGCTGACTTCGTTTTGAAAGAATAAACAAATCTTCAACATAACCTTCTGGTGGACTTTTTAATTAATCAATAGAGTAATTAAACCACCGAGGAACCTAATATGGCGACTGTTGACATCGACGAGAAGTCATTAAACATCTGTGAGATGTTAATCTTCTAAAAGAATCTGCAGCAAATTGCGACAAGGTATCGGCGGACTGTGACGCGACATTTAGAACGGCGACACGGGTTGGACGGCGTCGACTTCAATCTGAATTCGAGTTGACAACACTCATCGGAGATTTTCCTTCGACGTCGGCAATAATTTTCCAACGGCAATCGGATTTTCTTCGGCCTCAAGATCAAGTCTTACAGCAGTACAGTGTGTTGAGTGTGGAAAGTGTGATTAAGTGTTTTAATCAGTGAAAAAAGTGGTGTTCAGTGGCGAAAAGTTCTGCTACCTGAAATTTAAGGTGACGAAAAGTATTTAAGTGATACAAAAGTAAGTACTGAATATTAAAATTTTGCTCTTGCATGTTATTTTGTGGAAGGTTAAAAAGAAATTTAATTTTTCGAAACTTTGTTTTCATGTTGATTTTGCTCATAACTGAAAATGGCTGATAGTCAGAATCTAAAAACCTTTTCAGAGTCTTTTGTAGCCAGTTTTAATGCAAAATTTACGGAACTTGATGGAAAATTCGATAGTAAGTTTTCCAAACTTGACAGCAAATTTTCTGAATTTAGGAGTGAAAATGATAGCAAATTTTCTGAATTTCATTCTCAATTTTATGAAATTAATTCTCAGTTTTCTGAAATCAATGAAAAATTCGACAGCAAATTTTCTGAAATTAATTCTAAATTTTCTGAATTGCAACAAAACAATGATAAAACAATCTCTGACTTGACTAAATGTTTTGATGGTAAAATTGCAGAGCAATTTCAGGGTTTTAGCTCTCAATTCAAGGAGGATATTAACAATTTAGATTCTAAATTGGGGAAGGTAGTAACAGAATGTCAGGAGAAATTTGAGAAGGTTACAGAAATTTGTGAACAGAATAAGACTGAGTGTGTCAATTTGATTTATAAAGTGGTGAAGGAAGTCAGAGAAGATTGTGATAAGATGAGGGAGGATTATATCACTTTATTCCAAGCCATTGAAGTTAAAGTTATTGAGTTGAGACAGGAAGTATTTGGTATAGGGAAAAATGTTAATGCATTGGCACATCAACAGGAACAGTTAGCGAGTGGATTAGAAAGTAATGTAAATCAGTTAGAGAAAAAGGTTGCTGGGTTGCACATTCAGTTAAGTCAGGTTCCCTTAACAGGTAATACAATTCTCAGTCCTGATGTTAAGGAAGAATTTGAATTCTATGATGATAGTGGGAGACTTCACCCTATTGAGTTTATAGATAATTTTGAAAGGTCAGACTATTTTAATTTGTTACCCGACAGTAAGAAAATTGCACTTGTGGGTAAACATCTACAGTCTTATGCTAGGACATGGGGTGATAGACAAGCTAGGGAAGTGAATGACAAAACATTTTTGGTCGACTAGTAGGCAGATTCAGGAAAAGAGAGAGTTGATGACTGGTAGGCCTTATAAACCTGGTAGGGAAACTCAGCATGATTTTTTTCATAAATGTTGGATCCGTTGTAAGTATTTAGACCATCCTTATGGCGAGGAGGAATTCATTGATTTGATAGGAGCTAGGCTACCTCAGCAAACAAGAAATTTAATTGATACTTTGGATGTCATTAATGTGGATAGGGTTTCTGAATTGTTGAGACGCTTGGATGCCCAGGAATCAATGAATGAACAACATTACTACCATCAGCACCATAGGAGGGGCAGCAGGAGTCCCCCTAGAAGGGTTAATGGGTCAAGGGATGGTCAATCCAGGGGAAGGGGTCGTGATAATTACGCAAGGAGGAATGATAATGGGGGAGTGAGAGAACAGAACAATCAACCTGTAAGGGAAAGGCAACATAGGGGGCAGGCAAACTAAAGACCACCCCTGTGATGGGCCCCGCAGTGGTGGACAAAAATGTGGGTCCAGGTACCAACTGCTATAGAGTTAATACAATTTTTATTAATAGTACCCGCGAAGATTTATTGGAAGAGGTGGAGGATAAGGATGAAGTTTTAGATAAAGTTCCCATAGTACAAATTAATGCTTTTAACAAACATATAGATGCTCTTATTGACGCTGGTCACAGGTTTCTTGCCTTGCTGAGGGATTATTTAATGAAATTGAAAGCACCAATCAATTTGAAGTGTTACCCGTTAATAGCATGACAGTTATTACTGCTACTGGTTCTCGAAGTAAGAGAATTAAGCAGGAAATATTGATGGAAGGGTGTATGGGGACTGTAAATGTATAAATACCCATGAATGTAGTATCTAAGTTGAATGTTAATTGCACTTTAGGTATGGATTGGCTTACAGAAGTAAAGGCTTTGGTAGACTGTGGAGAAGGTAACTTACCGATTAAATTAAACAGTGGGGAATACTGGGTTGATTTTGGAAAGGGATGCAAGAAGTAGATCATGTGAGGGTTAAATATACGAATGCTGGTGTAGCTAGAGTTTGTGAAGAACTATTACCACAGATTTGTGTAAATGTGTTAAGGCAGAATAATGAGAATAATAGTCTGATTGAATGTCAGGAGATAAGCGAAGGAAACGTTATTAATTACCCAAACAGTATGAAATTATTGCCGTCAGACCAACAAGAAACACTGAAATGTCTAATTGAAGAATATAGGGACGTATTTTCTGATAAACCAGGTCTGATCAAAAATTATCTACATCTACATCTATACTCTGCAATTCACAATTACTGTGGGTGGCAGAGGGTGCTAAGCACCAATCCTATTTTAGAGTATTCCAATCCCGAATAGAACGAGGAAAGAAAGAGTACATAAATGTATCAGTACGGCATCTTATCTCTCGAATCTTATCCCTTCTGTCATTGCGACCTAAATAGGTTGGCGGAAGAAGTATTTCGCTGCACTCGTAAATTTGAGCTTTTTCCATATTCTCCAACAAATTTAAACGAAAACGACGTCGTCTGTCCGCCAAACAATCCCAGCCTAACCCACGTATCAGCTCTGTGACACTTACATAAGGACTGTAACTACCGGTCACGAATCGAGCGGCTCTCCTCTGTACTTTCTCTAACGTGTCAATCAATCTCTTGCGATACGGATCCCAAATTACACAACAGTATTCCAAATGTGGATGCACTAGTGTTTTGTACGCTATTTCCTTTGTATGAGCATTGCAGCTTCTCAAAATACGACCTATAAAACGTAGTTTAGAATTAGCTTTGCCTACGACGGAAGTTATGTGCAAGTCCCATTTCATGTTGCTTTGTACTGTTACGGCTAGATACTTCAGGGAATCGACCGTGTCAATAACTGAATTGTTAACTTTGTACTCGTGAGCAAACGGGGTCTTTTTATTACTTATTTGCATTGCCTTGCACTTTATACAGTTAAGTGTAAGCTGCCATTTACGGCACCATTCCGAAATAACATCCAGATCGCGCTGTATTTCTAAGCAATCGTCAGAGCACCCCACTTCCCTATAAATAAGTGCATCATCAGCAAAAAATCGCATCCTGCAAATAACGTAGTTACCGAGATCGTTTATAAAAATCAAGAAAAGAAGTGGTCCTATTACACTTCCTTGAGGAACGCCCGAAGTAACATCTAGCTTTGAAGAGGCTTCCCCATTGTGGTATGACAGAGTCACTCACAATGAATATAATTAAATAATTGATTTATATTCAGATTTTTTTGTAAAATTCAGATTTCATTATGATATTCAATTATGTAGATCGAAAATATGGTAGATAATAACGATATTGCATAGGTAATAATTGCATATTCAACCCAGGCAGCCAAAGTCATTATTACTATAATTTAATTTCTGTAAAACTTAGTGCTCCGTAACATTTGGTTTGGGAAGCTGAAAACTGCCATTTTTAACGGTCTGGGGCCAGACAAAGTCGTTGAGACTTCGCGACAGTGCGACGCCTACCCCTGAACAATGCAGGCACGCGCTGGAAAACCCGTTAGGGACAGTGAACTTGCTCCCTCCTCTGACGCTGGCTCGAGGCTACGAAAAGTGCGCGAACGGCGATAGCGTATGGTGGGCGCGATAAAAACACGTGACGACGGACTTGTTCAAATGCACCAATCGTGAATGTCATAAGGGTCCACAGTACTAATTCTAGGGAGTTTGTTACATGTGGAGAGACGACTTTCCGAGGAAGCGGCACTTGCAGTCCGGACCAGCAACCGAGCAGACGTGTTGCAGCCAACACGCTCACATCCGGCCATGAGTGACTGGGTCCGGTCACATTGACTTGTACTTTCTTGCTCAGGCGAGCGGGAAATTATATGGCAAGCCTGCCATAGCCTGAGGGTTATTGTGGAACGTGGCGAAACCACCATCCTGGTTTCGCATCTCTTGTGGCATTATCTGTGTCACATTTCTTGACGTCGACGCATGGTAAAGTAACGACGTATACGGTCACACACTGGTGGGTTTTTGATGAGACTTGCGAATCCGTAAGTGGCCCTGAGACAGACTCTACTACCGTCCTAAATAAATCACTGAGCTAGCTGATTTCATTATTAATTTCAATTTTGGCACCTTGCAGGTTTGTGTTTAATGCAAGACAGTGCTTCTCATTTTAAAATGGCGCCTTGGGTTTTCCCTTTCATTGTGAACGTTAACATCAATCTGATGGCCTGTGTTGCCGTTTTGATAATATGTTCATTTGTTCTTTGTTGAAATATTTAATTTCAGTTTTATGTTTTCTTTGTCTATGAATGTAACTGTCAGGTATAGCTTGTTGCCTTTGAAATATGATTAACGTAAAGTTAAATGTTACCTGGCATTGTATCATCCTTAAGACCCAATAATCAAATTTTATTTCTGGTCTAAAGTACATGGTTCTAGTTCACCTTGTAGCAAACTTTAAATTAAAACCATTTTTTAATATTTAGACTTCATGTTAAAATATAAAGGAGAGAAGGTAAGGTTGGTGCAGGTGGAGATCTTCGGCATTCACCACTCCACTCCACCCTCCTCCAGCCTGAGCTCTAATACACCGTCAACAACGACATACTGCGACCACCCAGTTAGAAAATCGCGTATCCATTCGCAGATCTGATCAGATATACCGTACGCTCGAATCTTCGCCAAAAGGCGGTTATGTGGTACAGAGTCAAAAGCCTTCTGGAAATCTAAGAAAATAGCATCAACTTGTGATCCTGCATCGATAACCTTCATTACGTCATGCGAAAATAGAGCCAGTTGCGTTTCACACTAACGGTTCTTACGAAATCTGTGTTGGTTTGCTGTAAGTAACTCGTTTTCATCCAGAAACTTCATAACGTTAGTGCATATGACATGCTCCAGAATTCTACTGCAGACAGATGTTAGAGATATGGGTCGATAATTCCTAGGATCTCTCCGATCACCTTTCTTGAAAACGGGAATCACCTGCGCTATTTTCCAGTCAGAAGGTACTTTTGTTTCTTCTAAAGATTTACGAAATATATCTGATAGAAATGGTTCTATTTCTTCCGCGTAAATAATCTTACTGGAATACCATCAGGACCCGGCGCCTTCCCCCACTTCAGGAGCTTTAATTGCTTTATGATACCTACACTATCAATTTGAACTGGATCCATCTCAAATTCTACACGCCGTGCAAAAGCGGGAATGTTTTCCATGTTTTCGTCAGTGAAAGAATTTTTAAATTCGGTGTTAAATACGGTAGCCTTTTCGCGGCTGTCATCAACTTCCCGCCCATCTTGTAGTAGAACTGACATATTGTTGTCACTACCACTAACTTTTTTTACATATGACCAATATTTCTTTGGGTTTTCGTTGAGACTCTTAGAAAGTGAGTTGCATCTAAAGTCGTTAAAAGCCTCGCGCATCGCATTTTTAACATGTTCTCTTGTCTCAGCTAACTTTTCTAAATCACTCCTATACATCGTCGTTCTTGAGCGTGCATGTATCTTCCTTTGTTTTTTAAGTAACCGTTTAATTTCACGGGTATACCACGGGGGATCGTTCCCATCCCTGATTGTCCTTTTCGGTATATGTAAGTCCATACCTTCCCTGATTATATGCATGAACTGAAGCCACGTCTCTTCAACCGAGCCTCTTCCTTCTATACAGGTAATGTAATTATCCCTCAAAAACGTTCTTAAACTCTCCTTTGGGGCCTTTTCAAACCTGTAAACGACCCTTTCTTTTTTCTTTTTGCGCGCGGCTATTAATTTTACTGTAGCAATTACAGCTTTATGATCACTTATTCCCATGGTGGTAGAAATGTCCGTGAATAACTCAGGCCCATTCGTAACGAGAATATCTAAAATGTTTTCGTTATCGTTGTGGCACCGCGTTGGTTCAGTGACGAGCTGCTCCAGATTAAGATTTGAGAAAAGGTCAAGAATAATTTCACAGGATGTTTTATCCCGGCCACCAGGATCGTGGACGTAATTATTCCAGTCGATATACGGAAAGTTGAAGTCACCTCCTAGTATTATTGCATGATCTGGAAATTGACGAGCTATATTACTTACATTAGTTCTTAAGGCCTCAGCAATAGATACATCTGCATCTGGTGGACGATAGAAAAACCCTAATACAAGTTTTGTCCTAGCTACTTTTAGTCTAATCCATAGGATTTCACAGACCGTATCGATATTTATTTCGCTATACGACAGGTGTTTACTAACAGCTATAAATACACCGTCTCCATTGGAGTTCAACCTATCCTTACGGAAAACATTCATTCTATCGGTAAATATTTCTGCTGAACTTATATCCGGTTTTAACCAGCTTTCAGTACCTAATACAATATCAGCTTCTGTACTACTAATAATGCTTTCAAGCGCAGGCTGCTTATTACAAACACTTCTACAGTTAATAACGAGTACTTTTAATGGTCGAGACTGATTTACGCTACTCCTAACATATGGTGCCGAATTTGATTGGGCTGCCCGTAACTGTGATCCCAGCTTCGGGTCTACCTGCCTCATCCTAAAAAATCCCCTAATGCATTCCACACGGCCCCTGCCACCCGTGTAGCCGATTCACGTGTGTAGTGCACTCCTGATCTATCCAAGGTAACCCTACACGACTCGACCACATGGCGAAGATCTAGGAATCTGCATCCATGATTATCGCAGAAACGCCGCAGTCTCTGGTTTAGACCCTCGACTCGGCTCTGAACCAGAGGTCAACAGTCGGTTCTATCGACAATGCTGCAGATAGTTAACTCAGCCGAAATCATGCGGTCATCAACCATAGAGCTCACCCTTTGAACAAGCCACCGGAAGGAAGAGAGGATAGTCTCTGACCCCAGGCGGCAAGCATCGTTGGTGCCGACATGAGCTACAATCCGCAGCTGGCTACACCTCGTCCGATCAATGGCATCCGGGATGGCTTGATCCACATCTTGGATCAGACCTCCCGGAATACACAATGAATGGACACAGGACTTCATCCCAGACCTATTCGCCAAGTCCCTAAGGGGTTCAATGAAACGCCTAACGTTGGAGCTACCTATCACCATAATCCCCTTCTGTGATCGCTCAAGCCTTGCGGGCAGGGCGGCTGGCAACTCGCTGTTTGACGATTGTGGATATGAACCAGACCCAGACAACACATCAAACCGGTTGGACAGTGGTACAAGTATGTCCTCCTGGGATTCAGACTTGCACAACTGCCCCCGCATGCGGCGTCGACGCCCGGAAACCACACGCCAGACACCGTCAGGCGACTGCCGCACAGGCTCCAAGGTCTCAGCCTGGACTACAGGTACGATGCTGGGAACAGGAGAACCTGCGATAGCACTAGCTTCAGCGGAGTCTCCCATAGCACATCTGCTGCAGTCGACTATGGCAGCTTCCAGCCTTGTAACTTTCGTTAGCAAAGCTGCAAGCTGAGCGCGAAGATCAGCCACCTCACCCCGCGCCTGCACACAGCAATCACAGTCCCTACACATATTATTTTTAAACAAAAGCTACGGTGAAGATGAAAGATGAACTAACCGAGTGATCCAAATAAACTGTTCACTACTTACAAACAACCGATAGACACGACTGGAAAAAAACCTAAATTTACAAATAAGGACTTTCTCGCGTAACGGTTACAGAAGACCAACTGATTACTGGCGCTGATAAACAAATAAGCAAAGATGGACAAAAGCTATCTACACACTTCAAATTAAACTAAACACAGAGAGCACTTCCTGGCGTGACGGTTGCTGAAGACCAACTGTCTACTGGTGCTGTTAAATAAGCAAAGATTAAACAAAAGCTATCTACACACTTTAAATTATACAAAACAAAGAAGGCACTTCCTGGCGTGACGGTTGCTGAAGAATTGTGCAAGAGAATTTCTTAAATGTTTGTAATTCCATGTATTAATGTAAGTTACGATGTCTACAGGACAATTTTCTATTGTTCGAAATGATTTCTGTAAGTAATTTTGTATTTAAGTATCTGTAATTACCATTTCTGATCATTTTATAATGTTGTTAAGTAATTTTGTATTAATTCCGATTGTTTTTAATATGTTTGATTGTTTGATGATTGTTAATGTTCGAGAAATATCGGGTGGATGCCTTTGAAGAATTCTCGCAATTTCGATAGAGAATATAAAAACAGATCGGCTGGACAGAGTCAGTAATGAGTATTCAGTATTCATTCATTCATCCAGTTAGTTTTCAAGTTGAGTTCACAGAAGTTTTATAAAGATTATCTTTGCGACTGCTCAGAAGTGCATCTCTGTATTGTATCTATGCATGTGAATATCGCTGACTTCGTTTTGAAAGAATAAACAAATCTTCAACATAACCTTCTGGTGGACTTTTTAATTAATTGATATAGTAATTAAACCACCGAGGAACCTAATAACTTCCCATTCTTCCAATGAAAGTGTGATTTTGTTGTAGCCCACCCTCTCAAGTACCACAACAGCCTCAAAATCACGTTGCGGTAACAAGCCGAAAGTCAGCCTCTTGGAATCTCCGGCGTTGAGCTTGTACACAGACGCGAAGAACATTACTGGACTGAGGGAGGGCTGGCTACACTAATTATTACCACATACGTCATCACCACCTCTGCTAACAACTCTGCTAAATACATCAGTTCCTTTTAAATCTTGCTCAACTTTGCGCTTAACATCGTCATACACTGACAATTTTTATATGCCTTTATTTCTAGCTTTAAAAGTTTATAGACTAGTGTTGAACAGGGGCTGTATGACACTTCATTGACATGTACATTATCAAAATTCAAATCTATCAGACTATTCACAGAACAGCTGGGGTAGTAACGAATCGATTTCACTGATAATGTATTCACAAACTCGTTGTAGTACTTGGTAACTTGATAACACCAGGGCTTCATGGTGTTGATAGCGCTTGTCACTGCTGTCAGGGCGTCGATCATGTTGTCCCATGTTGATTCGCCGAGAAATACACCATAGGTAGGAACAGAATGGTTGTAAAACCATATAGTTTTCGCTCCAGCCACTGCTCGGTACTGGATGGTATGTTTGCCGAGCGAGACACTAGTTTGCAGGTGCTCAGTGTTGTTGAAAAAGTCACCAATTGCATATACCAGCTGTCTGAGTTCGTCCCACTCTTCATTTGTGAGAGTGACTTTATTGTACCCAACTTTTTCGAGTACAACTACGGGATTAAATTCCAGTTTAGGTGTCAAACCAACAGTGATCCGCTTGGTGTCACTGCTGTTTAACTTGTAGCATGTTGAAAACAGGAGAACCTCACTAGCCACTGTGAACTGCATTAGTCGAGCGCAGACCGGGAACTGATGGCAAGCTGACTAGTGTGATGGCCTTTATACCTCGGTAGCCATCTTCTTTTAGCTACGACACACATCAAACACTTGCACTTCTAATAGGAAGTGGGTCCAGCACATAATGGAGATCATAGTCGATTTCACGATTAATAGATGATATTATCTTCCATTTTCTACCTACACCAATGGGTTCGTTCAAAATTCGTGGAGTTAGAACTTTAACAATATTTATGGTGCTCGGTAAAGGTGCATATGGTACCCACATTAAACGTCTTCTTGTGGTGGTGATTAAACAGGTACACGAATCCATAGTTTTGTCGACACTACTTAAGAGTAGTCATGCCACGATACACGGCATCCTAAGGCTACTGCATACCATAGCGTGTTGAAACAGGGCACACCTGTGCAAATATCCCGCTAGCCGCATAGCTTGAGGCAACGTCCCAGCATTCCAGGGAGGTGTCGCCATTTCGTGAGCACCCAAAGAACTAAGGTCCAGCGTCCCGGTGCTGCAACCTGTCGAGAGCCCAAAGAACTAACGGTCCGCCATCTTCTGACGTCATACGACCCTGAACGCTGATTGGCCATCCACCATGCAAAGTACTTAAAACTGTGACGTCACGCGGACGAGTGGAGTCTCTTCGGAGGCCGGCTTAAGATCTATTGTCCCAAACTCCCTATTCCTCCACTACTTTGGCTGCTTATCACAGTGGAAGAATTCCAGATGAAGATGAGGCTCTTGGGAAAATTTAAATTCATACTCAGATTTCGGAGGTAAGAATAGAATGGTCATTATTGCTGTGGAATTATGGATGGGAAATAAGATTAATAACACAATGGAACAGAGATTCGTAAATAGCCTAATAAGGGAAGGAGAATTTATATAAGTGGTAGAGCAGAACTCTAGGGGACAAAATCTTTTGGATATATTCCTAATAAACCCCGATGATAACCTCGTGGGGTGTCAAGTAACGGAAGTAATACGTGATCACGATGCAGTTGTGACGGATATTAGAGGATTCAGTGAACCACAGCCAAAATTGAAGAGCGAAATAGGCACAATTACAAAAAGGCATAGATATTGAATGTGAAGAGATATTTCAGGGAACATTTCAGCAAATGGAAAGAATGCACAAGGTAAAGGTGGGAAGAATTCTAGGAGATAATAAGAAAGAGGGAATAGAAATGTATTCCCAAACAGAAAATAAAGACAAGTAGAGAACATGTGTACTATGATAGGGAGGTGAGGAAATTAAAGAGGTTGGTAAGAAGAGAACATAGACTTAAGAGACAGCAGGGTAGTAGGGAATATTTAAAACAACTAATCAAGGACTTAATAATAGCTAAGAAGGTGGCTAAAGATGGATTTATGAAGAGTATTGTCAGCGCAGGCGACCATTGATTGATGCATCTAGAAATTTCTATGGCTATGTAAGAAAACTGAGGGGAAGAGTGGATGTTGAGACGCTAATAGATAAGGATGTAGAAGAAGTTACTGAGGAATTAGGCAGAGATTTTAAGTAGCTCGTTAGAGAGAGTATTAGGGACAATGAATCAGAAACGGGAGGGTCTAAATCGGAGAACGAGCTTAACAACACAATTAGAAATGAGCAGAACAAAATTTTTTAAATTAATCCTGAGGATACCATGAAGGAAAGAAGAAATTGGAAAAAACATAAAGGGGCTGGCGCAGATAATATTATTACAGATATCTTAATGATAGCCGGATGTCACATTGTACCTTATCTTGAATTATTTTTTAAATTGAGTCAGGATACTTGCTACTTACCACAGAACTGGAGAAATGCAATAGTAGTGTCGGTACACGAAGGAGGGGTGAGAAATAGAGTCGAAAATTATAGGCCAATCAGTTTGACATCAGTGGTGGGTAAATTAATTGAGAGATTGATATGCAACCATATCATAAATATATGTCAGGAGCGTAAGTGGTTTTCAAGGGCTTTAGGCAACGATATGCATGCGAATCTCAGTTGGTGCGATATACGCAAGATATTTCAGATGAAATAGACAAGGGAGGTCTAATTGATGGCGTAGCACTAGATCATTCAAAGGCTTTGGACAGAGTGAATCATAAAATGGTAGTAAAAAAGGTAAAAATTATGTAAATGAGGAAGTGATTTTCTGGCGGGAAGAATTTTTAAAATGTAGAAAACAGAATGCTAGTGTAGGAAACGCTGTATCAAAAGAAGTGAAAGTAATAATGGGCGTCCCACAGGGTAACGTATTGGAACCATTGCTATTCACTATTCTAATGATTGTGTTGATTAGATTGTTTGCATATGACAGTAGTATTCTCATAAGAGAACTGGGAATATTCTGGTTTTCCCCATGACGTCATAGAGGTGGATGGGGGACTTCCCTCCAGGCCCCCGCCGCGCCACCACCAGGCGGCAGCACCGTACAGCGCTATTCATCGGAGCTTGGTCGGGCAGTTGACACCAATTCTGGCACACACCCCCGCAGGAGAAAATGGTTGTTGCTATTCCCAGCGTGTGGAAAGCGCGCGTCACAGATGACGCGTCGGCGAGCAACGGGCCCCGTTATACACTATTCCTGGAGTGCGTAGTTTCCTAGCGCAGCGCTATTTCCGGGTGTACTGTAACTCGGCGTGGATGACGCGTCGGGTCCCGTTAGGCACTGTACACGTCTTTCAAGAATATTTTCGTCTGAACATGCAGCATACGCTATTTCGAGCGTATTATTACGGATTTTCTGGCGTGGAATGTGCGCGTCATGTAATACACTGCTAGCTGGTACAAATGATAGATCCCTCAACAATCGTTATTACCAAATCTATAATTTTCTTCCTAGGACCTTCCAGGAACATTTTTTCATGTCTTATTGATATTTTGAATCATTATAATTCTTTAATTGTTTAGTTACCATAAAATTAACTTCTAAAACTATTTTTTGGGCAAAACATATTGTTGCCTTCTGCAAACAGTATTATTGGTTCAAATTACAAGTCCTGTTCGTTGTACATTATGTAAGGTCATTTATTTGTAGCTGCCATTTTTTTTTATACCCACTCCAAGTTGTCTTATTACCTCAACACGCCTTTTGTGATATGTCAGTTTTAAACGCTGTTCTCTTTTTATTTCTAGTATTTCATACTCATAATAAAAATACTATACTAATCCATCATACTCAAGGAATATAAAAAAATTTTGGGTAGGGGATTCGTAAAATAAAAAATATAATTTCTTGATAAATGTTACAGATTTATTGAAATTTTAAAATACATTTTATTTAAATGTAATACATCATTCAATACTTATGATTCCATGTGTGTCATAGGCCTCTCTTGCATTCACATCCTGCCCCCCCCCTTCTTTACCTGAGTCTTCACTTAATACCCATTTATTGCCTTACACGTTATGAAATTCCATGCCAAAGCATGTATACCTTTTAAACGTTGCTAATGTTTATGAGATGAGAAATATCTCATATCACCCACATAACAACAAGCCATCTAGTAACATGTGCCCTTAGTACCACAAAGGCACGAGTAGATTCAAGAGCATTTCTTAACACAGGCTGCAATGTCGAACTGTGGATTCTCACTCACAGCTACATACGTCACAAAACACGTACACTGACATACACATTAGTGGAGGAGATGAACCGCACATCCAAACGAGTTAATGGAAGGTCTGACCATATTTACACATACATACGCAGAGAGAGACATACACAGAAAGACGCACACACACACACACACACACACACACACACACACATACACACACACACACACACTGACACACACATTAGTGGAGGAGATGAACCGCACATCCTACATCCAGACAAACGAGTTAAAGGAAGGTCTGACCATATTTACGCATACATACGCAGAGAGAGACATACACTGAAAGACGCGCGCGCACACGCACACACACACACACACATTAGTGGTGGAAATTAACTACACACACTACACGCAGACAGACGAGTGAAAGAAAGATATCACCATATTTACACTCTAGCTGCCGTACCTCGCAAACAGCATTTCAATTCCAAAAACTGTGGACTTCACATTAACAATGGAACCAGAAAAAGCCATCGGTAACCGCTACCCCGCAGGTACCAAACTGATTACATTAGCATCGCCTCGCCTCTCACTCAACTCAGCCAACTTAACCATCTAGTAGCAAGTGCACAAGTACGAAACTGTTCACATCTGCATCATCTCATATCACCCACATAGCCACAAGCCATCCAGTAACATGTGACCCTAGTACCATAAAGGCATGAGTAGATTCAAGAGCCTTTCTTAACACAGGCGGCAATGTCGTACTTTTGATGCTCACTCACAGCTGCATACGTCACAAAACACACATTAGTGGTGGAAATGAACTACACACTCTACACTCAGACTGGCGAGTGGAAGAAAGGAATCACCATATTTACACTCTAGCTGCCTTCCCGTGCACACCGCATTTCAAGTCCAAAAACTGTGGATCCCACATTACACCACTACATACAAGCAAGGTCTGACTGTGGTTTTGTAATACAAGTTCTTCCTTCTCTGGAACATCCAATCATCACGATTTTTGCCCCGAAGGACATATAGTGAACAACCTGATAAAAACAGTTCGTACCCCAAAACTAACGGCAGCAAACTGTAAACAGAACAGTGAAATGGAAGAGTGCTTGGATCCTTGAAATTACTCCAGACGAATACAGGGAAAGAGACCTTCTAAAGTCCATGGCAGAATTCCTCACCGTTCCTTGCCATACATCCTTTCTCACCTCTAATGACAATGACATCGACGAGCCCGAAAAAAAGCCTGATACGCTGGAAATACTAGAATTTTGGATGGTCGTTGAAATTTGTCTATGTAACGACAGCACTGTGCCAGTAATAATACACGGTAGACTGGGATGTTAAGATAGCCGCAAAAAACACCTAATTTTAAAAATTCATTCACATACAATGGTATGGGAAAAAACACATCACACACGATAAAGTTACCATAATGCACTAACTGATAGTTTCATGGTCATCAAACAGACATCATAACCCACATTTTTCATAGTAAATCCCTACACATTGACAAGTTTCCAAAACGTCACCATAGATGTAGTTCTATTACGCTGAAGATAGCACCCATACTTAAACTGTCGTAAATTGTTAGGTCATTCGTATGCGAAAATGCGTGTTTGGATATTTTATCCACTCAGGCCTCATCACCTAAAGTCTAATGCCAGATTGTGGTCATGGCCAACTTAGGCTCTATACACCACTGATTAACTGGACAGAACTCTCGTTCCAAAAATCATCAGACAGACGAGTTAAAGCCAGGTATCACCATACATACATTTACATGCACAAAGAGTGACGCAGATACACATGTCCATGTCTACAGCGAGTTCAGCACAACTACCTGCACCAATCATGGAAACGAAAAGAACACTCTTGCCTCATGACTGACTGAAAAACAGAACTCTTCTCACATATCATCGGCCTGACGAGAGAGAGAGGGTGTGCAAAAGATGTTTTCGCCAACACACCTCAGTGTTTATCCCATTAATAGTGTTAATCAGACACAATTGATTACATGTACCATCAACAATCAGGTCACCAACACGTCTCATCCACACCACAACCCTTTCAGCCATTCATTAACAGTGGCCCTCCAGGTACCATGAGTTGCAATAGACACTTGACTATCAGCAGATACCAGAACCCCTCATATTCATACTAGACCCCACCCACAAATCCATATGTCTCCACACACAAGCACAAAGAAACTTAAGTGGAGTTACAGCAAATCATACATCCAGACAAATGAGTTTAAGTAATGTATCACCATATTCACACATACAGACACAGAGATAGACGCACACACACTTACATTTCCATGCGTACAGTGATATCGACACAAAAACCATCCCAATTATGGCAACGAAAAAGTGGTGTAAAACCCCAATTGCTCATGGCTAACTAAAAAATCATCAGTAACAAGTGTGCAAGGTACCAAATTCTTCATATCAACATCGTCTCATTTATCTCACACTACAGATCTCTCTACCATCCAGTATCATGTGTCCTAGGTACAAAACTGTTCACATCAGCACCACCACGTTTATCCCACACCTAAGCCTTTTCGGACATAAAGTAACATATGCCCCAGGTACCATGAGTAGTAGTAGACACTTGGTCATCAGACAGATGTCATAATTCACACATTCATACTAGGTCTTTCCAAGATATCCATACGTCACCACACATAAGCACACACAAACATAAGTGCAGGATCATCACATCATAGATCCAGACAAACGAGTTGAAGGAAGGTATCACTATATTTACACATGCATACACAGAAAGAAGCACACACACGTGTATTTCTATGCCTACAGCGATCTCGACACAGCAACTAGACCAAGCATGACAACGAAAAAGTTGAACAGACAAGACACATGACTGGCCAAAAATCATCAGACAGACGTGTTAGAGTGTGTGCAACGGATAACATGTTGTAGCCATCCATCCCAATATTTATGCCATATGGATTATTCATCACACCCAATTGATTGCATGTATCATCAACACATAAGTAGCCAGTCATTGTGAAATCTCAAAGTAGAGTATAATAGTATCATGATAGACACACACACACACACACACACACACACATGCCCATGCATACACAAAATTCCATACATCACTACACACATACAGGTAACTCGAGGAAAGGGACTGAACACCCTACATTCAGACTGAATAGGTGCGGCATGTGTGAAGTATGATATGTCTTTGTCACACACATCAGTGCTCATCACACCCAACTGATTACGTCCACCATCAACACTGATGGTCACTGATGGTGAAATCTCGATATGGAGTAGACTCCTATCACCATAATTAGACACACAACCACATAGGAACATGCACACACACACATATGTCCATGCATACACCACGATTCTATATGTTACCACAAACATACAAGTAACTGGAGGAAAGGAACTCCACACTTCACGTCCAGACTGAGATGTTACAGGATGGTCAGAGGACAGCATGTCTTTACAATACACCTCAATGCTCACCACACTCACCTGATTTCATGTGCCATCATTATAGATGGCTACTGGAACTAAACTATTGTACACTGTTTGGTCAAAGTCATTTGTTAAAAGCAGCTTCTGAAAGACTTATTTGGGTCAACCTGCCCAGGCGGGCGTGGCTTTCTACAGATATCAAGTGGCAGAGCAACATAGAAAGACTCTAGATAGAGAGGTTTAAATTTAGAAACACTGATTTCGAGGGATAATATTCTATCGAGAGTTTTGCTACAGTCCCGATCTTGAAGCTTCCTCAATTTTTCAATAACCTCTGACTTCATATATTTTTCATATCAATCCGTTATGATCTCATGCAGATTTATTTATACATAAAAACAAGCGATTTCCAAACTTAAGTCCTTCTGAATTTTAAATTTGCTAATGAGTCCAAGCTGAATCTTCACGGCTGGCGTGGACTTATTATCAATAATTTCGTGAAGTTTAATGGTCAAAAGGTCACGGCATTCAGAAATGAATAAAATAGATTAAAAAAAAGAGAATTTTTAATAGTACCAGAAAGTATTCTATTGTTTAATTCACTTTGTCTGTCTTCAAGGATCAATGGTGCTGCTGCCAACTCGCACCCCCCCCCCCCCCCGATTGCTGCTACAATTTTATTAGCTATTCGTGCTCCTTCTTGGATGCTTGATGATGGGGTCGGCCGAGTCTGCCACCTGTGACTGGTCACCAAGCAGACGTGGGAGTTTGCTGGCGAGGTAACGGAGTGTATCTCCCAAGGTCACCACATTGACGGTGCAGCAGACTCATTCCTGCTGGCGGCTCGTTCTTGTTTGCGGGCTACCCCTGCTGACCAGAACCAGATGCAAACAAAATTGAATCATGAAAAAAAAAAATGTTATGTAGGCAATTAATATCGTTACGTTAACTAGACAAATAATATACTTACCATTAGTTTCAAGATTCCAGGACGTCGGTGGCCGTGGAAAAATTGCTGTGATATGGCTACGAGTATGGATGAAGGCATGCTACATGATCCTGACAGGTTTAGAGAGGCTGGACACTTCATCGCAATGAATCTGAAACAGAAAAAAATTGTTATAGTAACATGAAAAAATAAATGTTCCATAAAATAATAAAAAACAATAATTTCTTCTAGTAAAGTCTGGTTGTTTGGAACTAAGCAGTTCGGGAGTTTTCTTATGCTTAGCTGACATATGTGAAACATAAAAAAGGCACATATTAGTATAAATGTATATAATGTATAAAATATGCAAGTTAAAAAAGTGTTACTCGCAGTCAAATTGAGAGAATACATATCGCTCCCAGTTATAGGTATCTGGGGACAGAAAAAATAGTTCTTTTATTCGTTTCGTTCTTTAACTAAGTGTTTATTTTTTTAAAAAATTGCCGGCATCGAAACGGTCGTTAGATTGAATCTCCATGTCAATTGAAGATGAAAAAAAAATAGTTTGAATTTCTCCAACACTAAAGTAACAGCATCATGAACAATCAGTAAAACAATTATTACCATCATCACTTGGAGCACGCATATTACTCTCATCAGGACCTACGACAATAATATAGTAACACCAAAAATATATTATTTTGTAACACCAAATAAAACACGTTTATTAATTGCCAGCAGTAACGTTTGGCCGATTGGGACTCTGTAAATCATAAGTCATCTTTCGCTTGGCTGGAATGTCTGAAAAAGAAGAAAGGCAAATATTAGTCTAAATATCTACAAAGAAATAAAATACAAGTTAATAAAACGCATTGCTGCTCTCAAATTGAGATAGTGAATACTGCTGCCACTCACAGATTTCTGGAGACAGAAAAAATAATTAAATAATGTAATAAATAAAAACTAAGTACCCATGTACTTAAAAAGAACTCTTGCCCACGATGAAAAGATCGTTCGACTGGATCGCCAAGTCAAATGGAAGTTCTGTATCATCAAGACTTGTGAAAAAAATAATAATAGTAATATGAAAAACTCCAACACTCAAGAAATAGTATCTAAGTGTCCAAATTAATTTTTTTACCAATATCAACAGGATTAAACGAAAAAAAATTGCGATACACATTCACTGTATACAATTTAGTTTTATAGGAATTAATGTAGTCAGTTTCATTTCACCCTGAGAATACGTGTACTATCTGTGATATTTTTAGCTGAGCATATGATGGCTTTCTCATTCCTGTAAACTGGTTGAAAGTGTTTGCAGTGTTATACTCCATGTGGTGGAATGGAAAAGACTACCATGACCAATAATCAGTTGGTTCCAGGGATAAGAAAGTGGTAAAATTATCATTTGTTTATAAGAGAGCCAGATAATTGAATAAATAACCACACAGAAAGAATGTGAAGAGAAAATTAATGTAATGCAAAAGTAGAGACATCACCATTCAGGCATTCTCCAAATGGTTAATGATGGTACTTAATTTTTAGGGTATCATTGCCACCGGAGCGTGTGCTCCATTGCAATTCAATTAAATTAAATCACCAGGAGTATGCATATTACTCTCTAGGTAGACCAACGGCAAAAAAAAAAAAAAAAAAAAAAAAAAAAAACTATACTTAATTTTATAACATCACATCCAAAAATACGAAAAAAAACTCCAACACTATATACAGTATCATGAAAAATTACTAAAAATAATTCCCCAGTGACAAGAGTCGATGAGTCATTAATTTCGTCCCATAATGACAGTATTTCTAAAATAAAAAATGTATAAGTTATGATACCTTAAGAGCGAGAAAATATTTTGTGAAAACATCTTTGAGCTATCGAGCTGCAATATTTATAGTTCGGATACCGCAAGTGGAGGGGGAACGTGTATTTTACACACTGCATTTCGGTCCACGTATGTGCATCGAGGAGCCAGTATTGCGTTACTGTTTCTTAAGATGACGTTGATGTAGGATTGTGCAAGATAAGAGTGACAGAATTTTTCAGCGGCGGCCAAGAATAATGATAAAGTGTGTACCTTTGTATTGGGGAAAAGTGAGTGCAACACTTCATAGGACAACTCTCTTGAAGCGAGTTAAATAACTTATTACTTGCTATTCATGACAAGTGTACTGGGTAAAAACAAATCCAAGTCATATGATAACAGGGTCCTGACACGCTAAATCAAACTACTGACTTCTTAACCTAAGTACACGCTAAAATCTTAAGAACAAGTGCCTTATTGGATAACCAAAATTGAAAACTACTATTTGTAGCATCAAAGCCAATATTTTTTCTCATTTCTGAAGTAATCACAGAGCAGTCCTTAGCGGCCATCACGGCTAAATGACGCGCAGTGACGTAGAACTAACGGAAAGTCTCTTCCGGCGTCCTTGCCAATTAGATACCTCTGGAAAGCAAGCGACTTCTAGTGTATCACAAGATGTTATAAAGAAAAACTCGTGAAAAATCGGGATCGTGGAAAAACTTATGCTTGTGGTTTCATTCCAATGTGAAGAAGGTCCGTAGGAAAAGTTAGTGAGCTATGGGATTTTACAATTAGCTTCAGCAAATGATGAAATACAGCTGGTTCCTAACTGCAAGTCTGATGTGCTATTTAGAAGTAACAGATATTTTTTTATTTCCTTCTGCCTTCTGATTTTGTTGTTGCATACCACAGCTTTCTCTCACCATAGCAGGTACTTTTTGCTGTTTGCTCCCCAATTTTCGTATTTACTCTCGTTAGCTCAAAATTACTCATTTATGTAACACATGCGAAATATTTTAAACAATAAAATATATATTATAAACAAATAGACTTCGTTTGTTTTCTGCGGGAACCATATGGACTTCGTGTTGTTACATCCATCCCTTACTGCGTTTGCTACCCCTTATACTTTGCTTCTTATCTCTCAAAATTTCTTTCACCAGCAACTCACATTTTAATTCATCTCAATGTTTTTAACAAAAATCAGCGTTCTTTGCCTCACTCTGTCAAATACAATGAATACATCCAGTGCTACATTATCCGTTTGGCCTCCCATGTCTATTTCTTCTGAAATAACTAGCACATGACCGCCTGACTGAGATAATCTTTCTCGAATCCATATTTCTGAGATTCTTTACTCATTGACAGTCCTAATGTGGCTGCATCTCAAGCTCTCTGTCAACTTACGTACCGCTGACATCAAACTAATCGGCCTGTAATTCTCAACACTGTTTGCCTCTGCTCTTTTATGAACTAGTACAGGCATAGCATTTTCGAGTCGGCTAGTTGGAAGCAAGTTTTCAGATTAATTCTAAATAATACTTCTAGGTATTGTGCAATGGCATATCTACCTACCTTTAATACACGCGTAGTAATATTATCCACGCCGGTCATTTCGTGCATTTTTACCCTCCTAGTAGCCCTGTAATATCCCTAAGATCTACTTTTTATTTCCTAAGATGTTCGTTCCTACTTACGTGAAGCAGTTCCTGCTTCTGATAATTCCTCTCATAGTTAAGTGACAGTCCATAAAAATAGTTACTTAATATCTCCGCCTTTTTTCAGATCTTCGATAACTTATACTCCCTTTTTTCCACAATTGTCTGAATACCTTCTAGGCCCCTTCATTTTCCTACAACCACACACATTTTTAGATGCAACATTCAGTGTATCGCCTACGTCCGCAATATTCTTCATAAATTTTTAGATCTCCTTCAATAATGACAATTATTCTCGCACCTCTAAAGAGTTAACGCGGTTTTAGTTTCCTTATATCCGATGATTTTCTTCTTTCATATTCTTAAATTATCAGTTTTGTGCTGCCAATTGCTATGTTAACAGTCTTACAGAATAGATCCTCTATCGTTTCTTCCACGAAGAGCCTACTAGCTCATTCCAGTCATCAGTTTTTTACTCTCTGTTTTAATTATCTGTGTTCAGCTGAATGCTACCAAGGCAGGACAAAAGCGTACGCGTTTAGTGGCTCAATATGTTAAAAAGAGTGACCAGGGTATGGAAGGTCCTCAGTTCGATCCCCAGTCTAGACTTGGATTTTTAGAGCCTTAAAACTTACCTTCACCTCTGGAAAAGCTTGTTCTATAACAATGCAGATGCCGATGCTTGGTTAGGATTCCACGTTAAAGTGTAGGTCCCCTGTACCTTGTAGAATTACCAGATTAGGTTAGGAGGCTACGATAGAGCCTCCATGCGATAGAGGCGCACTATGCAGCCAGTAACAAACTGTTAATAGGTCTTTGTGACCATACGAAATTATTAATGGAAAACATGCCCGTCAAATTCAGGACATCGATGACGTCCTCTATTCCATTCAATGCTGTATCAACAAACACTTTACAACCTAGATCTTCAATTATCTACTTCATATTTTTTAAATTTTTATCTACATCTTCAATTCTTTCCTTTGATTATTCCCTACATTAACAAATTAACCAACCCTCCATGTTTTAAAATGTGACCCACCATCTCTTCTTCCCGCAAGACTTTTCAACGAGTCTATTTTCTGACCCAACATTTCCGAAGCACTTTATCTGTCCACTCAGCATCCTTCTACAACAACACATTTCAAAGGTTTCAATTTTGAAGTAAAAACTTCTACAGGTGCACTGTCGAGAGAAACGCCTTTTGGTGTTCCAGGTCTTCTCAACCTAGCTCCTTCATCATCGCACTTACTTTTTTTTTCCATTCCTCCCAGGTGAAGCCCAGGAGGCGGGCTGTTGTAGGGCCGGAAGGGCCCTTTTCAGCCAATGGGTTTACATATATTTACAATGCTTTCTTTAATTTCAACATTTACGCTTTCCCTCCAACTATATATACCTGTCACGAATCGGGCGGCTCTTATTTGGATCTTCTCTAACGCCTCCACTAACCCCTTTTGATGGGGACACCATACAGAACAACAATATTCTAAGTGAGGACGTACTAGTGACTTGTATACAATCGATTTAACTTCCGGTGTGCATTGATTTAAATTATGACCTAGAAATCAGAGCATACGATTTGCTTTCCCCATTACATTCTCGATATGCTTATTCCACGACAAATTATTACGAATTGTTACCCCTAGGTATTTAGCGGAATCTACCGTTCTAACGAAAGTATCATTAATTGTATATTCATAGTTAAATGGTATCACCTTTTTACTTACACGCATGACATGGCACTTTTTTGCGTTCAACTCCAACTGCCAATCTTTACACCGCGCAATTATTTTCATAATATCGTCTTGTAACAAAGCGCAGTCGTCTTGGGTTTTGATTTCACGATAAATAATAGCATAATCGGCAAATAATCTTTACATTGCCCTATGATGTCGCATAAATCATTAATGTATATGAGAAACAACAGAGGCCTTCCCTGGGGTACACCGGACTTAACTTCGGTACGTGACGAACGCTCACCGTCGAGAACTACACACTGTGTTCTGCCCTTCAGAAAGTCTACAACCAAGTCGCATATTTGTCTAGGTATGCCGTAACCACGAAGTTTTCTAAGTAACCTAGTGTGAGGCACAGTGTCGAAAGCATTTTTAAAACCTAATAGAACTAAATCAACCTGGGATTGCTCATCTATAATTCGGCACAAGTCGTGAATTAGAAATGCAAGTTGTGTTTCGCAGCTACTGCCTTTTCTGGATTCATGTTGATTTGTGTTTAAAAGATCACCTTTAACCAAGAACCGCATAACATTTGAATAGGTGATATGTTCTAAAATCCTGCAAAATAATGTAGTTGACGACATCGACCTATAATTCTGAGGATCATTTACATTCCAATTTTTAAACACTGGACCTACGATAGCGGTCTTCCATTCAGCTGGTATTTTTCCTTGATCTAAGGAGACGGTATAAATTTAATCAAATACGGTGCAATGTCCTTCGCGTATCTTGAGTAGAATCTTGAAGGAATACCGTCTGGTCCGTTAGCCTTATTGGTTTTTACGTTCATAAGCAGTTTAATTATTCCCTCGACATCAAGAACAAGATCATTCATAATTTTGTCGGTACGATTGTTAAATATCGGAATCTCCTCTGAGTTTTCTATCGTGAAAGTTTTTTTAAATATATCATTCAAAATTTCTGCTTTCTCTACGCTTGTTTCTGATAATTCACGACTTTCCTTAATCAGCGACGGCATAGCCTTACGAGAGCCTCTTATTACTTTGATATACAACCAGAACTTTTTTGGATTAGTAATCAGATCTTCGGATAAATTCCTGGCTTGGAATTCTTTAAACGCATCGCACAGTGCCTTACGCACTTCCGCTCACAACTGGACTAATTTAGCGCGATTAGATGAGACCCCCAATTACTTCACCGTGGCATGTAAACGCCTTTGCCTCCTTAGCAAACGTTTTACTTCCCCATTGAACCAAGGGAAGTTCTTACTGACCTTAATACACTTCTTAGGAACAAATTGACTTAAACCGGTCCATATTAGTTATTTTAAAATAAACCAAAGTTCATCATCATTCGTATTTAGCTTGTACGTTTCAAAATTTTTCGCAATCTGATCAACCATACCCACATCATTTGCCTTATCGAAGCAATACACGAGTTTCTCTTTGTCATGCTTCAAAGTCAGACTAGATTTTAAAGATATCACAACCGTCTTGTGATCACTTATACCGTCTTCTATACAAACTGTATCTGCAATATCAGGATTGCTAATAAGGGACCGTGCACAAACTACGTGGCTCGGTCCAGGGGGGGGGGAAGGGGTTAGGCTTGAAGGCTGCGCTGGGCTACGTGGGGGAGCGGGAGGTTCCAAGCCAGGCAACGTAGCTTTCCTTTCAAAACATTTTTCACAATTAAAATGAGGAAAAGAACACATAACAGCCTGTGGATATTAATTTCCCTCAGTTAATTAACTCCGTATGTAATTTACAATAGTGGACACGAGAAAATAGTACAAAATGTCTTCTGGAATCAAAAGGGAAAAAGGCTACATGCTACGTGGGGGGGGGGTTAGAGGCAAAAGCCACGTAGGGCTACGTGGGGGGGGGGGAGGGGGGTTCGCAGGAGGCTAAATGGAGCTACGTGGTTTATTCACGTTCCCTAAGACAAAGATCCAGAATGGACGAGGAATCTTTGTCGCACCGCTTTGGCTCTTCGACCATCTGTTCAAGAGATCTTTCTGTAAATGATTGTAGGAACGTTTCGGTTATTAACCTATCTCTTCCACCCAACATGAACGTGTATGTGTACCACTTAACCGACGCTAGGTTAAAGCCACCACCAACGATGAATATATGTCACTGAAATTTTTTGTAAATATTATTAAGCGACTCTCTGAAGTATTCCGCGTTAGCCAAATCAGAATCCGGAGGTCGATAAAATGACCCGATATGAACTTTAAAATTTTGCCAATTTGTACCCGTATTAAATCTCAAAAATTTTCCGTTTCAGTTACGACAGAGCAATTAATGGTTTTACTTACGGCCCCGAACACACCCCTGCCCATTGAGACAGTTCTGTCCTCCAGAAAACCATTGAAATGAGGGCCAAATACTTCGCTAGATTCAACTTCTGGCGACAACCAGCTCTTGGTTCCTAGTATTATATCGACATCATTAGACGCAAATGAGGCGTGAAAATCTGCTACTTTCCCTCTAATACTCCGACAATTTAGGACCATTATCGTTAGCTGCTTCGTATTGTTATTTGTGGAGTCTAAAATCGCATTTTTCATATTCGCATTCTGACGGGAAACGGGTGAAGTATTTGGAGCTGTAATATTAAAATTATTCGCGCTATTACTACCAGGACGAGCTTCTAGGTTGTCGGAACATCCTCTTCGATGAACTGAAGGATCCTCGGGCCTCACGGTTTTCCTAAAAAATATTTTATATCAAGACGGTTCCATATTTTAGCAGTCACCATGGTCGCCATTCTCGGTGTGTAGTGGACGCCCGACCTGTCAAATGCGTCCCAGCTGGCAACTATCATCGGTCGAAGGTCGACGAAGCCCCAGTTGTTTCTGCGACACAGCTCCTGCAAATTACAATTCAAATTAAAGATCTTCCACCACACGGCCTCCCCACAATCGATACGCGGCACAACACTACAAATTCAGAACTGAAATGAAACCGAATTTTCCCGCGCGGCTTCATACGCCTTTCGGCCCAACTTGTCCATGGATTTAACTATATCTGGAACAGAAACACGACACGAGTCATTAGTACCGACTCTTCGCTGACTACAGTTCGATTCCCTATTCGCTTTTGGAATGGCCTCCATCACACGTGGTCGAGGGGATGGGCGGCCATAACTCATTACAGATATCGGAAGTCGTAGACTCGTCAGTTTGGTAAAATATGGCAGGTGGCGAACTATGGCGGAACTAACATCAGAAATTAAGGCTTGTGACAAAAATATATATTATAGAAATAATATATATGATATGATGATACCTCATTTATCTATATCGGTTATATATCAAGGGAGTTAAAGGGCTCGTGACACAAAACGCATTGCAGAAATATTAGTACTTTTGTCCTTAAAGAGCAAAAGTATTAACTATCAAGGCCAGGCGAATCAGACAGTTCAGAGCCAAGAAACTAGGCTTCGCTGGCGTCGATAATGATTGATCGCATTACAGCTAGATAGCAGCATAACGGATACGTGGATATACTGTGTGTATTTTGTTAAGATTAGTAGTTTTCTGGTAAGTTCTGTGATATTTTGGCATCCATCATTTATATTTCGATTCAGCAGACAGTTAACAAACCAGGTTACTTGTTTTGAACTGTTTGTATACAGGGTGTCCAGGAATGAAAGGATAATCATGCAAACACAGGTAGGTCGCATCATCTTCTACTATATAACAAACATTTATTTTAGTTAAAGTCTCACCATTTTCGCGATTTTGATTTTTTAATCGCCTTGTCGATGTCGAGGTTATTAAAGATGGGAAACGACAGAGTGCAAGGTACAGGAAGGAATACGCCAATCCCCTTTTGAAGGAACAATATAAATATCACCAGACTATATGGTTACTTTACTTTGAGTAAAAAGAAAATATTCTCATACAAATTTTCTTTCAGAATTGAAGTGGTTTTCCAAAGTCTTTCATAATTATTTGATGATGAATGAAGAAAACTATTTACACTGTTTTCTGTAGTCAATCCATTGATTACGAAGAAACAGACTGTTATACGAGAAGCAATCTAGTAGGTATAAATTGTTTGTGCGAGCCCACACAAAAGAACTGTCAATCATTTTCACACTTCTATTGTTCTCCCCCCCTCCCACCTGTCAATCATTTTCACACCTATTGTTCTCTCCCCCCTCCGACCTGTCAATCATTTTCACACCTATTATTCTCTCCCCCTTCCGACCTGTCAATCATTTTCACACCTATTGTTCTCTGCCCTCCCACTTGACTTGAGGGCCACTTGACTTGAGGACCACTTGACTAACCACAGTATCCCCTCTATTGTTCTATTGTCAGGCCACTTGAGCAACCCCAACCACACCAGGTGTGTCGCGCCAGCTGCCCTCGCGGTAATTTGATTGATTGTTCTATTGTCATCCTCCCTCCCACCTGTCAATCAAGGCCACTTGTTTGAATACCTGCCTTCCCCAACCCTAGGCCCTTGAGGGGTCCTTTGTTCTATTGTTCTTTTGTCAGACCACTTGAGCGGCCTCTAACCGTCATCTGCCTTTCCCACAGATGTGAAGCAGCTGCCTCTTCTATTGTTCTTTTGTTAGACCACTTAGCCACTACCAACCCCATGAAACCGCTCGCAACGGTCATTGCTTGTACGACCGGTCTGAACATGCTCCGCCTGCCCGGTCGAGAGGTATAAGAAGCCTGCGTCATCCATCCCAGAATCACTTCTGCTCCGCAGTTCGACGAGTAAGGTTCCCTCTCTCTCGCTCTTCTTAATTCCAGTAACCATGTCTGAAGATCTTTTCAACTACGAAGGTATGTTCAATAACAATTGTGTAAAATGTTCACATTTTCTTAAATAGCATACAATATACTATCATCTTAAATGTATACTATATATTATGTTTTCTTTCACAGATATGGCGCCACTTTTAGAGTTAAGCCAACTAAATGATTATGGTATGATTTTTTTTTAGTGATTGCTCATTATACAGTTAGGTGTTGCTAGTTTTGCCGCTATATCATTGGTTTATTTTCTTTTTTGCAGGAATTGATGAACTTCTGGTAAGCATTTTAATTTAATTTTTAACTTGTGATTATTTTTATAACGTTATATTTTTTTCTATTTCACTTTTTATCTGTCTGCAGAATGTGGTGATTTCGAAATGTTCAGCTTCGAAGGTATGCCAGTCATAGAAGTTGTATAATTATGTGTTTTTTAAATTTTTGTTCAATGTTTATTTTGATACTGATATACATTTTGCTTTGTATGTTTCAGATATGGAAGCGACTTCAAGTCAGCAGCTTAATAAACGCGATGGGACTCCATTACTGACTAACCCCAAACGGCAACGAACAACTTCTAATGGTAAGTGCAAATATTTTTTTTTTCATATTACATAATTTGTTTTCTTTCATGTTACTGAATATTTTTTTTTCTTATTCTGTTTCAAATTCACCCCAGTGGAGCTTAGATGGTCATGTGTCGTCATTTCAAAGCTTGCCATCATCCAGTGTACCACCGACACCATCATCACAGGGATTGATAATACCGGCGCAATCTCTGGTACAATATGTTTCTACATCACCGATACCAGCAGGAGATCCGCCTACACACCGGAACCATAGAGTTAATTGTAAGTCAATATTACTTCTTTGAATAATTATTTTTATTTATTTATGAATTTATTTCATGTTACTAAAATTTTTACCTTTTTTTCTGTTTCAGGTTCCGGTGGACGGGGGTCGGCCGCAAATGATCCTGCCGCCGTCAACATGAATGATCATGCCCCACCACCACTATTGCGGCCCTGGGAAACGCCAGCCACGGCAGCAGGTCCTGGCATGCATATCGCTGCTCCTCGTCGACCCGTCTATACCACGTCATCATGGCGGCCGACCCCTGCATCACACCAGCCTGTCGCTAGCACGTCATCGTGGTGGCCGACCCCAGCTTCACACCAGCCTGTCGCTAGCACGTCATCATGGCGGCCGAGCCCAGCATCACACCAGCCTGTCGTAGCACGTCATCGTGGCGGCCGACCCCAGCATCACACCAGCCAGTCGCCAGCACGTCATCGTGGTGCCCCACTCCGGCATCACGCCAGCTCGTCGCTAGCACATCGACATGGCAGCCGACCCCGGCATCCAGCAGCAGCAGCAGTCAACCAGCCGCTCTTAGTGATAGTTCATTACCGTGTAGCAGCCGCAATCATGCAGCAACAGGGGGTGAGTTGCCAGCAGCGCGCTTGATCCTTGAAGACTGGGAAAGTGCGTTTGAACGTAGAATTTATACCAGTACCATTCTAAATTCATTAAATTATATTGATCCTATTAAATACATCGATGCTTGCCATGATCTTTTAACTGAAAAACTTCGCGAGATTGTTAATAGTCAGTCCTCCCCGTCCGTAAAAGTTCAGGTGGGGCTGATTACAACATACAAAATTCAGAAGGAAGCCGCTTTCAAAACAGCCCGTATATGTTTTTTTACTCAAATGCGTGAAGTCACGCGCAGCACATCCCTGTCTGATTGGTATAACAACTATGTGAAGTCGGAGCTCAATGTAAAATTGTGTGAGTTTCAAGAAAGGGACAGCGGCAAAACTCTCGATAGAATCATCTCCCTCGACATCAACATTACTAAATTCGAACCATTCTATCGGGGGTCTTTCTTTGTTGCTCTGCCAGCTGATATCTCTAGAAAGAATGCAGTTGTCAATATGCAAAAGAGAGACGATGATTTATGCTTTCTATGGTCCCTTCTTGCTGCTCAAGTAGGGGTGTTTAAGAAACACGGAGATCGCGTTGGAAATTACAGACAAGCCTTCGCCAACCACAGTTTCGATTTTTCAGTTATTGAGTTTCGGGTAAAACCCTCTGACATTTCCAAATTCGAGAGGCAAAATCCAGACTATTCAGTAAATGTTTTCGGTCTGGATGTAGATAATGGTAAACATGTAGTTTCCGGGGCCCTCCATCACACTGCAGACAAACGCGGTAAACACATAAACATGTTGATGATTACTGACGGTACTAGAAAATTCCATTATTGTTGGATTCACAACTTGTTGGCATTAGTTAGATCTTCGTTAAGCAAAAACACATGTGCTATGCACATTTGTGACAGGTGTCTGCAACATTTCAGTAGCAAAGATGTCTTGGACGCCATAAAATCGATTGCTCAAGGGTTAAACCAGTATGAGTTGATTTACCCGGCGACGACGATAAAACCTTAAAGTTTAAGGATTTTGTGCACCAACAGCGTGTACCCGTTGTCGTTACGCGGACTTTGAAAGTTTATTAGAGCCTTATGATTCATGCAGTCCTCCACCCAACGCCTCTCACTCTACTAGAGTCCAGAAACATGTCCCTTTCACTGCCGCATACCAGGTCGTTTGTCCAGACGTGCCTAGTCTGTCGCATTTCGACTCCTACTCGGGCGTAAATCCCGAGAAATGGCTTGTGGAACAACTTGTTGTGCTTGCCAAGGAAGTCGATAAAATTTATTAGAGGTGTATTCCTCTTGTAATGACAGATGAGCAAGAAGCAAAGTTTGTTTCTGCTACGGTGTGCCATATCTGTGAGAAAGACATTGAACCGGGGACTATCAAGGTCCGTGATCATTGTCATATCACAGGTAAATTTAGGGGGGCTGCACATAATGACTGCAATTTGCAGTTTAAAAATCCAATGTACTTACCCATTTTCTTTGACAACATTTCTGGGTATGACGCTCACTTTATAGTTATGGCTTTATCCGACCTCGACGGTGATGGGATGGATGTGCTTCCCATAAATACAGAACGATATATTTTTTTTCTAAAAAGGTTGAATATACTTCAATCACTTTAAGATTTCTGGACTCGTACCATTTCATGCAGGCCCCATTAGACAAACCTGTTTGAACCCTTGACGACGGTGACATGCGCATTACCAGTGCTCATTTCACCGATCCCGAGAAGTTCCAATTCGTTAAATGCAAGGGTGTCTTCCCCTACGAGTACATGGATTCGTGGGACAAGCTCACCGAGGCCACGCTTCCTCCAAAGTCAAAATTTTATAGTTCGTTGTCGGAGTCAGAAATTTCTGATGAAGATTGCGAGCACGCGACACAAGTGTGGCGGACTTTCCAGATCAAGGATTTAGAAGAATATGCAAGTCTGTACTTGGGCACAGATGTACGGCTACTTGCAGATCTGTTTGAGAAATTTAGGAGGGAATGTTTGGGGAAGTACACGCTGGACCCCGCCCACTATTTCACTTCCCCAGGCCTTTCGTGGCAGGCTATGTTAAGGAGCACGCGTGTCGAACTGGACCTTCTGACAGATGTCGTCATGCTGCTCCTTTTCGAACGAGGAATTTGCGGAGGTATTTACCAGTGCGTGCACAGGTATTCCAAGGCAAATAACAGGTACATGCCGGAGTACAACCGCGAGGCGCCAGAAGATTTTATATTGTACTTCGACGTAAACAATCTGTACGGCTTGGCCATGTCGGAGTATCTGCCCTCTGGTGGGTTTCAATGGCTAACAGCTGAGCAGATTGCTAGCATAGATTTTATGAACGTTGCAGAAGACTCACCTAGGGGATTCGTGTTGGAGGTAGACCTTACGATTCCTCAGGATAAACACGACGTTCTAGCAGACCTACCGCCTTGTCCAGACCACAAAGCTCCTGTAGGTTCCACCCTCCCCAAGCTAATGACCACACTGGAAGATAAGGTACGGTATGTTCTCCATTACCGAGTCCTCCAGCAATGTGTAGGCTTGGGGTTGGAAGTGACTAAAATTCATCGCGTGATATCTTTCAACCAGTCACCGTGGTTGAAGGACTACATATCTCTCAATACGTGTTCTCGCCGTGACGCCAAAACAGATTTCGAGAGAGATTTTTATAAATTAATGAACAACTCTATATTCGGCAAAACTATGGACAACATTAGAAAACACCGCGACGTGAAATTGTGTACTAGCTGGGCGGGCCGCCGCGGTGCTCGCTTCCCCACACTTCAAACGGGTAATTATTTTCAATGAGGACTTTGTGGCCGTGGAGAAGGCGAAAGTTAGGATTCTATTCAATAAGCCAGTATATGTCGGGATGTGCATTCTTGACCTTTCTAAACTGAGGATGTACCGTTTTCATTACGAATTCGCCATTCCTCAAATTAGATGCCCTAAATTACTTTATATGGACACAGATAGCTTCCTTTACTTAGTGAGGGACTGTGACCCATATGAAGTGATGCTTTGTAACAGAGAGGAATTCGACACGTCCGGATATAGCACCGGCAACCGTTTCAGGATAGAACCCTATAATGAAAAGGTTGTCGGTGTTATGAAGGACGAGGCGAATGGCACCCTGATTTCGGAGTTTGCTGGGTTACGGGCAAAAATGTATGCATTCCGGCTTGAAACCGACCGAACCTGTAGACGGGCTAATGGTTTGGCCAGTTCCGTCACCAAAAAACTCACAATTGAGGATTATATCAATTGCCTCCATGGAGAAACCCCTCGCTACCACATTCAACATAGAATATCATCAGACCTCCACGTAGTTAATACCGTTAAAATATCCAAACTTGGTCTGTCTAGAACGGATGATAAGCGGTATATTTTCCCCGACGGGATGGAGACCCTCCCGTGGGGGCACAAATCTGTACCTAGTTGAATGTTTGTGTTAAAGGGTAAATATTGTGTGTGTTTGAAGAGGAAATATACCGTTTATCCGTGTATCTAGTTTGTTAATATGTACACTAGTTAGGACTCTGTAAATATTTTTGTATCTACTTCTCAGTTTATCAATGTTGTAAATATGTACACTAGTTAGGAGGCTGTAAATATTTTTGTATCTACTTACATAAAATCTCAGTTTATCAATGTTGTAAATATGTACATAAGTTAGGACGCTGTATAAATATAAATAGGCTGCTGTTAATATTTTGATTAGAGTCAATAAAAATCTTTTTCATGTATTTTTCATTGGCTGCTGGGAGGTGCTGCTGAATTGCTTTGTATGACAATTTTTTAAAATAAAGAGTACAGAAGAAATGCTGTACATAGATTTTAAGTTTGCTGAGCTGCATGCTCATTTGCTTTATATTAACCTAATTTGGGGAAAAAAATATTTGTAGAATATGCTAAGTGTACAAAAGAAATGCTGTATATAGCTTGTAAGTTTGCTGAGCCGTATGCTCATTTGCTTTATATTAACGCAATTGAAGAAAAAAACAACACAATTGTTAGAAAAAAATAAGTTTGTTTATTAAGAAAAAATGTATTTTATGTTATAAATAAATCTTTTTTATGAATCCATGTATTATGTGATTTATCAAAAATAAGATCATATTTTTCCTTCTCTTTATCACTCGTTCAACCAAAAATGTACTTGTAAGTTTTGTTAGTTGTAGTTCTTGCTGGTCAAATGCTCCTGCAATATCTTTACCTTGATAATATTTAAGTAAATAAATTACAGGATTTGTTAATTTTACTTTACTGATGGTAAAAACTTCAGTTGACCAGTTAGGCAAGTAGCCTTTCTCAAAATTTTCTTTAAATCTACTAATTCTGACATGGTCACCAACTTTGAATTTTGCAGGAGTAGTCATCTTAATATGGCTGTACACTGTTGAAAGTAGTGAGTTGTCTTTAACATCGCACGGTTTCATCTTGATGGTGCTGTGCCACTTATTATTATAATGAGACATTAACTGGGGAAGAAGTTCAATCCACCTATGTGAACCACGTCTACTGAATTCCTGCCACATTGCTTTCTTGATTGTCCTGTTGAGACGCTCAACTATTGATGCTTTCAGATGGGTATATGTTGAGTAGTGATTAATGCCATAGTTATTCATGAGCCTCTTAAACTTTGAATTACGTTCGCGTGAAGTCGCAGATGTATTTTCCTTCTAACCAAGTATCCAGTGTTGCAATAAACATCGGGTTAACGACTTCAGTATTTCATTCAACGAATGCAAGCCGTATGTTCTCCGTTCCCATGCAGCCCACAATTAATATTTTTAGGTGTAAGACAAGCACAGAAGACTAACAGCATGGCGGAAGAAGAATACGTCGAAAGGCTTAGCAGTTGTGACTGAGTACAGACTATAAACACAGCCATCCGACAAATCAGTCACTACAGTAACCTTTTGACTTCACTTGAGTTCCACTGTGGATCATTCTCCCCTTTTATTGTCTGCTTCGGTATATGTATTTCCACACGTTCCCTGACTATACATAGAAATCGCTGCCACATCTCTTCAACGGTGTCCCTTGTTAACTTGAAGTTATGGTAATTATTCCTCAGGTAGGTTGTAAAACACTCCTTTGAGGCCTTACTGAAACTGTATATAATCTGTCCTTTAGCCCTTTTTTGCTTGGTCATTAATCTGATAGTCGCAACTACCGCTTTGTGATCGCTTTTTCTGTGGTCGTTAAAAGGTCGGTGAATAATTCTGGCCTTTTGGTATCCAGCAGATCTAAAATGTTTTCGCTATAATTATGACACCGCGTAGGTTCATTAACTAGCTGCTCGAGATGATTATCTGAGAACGAATCGATAATTACTTCAGAAGCTTCCTTATCCCTGCTGCCAGTAATGTGAACGAAATTACGCCAGTCGATATAAGGCAGGTTGAAGTCGCCTCCTAGAATCACAGCATGATCCTGAATATGGCTAGCTATACTGTTTACATTAGTTCTTAACTCCTCGGCGATAGCTATGTCGGTATCGGTTGGACGATAGAAGGCGCCTATGATGAGTTTTGACCCAATAACATTGAGTTTAATCCATATGATTTCACACATCGTATCGACGTCTATTTAATTCTATGGAAGGAATATACTTATTAAAGTCACTAGTCGTGACAAGTTGTTAATCAAAAATTAATGAAAATTTTCACTACACTCAGTAATCATCAATATTTTAATGTTTTCCCACATTTTTTGCTATATGGTGCAGGAACCCAACAACTCTATTCCTACTTTTAACTTTATCCAGACTTACACATTTACTGAATATTCTGGATTTTGCCTCTTGAGTTTAGAAAGTCTGAGGGATCTCCAAAACTCAGTACCTGAAAAATTTAATTGGCGGTTGGCGTATATCTCCCTATAATTATTAACTCGTTCTGCTTTTGTTTACAGTGCCTTTACCTAAGAAGCAAGAAGGGTATATAGCAAGCAGCGCATGTATTATTTCGCACATTAACAAGTGGCAGAGCAACATAGAAAGACTCTAGATAGAGATTTTTAAATTTAAAACACTGATTTCGAGGGGTAATATTCTATCGAGAGTTTTGCTACAGTCCCGTTCTTGAAGCTTCCTCAATTTTTCAATAACCTCTGACTTCATTTATTTTTCATATCAATCCGTTATGATCTCATGCAGATTTATTTATACATAAAAACAAGCGATTTCCAAATTTAAGTCCTTCTGAATTTTAAATTTGCTAATGAGTCCAAGCTGAATCTTCACGGCTGGGGTGGACTTATTATAAATAATTTCGTTAAGTTTAATATTCAGTAGGTCAAGGCATGCAGAAATGAATTAAATAGATTAAAAAAAGAGAATTTTTAGTAGTACCAGAAAGTATTCTATTCTTTAATTCACTTTGTCTGTCTTCAAGGATCCAACTCGCCCTCCCCTCCGATTGCTGCTACAATTTGATTAGTTATTCGTGCTCCTTCTTGGATGCTTGATGATGGGCTCGGCCGAGTCTGCCACCTGTGACTGCTCACCAAGCAGACGTGGGAGTTTGACGGCGATTTAATGGAGTGTATCTCCAAAGTTCACCACATTGACGGTGCAGCAGACTCATTCCTGCTGGCGGCTCGTTCTTGTTTGCGGCTTACCCCTGCTGACCGGAACCAGATGCAAACAAAAATTTATCATGTTAAAAAAAAATGTTATGTAGGCAAGTAATATCGTTACGTTAACTAGACAAATAATATACTTACCATTAGTTTTAAGATTCCAGGACGTCGGTGGCCGTGGAAAAATTGCAGGAGATGGTGGAGTATCCCATTGCTGTGATATGGCTACGAGTATGGATGAAGGCATGCTACATGATCCTGCCAGGTTTAGAGAGGCTGGACACTTAATCGCGATGAATCTGAAACAGAAAAAAATTGTTATAGTAACATGAAAAAATAAATGTTCCATAAAATAATAAAAAACAATAATTTCTGTTAGTAAAGTCTGGTTGTTTGGAACTAAGCAGTTCGGGAGTTTTCTTATGCTTAGCTGACATATGTGAAACAAAAAAAGGCACATATTAGTATAAATGTATATAATGTATATAATATGCAAGTTAAAAAAGTGTTACTCGTCGTCAAATTGAGATAATACATATCGCTCCCAGTTATAGGTATCTGGGGTCAGAAAAAATAGTTCTTTTATTCGTTTTGTTCTTTAACTAAGTGTTTATTTTTTTTTAAATTGCCGGCATCGAAAATGTCGTTAGATTGAATCTCCATGTCAATTGGAGTTTGATCAAGCACAGTGAAAAAAAAAAAGTTTGAAATTCTCCAACACTAAAGAAACAGCATCATGAACGATCAGTAAAAAAATTATTATCATCATCACTTGGAGCACGCACATTACTCTCATCAGGACCTACGACAATAATATATTAACACCAAAAATATAATATTTTGTTACACCAATTAATACACGTTTATCACTTGCCAGCAGTAACGTTTGGCCAATTGGGACTCTGTAAATCATAAGTCATCTTTCGCTTGGCTGATATTTCTGAAAAAGAAGAAAGGCAAATATTAGTCTAAATATCTACAAAGAAATAAAATACAAGTTAATAAAACGCATAGCTGCTCTCAAATTGAGATAGTGAATACTGCTGCCACTCACAGATTTCTGGAGACAGAAAAAATAATTAAATAATGTAATAAATAAAAAGCTAAGTACCTATGTACTTAAAAAGTTCTCTTGTTAACGAGGAAAATATCGTTCGACTGGATCGCCAAGTCAAATTGGATTTCCGAATCATCACGACTTGTAAAAAAAAAAAAAAAAAAAAAAAAAAAAAAATAGTAGTAATATGAAAATCTCCAACACTTCAGAAATAGTATCTTAAACCGTTTCTAAATTAGAATTTTTTACCAATATCACCAGGAGTATGCATATTACCCTCTCGAGGACCAACGACAAAAAAAATTATATTTACACAAAATATACTTAATTTTATAACATCACATCCGAACATACGACAAAAACTCCAACACTATATACAGTATCATGAAAAATTACTAAAAATAATTCCTCAGTGACATGAGTCGATGTGTTATTCATTTCGTCCCATAATCACAGTATTTCTAAAATAAAAAATGTATAAGTTATGATATCTTAAGAGCCAGAACATATTTTGTGAAGAAATCTTTGAGCTATCGAGCTGCAATGTTTATAGTTCGGGCACCGATACTGGACGGGGAATGTGTATTTTACACACTGCATTTCAGTCCACATTTGTACACACTTTATCATTATTCTTGGCCGCCGCTGAAAAATTCTATCACTCTTATCGTGCACAATCCTACATCAATGTCATCTTAAGAAACAGTAACGCAATACTGGCTCCTCGGTATTGCGTTACTGTTTCCTGGGATGACATTGATGTAGGATTGTGCAAGATAAGAGTGATAGAATTTTTCAGCGGCGGCCAAGAATAATGATAAAGTGTGTACCTTTGTATTAGGGAAAAGTGAGTGCAACACTTCATAGGACAACACTCTTGAAGCGAGTTAAATAACTTATTTCTTGCTACTCATGACAAGTGTACTGGGTAAAAACAAATCCAAGTCACATGATAACAGGGTCCTGACACGCTAAATCGAACTACTGACTACTTTACCTAAGTACACGCTATAATCTTAAGAACAAGTGCCTTATTGGATAGCCAAAATTGAAAACTACTATTTGTAACATCAAAGCAAATATTTTTTCTCATTTCTGAAGAGCAATCGGAGGTAATCACAGAGCAGTCCTTAGCGGCCATCACGGCTAAATGACGCGCAGTGACGTAGAACTAACGGAAAGTCTCTTCCGGCGTCCTTGCCAATTAGATACCTCTGGAAAGCAAGCGACTTCTAGTGTATCACAAGATGTTATAAAGAAAACTCGTCGAAAAATCGGGATCGTGGAAAAACTTATTGCTTGTGGTTTCATTCCAATGTGAAGAAGGTCCGTAGGAAAAGTTAGTGAGCTATGGGATTTTACAATTAGCTTCAGCAAATGATGAAATACAGCTGGTTCCTAACTGCAGGTCTCATGTGCTATTTAGAAGTAACAGATATTTTTTATTTCCTTCTGCCTTCTGATTTTGTTGTTTGCATACCACAGCTTTCTCTCACCATAGCAGGTACTTTTTGCTGTTTGCTCCCCAATTTTCGTATTCACTCTGATTAGCTCAAAATTACTCATTTATGTAACACATGCGAAATGTTTTAAACAAAATACATATTACAAACAAATAGACTTTCGTTTGTTTTATGCGTTCCCCCAGAAAAAAAAATCAGTCAATAACGTTTACACACAAGAAGAAACAAAATGCGATAGTCCATATCTGCAATCAGTGTTTAGCTGTTTAACCAGAAATCCTGTACAGATCTCTATTCCAATTCTCTCTCATTCTAATAGTATGACACAATATTATGTTATTCGCAAATAACTTCTGTAAACCCCCAACACTTATAATAATGAATAAGAATGACATTGGAACACTACCATATGGCATTCGTGTTGTTACATACATCCCTTACTGCGTTAGCTACCCCTTGTGCTTTGCTTCTTATCTCTCAAAAATTCTTCCACCAGCAACTCACATTTTAATTCATCTCAATGTTTTTAACAAAAATCAGCGTTCTTTGGCTCACTCTGTCAAATGCAATGAATACATACAGTGCTACATTGTCCGTTTGGCATCCCTTGTCTATTTCTTCTGAAATAACTAGCACATGACCGCCTGACTGAGATAATCTTTCTCGAATCCATATTTCTGAGATTCTTTACTCATTGACAGTCCTAATGTGGCTGCATCTCAAGCTCTCTGTCAACTTACGTACCGCTGACATCAAACTAATCGGCCTGTAATTCTCAACACTGTTTGCCTCTGCTCTTTTATGAACTAGTACAGGCATAGCATTTTCGAGTCGGCTAGTTGGAAGCAAGTTTTCAGATTAATTCTAAATAATACTTCTAGGTATTGTGCAATGGCATATCTACCTACCTTTAATACACGCGTAGTAATATTATCCACGCCGGTCATTTCGTGCATTTTTACCCTCCTAGTAGCCCTGTAATATCCCTAAGATCTACTTTTTATTTCCTAAGATGTTCGTTCCTACTTACGTGAAGCAGTTCCTGCTTCTGATAATTCCTCTCATAGTTAAGTGACAGTCCATAAAAATAGTTACTTAATATCTCCGCCTTTTTTCAGATCTTCGATAACTTATACTCCCTTTTTTCCACAATTGTCTGAATACCTTCTAGGCCCCTTCATTTTCCTACAACCACACACATTTTTAGATGCAACATTCAGTGTATCGCCTACGTCCGCAATATTCTTCATAAATTTTTAGATCTCCTTCAATAATGACAATTATTCTCGCACCTCTAAAGAGTTAACGCGGTTTTAGTTTCCTTATATCCGATGATTTTCTTCTTTCATATTCTTAAATTATCAGTTTTGTGCTGCCAATTGCTATGTTAACAGTCTTACAGAATAGATCCTCTATCGTTTCTTCCACGAAGAGCCTACTAGCTCATTCCAGTCATCAGTTTTTTACTCTCTGTTTTAATTATCTGTGTTCAGCTGAATGCTACCAAGGCAGGACAAAAACGTACGCGTTTAGTGGCTCAATATGTTAAAAAGAGTGACCAGGGTATGGAAGGTCCTCAGTTCGATCCCCAGTCTAGACTTGGATTTTTAGAGCCTTAAAACTTACCTTCACCTCTGGAAAAGCTTGTTCTATAACAATGCAGATGCCGATGCTTGGTTAGGATTCCACGTTAAAGTGTAGGTCCCCTGTACCTTGTAGAATTACCAGATTAGGTTAGGAGCCTACGATAGAGCCTCCATGCGATAGAGGCGCACTATGCAGCCAGTAACAAACTGTTAATAGGTCTTTGTGACCATACGAAATTATTAATGGAAAACATGCCCATCAAATTCAGGACATCGATGACGTCCTCTATTCCATTCAATGCTGTATCAACAAACACTTTACAACCTAGATCTTCAATTATCTGCTTCATATTTTTTAAATTTTTATCTACATCTTCAATTCTTTCCTTTTATTATTCCCTACATTAACAAATTAACTAACCCTCCGTGTTTTAAAATGTGACCCACCATCTCTTCTTTCCGCAAGACTTTTCAACGAGTCTATTTTCTGACCCAACATTTCCGAAGCACTTTATCTGTCCACTCAGCATCCTTCTACAACAACACATTTCAAGTGTTTCAATTTTGAAGTAAAAACTTCTACAGGTGCACTGTCGAGAGAAACGCCTTTTGGTGTTCCAGGTCTTCCCAACCTAGCTCCTTCAACATTGCACTTACGCTTTCCCTCCAACTATATATACCTATCACGAATCGGGCGGCTCTTATTTGGATCTTCTCTAACGCCTCCACTAACCCCTTTTGATGGGTACACCATACAGAACAGCAATATTCTAAGTGAGGACGTACTAGTGACTTGTATACAATCGATTTAACTTCCGGTGTGCATTGATTTAAATTACGACCTAGAAATCAGAGCATACGATTTGCTTTCCCCATTACATTCTCGATAAGCTCATTCCACGACAAATTATTACGAATTGTTACCCCTAGGTATTTAGCGGAATCTACCGTTCTAAGGACAGTATCATTAATTGTATATTCATAGTTAAATGGTATCACCTTTTTACTTACACGCATGACATGGCACTTTTTTGCGTTTAACTCCAACTGCCAATCTTTACACCACGCAATTATTTTCGTAATATCGTCTTGTAACAAAGCGCAGTCGTCTTGTGTTTTGATTTCTTGATAAATAATAGCATAATCGGCAAATAATCTTTACATCCCCCTATGATGTCGCATAAATCATTAATGTATATGAGAAACAACAGAGGCCTTATCACGCTTCCCTGGGGTACCCCGGACTTCACTTCAGTACGTGATGAACGCTCACCGTCGAGAACTACACACTGTGTTCTGCCCTTCAGAAAGTCTACAACTAAGTCGCATATTTGTCTAGATATACCGTAACCACGAAGTTTCCTAAGTAACCTAGTGTGAGGTACAGTGTCGAAAGCTTTTTTAAAACCTTATAGAACTAAATCAGCCTGGGATTGCTCATCTATAATTCGGCACAAGTCGTGAATTAGAAATGCAAGTTGTGTTTCGCAGCTTCGGCCTTTTCTGAATTCATGTTGATTTGTGTTTAAAAGATCACCTTTAACCAAGAACCGCATAACATCCTGCAAAATAATGTAGTTGACGAGATCGGCCTATAATTCTGAGGATCATTAGCATTCCCATTTTTAAACACTGGACCTACGATAGCGGTCTTCCATTCAGCTGGTATTTTTCCTTGATCTAAGGAGACGGTATAAAGTTTCATCAAATACGGTGCAATGTCCTTCGCGTATCTTGAGTAGAATCTTGTAGGAATACCGTCTGGTCCGGCAGCCTTATTGGTTTTTACGTTCATAAGCAGTTTAGTTATTCCCTCGACATCAAGAACAAGATCATTCATAATTTTGTCGGTACGATTGTTAAATATCGGAATCTCCTCTGAGTTTTCTATCGTGAAAGTTTTTTTTAAAATATATCATTCAAAATTTCTGCTTTCTCTACGCTTGTTTCTGATAATTCACGACTTTCCTTAATCAGCGACGGCATAGCCTTACGAGAGCCTCTTATTACTTTGATATACAACCAGAACTTTTTTGGATTAGTAATCAGATCTTCGGATAAATTCCTGGCTTGGAATTCTTTAAACGCATCGCACAGTGCCTTACGCACTTCCACTCACAACTGTTCTAATTTAGCGCGATTAGATGAGTCCCCCGATTTCTTCACCGTGGCATATAAACGCCTTTGCCTCCTTAGCAAACGTTTCACTTCCCCATTGAACCAAGGGAAGTTCTTACTGACCTTAATACTAGTGATGTGCCGGATATCCGTATTCGTATCCGTATCCGCGGATATCCGAGGGGGAAAAAAGATCTGTATCCGTATCCGTATCCGTTAATTTTTTAGCGGATCTTTAACGGATCTTTTTTAAAGATTTATTTTACTAGTTTACCAAAGGTAACTGGTAACTTACCACTATAGTAAGTTTTAAGGTATTATTTTAACTATCTTTATAGTGAGATCAGATCTCTAATCTTTGTGATTTGCTAACTGAAATTATTATTAAGGTACCGCTTAAGTGTTTACATCAGGTAAAATAATCACTTTTACAGAAAATTATATTTAAAATTAAGTTTGGTAAATTGTACTTCTAAGAGAGTAACTTGGCAGCTTTGTCATCCAAAAGTCTATCACGATGGGGATCATAAATAATTCCTGCTGCACTGAAAAACTGTGCTCTTGGAACACTTGTTGCAGGTAATGATAAAATGTGCGAGCCATGTGTCATAGTCCTAATTTGTTCTGACAATACTTTAACGGATCTTGATCTCTTGATATTCTTTTTCATTAGCACATTCTGCCAGCAAATTAGCATTCGTACATGATAATTGGTTTTCAGCTTCCTCATCATTATCAACAATATCTAACATTTTGGCCATAGAGTCTTCTAAATTGTTGCAGTGTTCTTTTCATACAGCATTTGGTTTTTCTGTGCTAATTGTACTTGTTGTGTGATTTACTTCTGTTTCTGAAGCTGTAAGTAATTTCTGTTTTATATCTTTGATGAAAAAGTCACTGCAAAAAATAAAAACGTTGCTATTGGGAAAAATATATTTTTGTCGATTTCAGAAAAACGATAATTCAGTCTTCAAAAAAGACAAAATCTCAAGAACGGCGAGTGTGCTGACGTTGGGAGTTTCCCCACTATCAGCAGGAACTTGCATGTCATCATACAATTTATGAGGAATAACGTCGGATATACATGTGTTTTGTACGCTTAATTTTCTTGTGGTATCCTACAAGGGCTCAGTACTCTCACTAATCCTTGAATTAAGATACACAGTCGCGTAAGCTGGACGTTAGTCGATAATAGAGCGTAGTAGACGATTTTTTCACTGTGGTCCAAGTTGAGAAAGTTGAGATCCGTATCCGTATCCGTATTCGCGGATCTAGACACTAATGATCTGTATCTGTATCCGTATCCGCGGATATACATTTTTAACGATCCGGCACATCACTACTTAATACACTTCTTAGGAACAAATTGATTTAAACAGGTCCAATATTAGTTATTTTAAAATAAACCAAAGTTCATCATCACTTGTATTTAGCTTGTACGTTTCAAAAATTTTCGCAAACTGATCAACCATACCCGCATCATTCGCCTTATCGAAGCAATATACGAGTTTCTCTTTGTCGTGCTTCAAATTCAGACTAGATTTTAAAGTTATCACAACCGTCTTGTGATCACTTATACCGTCGTCTATACAAACTGTATCTGGAATATCAGGATTGCTAATAAGGGACCGTGCACAAACTACGTGGCTCGGTCCAGGGGGAGGGGTTAGGCTGGAAGGCTACGTTGGGCTACGTGGGGGAGCGGGAGGTTCCGAGCCAGGCAACGTAGCTTTCCTTTCAAAACATTTTTCACAATTAAAATGAGGAAAAGAACACATAACAGCCTGTGGATATTAATTTCCCTCAGTTAATTAACTCCGTATGTAATTTACAATAGTGGACACGAGAAAATAGTACAAAATGTCTTCTGGAATCAAAAGGGAAAAAAGGCTACATGCTACGTGGGGGGGGGGGCTTAGAGGCAAAAGCCACGTAGGGCTACGTGGGGGGGAGGGGGTTCACAGGAGGCCTAAATGGAGCTACGTGGTTTATTCACGCTCCCTAAGACAAAGATCCAGAATGGACGAGGAATCTTTGTCGCACCGCGTTGGCTCTTCGACCATCTGTTCAAGAGATCTTTCTGTAAATGATTGTAGGAACGTTTCGGTTATTAACCTATCTCTTCCACCCAACATGAACGTGTATGTGTACCACTTAACCGACGCTAGGTTAAAGTCACCACCCACGATGAATATATGTCATTGAAATTTTTTGTAAATATTATTAAGCGACTCTCTGAAGTATTCCGCGTTAGCCAAATCAGAATCCGGAGGTCGATAAAATGACCCGATATGAACTTTAAAATTTTGCCAATTTGTACCCATATTAACTCTTAAAAATTTTCCGTTTCAGTTACGACAGAGCAATTAATGGTTTTACTTACGGCCACGAATACACCCCTGCCCATTGAGACAGTTCTGTCCTCCAGAAAACCATTGAAATGAGGGCCAAATACTTCGCTAGATTCAACTTCTGGCGACAACCAGCTCTTGGTTCCTAGTATTATATCGACATCATTAGACGCAAATGAGGCGTGAAAATCTGCTACTTTCCCTCTAATACTCCGACAATTTAGGACCATTATCGTTAGCTGCTTCGTATTGTTATTTGTGGAGTCTAAAATCGCATTTTTCATATTCGCATTCTGACGGGAAACGGGTGAAGTATTTGGAGCTGTAATATTAAAATTATTCGCGCTATTACTACCAGGACGAGCTTCTAGGTTGTCGGAACATCCTCTTCGATGAACTGAAGGATCCTCGGGCATCACGGTTTTCCTAAAAAATAATTCATATCAAGACGGTTCCATATTTTAGCAGTCACCTTGGTCGCCATTCTCGGTGTGTAGAGGACGCTCGACCTGTCAAATGCGTCCCAGCTGGCAGTTATCATCGATCGAAGGTCGACGAAGCCCCAGTTGTTTCTGCGACACAGCTCCTGCAAATTACAATTCAAATTAAATATCTTCCACCACACGGCCTCCCCACAATCGATACATGGCACAACACTACAAATTCAGAACTGCAATGAAACCGAATTTTCCCGCTCGGCTTCATACGTCTTTCGGCCCAACTTGTCCATGGATTTAACTATACCTGCAACAGAAACACGACACGAGTCATTAGTACCGACTCTTCGCCGACGACAGTTCGATTCCCTAATCGCTTTTGGAATGGCCTCCATGACACGTGGTACTTTTGCTCCTGAAAGTGAAACGGAATGACGGTCTGCACCGTTCTTCGTGGCTAATTCCCGTAGCGCGTATGATACGTGCTTTGGAAACTTTTTGGATGGGTAAAATCTTATAAGTTCGCGCCTCCAACATGCAATAGCAATGTATCTGTAGTTATAAGTATTAAGTGTTGGGTTTGGATAGCAGTGGAAGTATAGATTATACTTGTATCTAATAAATAGAAACAAATGTTTTTGTGTGTGTGTTGGTTTCTTCGTCTTCCTTGCGTTCTTATACCATTCATTTGAATGCGATGAACGTATGGTGAGTTATTGTGTGCCTGACTTGGAGGGTTTCTGGCCAAAAAATGAAAACAACCACCCCCTCTTCCCCTATATACTCTTCAATTTTTTAAATGATCTTTATACAAACCCACAGTTTTTATCTGGTTTTGATAGTACTAAGCACATGTATACTTCTAAACATGGTGGTCTGGTAGCTCAGCGGTAAAGGCGCTTACTTCCGAAAGTTTCTCTCTCCACTCGTGGTTTCAAATCTTGTGGCTAGCAGGAATTTTTAGGAGATGCATTTGATTATATGAGCTACGCCGGGACGTTCCGTGATTTCTGATTCGACGTTAAACTGTAGGCCCCTGAGCGAAAGAAATGGTCTTCCTTTCTCTGACACAATAGCTTACTACATCTCCTTCGGGAAGATTCGACCAACCTCAGGGTTCTAAGTTTGATTTTTAGTTTTGGAAGTGAAAACTTCTTTAGCGCGTTGCACGAATTTTGGATAGGTAAAATCTTATGAGTTCGCTTCACCGATATGTTAATGTTAAAAATATAGCTGAAGCTATAAGTATGACGTGTTGCGTGTATGATACTCATTTTTTTTTTTGTATTCTTAAAGTCCATGCTTCGCTCCCATAAAGTGATGTTCTCCACACATTTCCGTATGAGCCTTATATCAACTTTTTAAACTAAAAGATTTATCTTTTGTTCATGAATGCTCTTTTCGTAGTGCTATTCAGCTTTTAACTTCATCCCTGCTTAGGCCATTGGTTGCAGTTTTATTTCATAAGTAGCAGACTTTGATCAGCCAGAACATTATGATTACCTACCTACTATCGATGTAAACCCGTCCAGCGTCACCTGAGGAGGAATGACTGATAGTCAGACACACGATCGGTGCATGTAGTATCAGTGAGTGTTTAGAATGCACAACAAGCGCGATCTAAGTTTGACTGAGGGCAGATTGTGACGGCCCAGAAGCTCGGCACGAGCATTTCAGGAACTGCATGACTTGTCGGGTGTTCGAGGAGTGCGTCCTCATCAAGTGGCGTAACATGATGAAACCTGGTCCAAACGTTGAGGGATGGGCGGCCATAACTCATTACAGATATCGGATGTCGTAGACTCGTCAGTTTGGTAAAATAGGGCAGGTGGCGAACTGTGGCGGAACTAACATCAGAAATTAAGGCTTGTGACAAAAAAATATATTATAGAAATAATATATATGATATGATGATACCTCATTTATCTATATCGGTTATATATCAAGGGAGTTAAAGGGCTCGTGACACAAAACGCATTGCAGGAATATTAATACTTTTGTCCTTAAAGGGCAAAAGTATTAACTATCAAGGCCAGCCGAAACAGACAGTTCAGAGCCAAGACACTAGGCTTCGCTGGCATCGATACTGATTGATCGCATTACCGCTAGATAGCAGCATAACAGGTTCGTGGATATACTGCGTGTATTTCGTTAAGTTTAGTTGTTTTCTGGTAAGGTATGTGATATTTTGGCATCCGTCATTTATGTTTCGATTCAGCAGACTGTTAACAAACCAGGTTACTTGTTTTGAACTGTTTGTATACAGGGTGTCCAGGAATGAAAGGATAATCCTGCAAACGCAGATAGGTCGCATCATGTTCTAATATATAACAAAAATTTATTTTAGTTAAAGTCTCACCATTTTAGAGATTTTGATTTTTTAATTGTCGATGTCGAGGTTATTAAAGAAGGGAAACGACAGAGTACAAGGTACAGGAAGGAATTCGGCCATGCCCTTTTGTAGGAACAATCCCGGCTTTAGTATGGAGTAATTTGTAGAAACCATGGAAAACCCTAATCTCCCATTGCGAGACCCGAGCGTTATCGCACATCCACCACACTCGACTTATACTTACGAATTTTTTTCAAACCTTATGAGTTGTTGGTGTTGCTGATGAATACTGACGAAGCTATGGGATGTTAGAAATAACATTAAATAAACCACGAGTAAGTTTCTTGAGGTACAAAGTTTCTAATATTAATATCTCGAAAATGGTGAGACTTTCACATTTCACTAACATAAAATTTTGTGATATAGTAGGACATGATGTGACCTATCTGTGGTTGCAGGATTATCCTTTCATTCCTGTATTTTAAAATAATTAATTAAAAAACAGAACATAAATGATTACACATGAGGGCACAAAATAATTAATCTCGTATTATTATTTAATTATATATAAGGTTTCGAAATTGTTTATTATTTTAATTATTTCTGATGGAATGTCTTGCATTTTACAATGAACTAAATTTGAATTTTCACAATTTATGATTTACTCAAAGTGAAAGTTATAAATCTTGACGTTCATGTAAATGATTCCTAAACTTAATACATGATTTTGACTTAAAAGGAGCAAAACAACTAGCTTATCAAAAGTCACTTTATTAAGAGCAACTGAGAAATTATTACCAAGTAGGTTTCCGGAACAGAGCTTTTCAGTTCCGATCAAAATATGAAGTGCAATGCAATTGAATGGTATTACATGATAATTTACCAAGGTTCGTAGTCAGTAGGTGTCACTGCTTCTCCACTCACTTGAGGCATCATTTCTGTATCACTGAGAGTACACAGAATTGATCTTCACCATCAAACTTCAGTCACAACACACTATATAAATATCACCAGACTATATGGTTATTTTACTTTGAGTAAAAAAGAAAATATTCTCATACAAATATTCTTTCAGAATTGAAGTGGTTTCATAAAGTCTTTCATAATTATTTGATGATGAATGAAGAAAACTATTTACACTGTTATCATTAGTCAATCAATTTATTACGAAGCAACAGACTGTTATGCGAGAAGCAATCTAGTAGGTATAAATTGTCTGTGCGAGCCCACACAAAAGAACTGTCAATCATTTTCACACCTCTATTGTTTCCCCCCTCCCCTGTCAATCATTTTTCTCTCCCCCCTCCGACCTGTCAATCATTTCCACACCTATTATTCTCTCCCCCCTCCGACCTGTCAATAATTTTCACACCTATTGTTCTCTCCCCTCCCACTTGACTTGAGGGCCACTTGACTTGAGGACCACTTGACTAACCTCAGTTTATCCTCTATTGTTCTATTGTCAAGCCACTTGAGCGACCACAACCACACCAGGTGTGACGGCCAGCTGACCTCGCGGTCCTTTGTTCGATTATTCTATTGGTCTCCTCCCTCCCACCTGTCACTCATGGCCACTTGTTTGAACACCTGCCTTCCCCAACTCTAGCACCAGCTGCCCTTAGGGTCCTTTGTTCTATTGTTCTTTTGTTAGGCCACTTGAGTGACCCCAACCACACCAGGTGTGTCGCACCAGCTGCCCTCGCGGTCCTTTGTTCGATTGTTCTATTGTCCTCCTCCTTCCCACATGTCAATCATTGCCACTTGTTTGAACACCTGCCTTCCTCAACCCTAGGCCCTTGGGGGTCCTTTGTTCTATTGTTCTTCTGTCAGACCACTTGAGCGGCCTTTAACCGTCATCTGCCTTTCCCACAGATGCGATGCAGCTACCCCTTCTATTGTTCTTTTGTTAGAACACTTAGCCACTCCCAACCCCATTAAGCCACTCGCAACGGTCAGTGCTTGTACGACCGGTCTGAACATGCTCCGCCTGCCCGGTCGAGAGGTATAAGAAGCCTGCGTCAGCCATCCCAGAATCACTTCTGCTCCGCAGTTCGACGAGTAAGGTTCTCTCTCTCTCGCTCTTCTTAATTCCAGTAACCATTTCTGAAGATCTCTTCAACTACGAAGGTATGTTCAATAACACTTGTGTAAAATGTTCACATTTTCTTAAATAGCATACAATATATTATCATCTTAAATGTATACTATATATTATGTTTTCTTTCACAGATATGGCGGCACTTTTAGAGTTAAGCCAACTTGATGATTATGGTACTAATTTTTTCTTAGTGATTGCTCTTTATACAGTTAGGTGTTGCTAGTTTTGCCGCTATATCATTGGTTTATTTTCTTTTTTGCAGGAATTGATGAACTTCTGGTAAGCATTATAATTTAATTTTTAACTTGTGATTACTTTTATAAAGTTACATTTTCTTCTATTTCACTTTTTTTCTGTCTGCAGAATGAGGTGATTTCGAAATGTTCAGCTTTGAAGGTATGCCAGTCATAGAAGTTGTATATTTATGTGTTTTTTTTTTTTAATTCCATGTCTATTTTGATACTGATATACGTTTTGTTTTTTATATTTCACATATGGAAGCGACTTCAAGTCAGCAGCTTAATAAACGCGTTGGAACTCCATTACTGACTAACCCCAAACGACAACGAACAACTTCTGATGGTAAGTGCAAATATTTTTTTTTTCATATTACATAATTTCTTTTCTTTCATGTTACTAAATATTTTTTTTTCTTATTCTGTTTCAGATTCACCCCAGTGGAGCTTAGATGGTCATGTGTCGTCATTTCAAAGCTTGCCATCATCCAGTGTACCACCGACACCATCATCACAGGGATGGATAATACCGGCGCAATCTCTGGTACAATATGTTTCTACACCACCGATACCAGCAGGAAATTCGCCTACACACCGGAACCATGGAGTTACTGGTAGGTCAATACTACATCTTAGAATAATTATTTTTATTTATTTACATATTTATTTATTTTTCCATGTTACTAAAATTTTTCCCTTTTTTCTGTTTCAGGTTCCGGTATACGGGGGTCTGCCGCAAATGAGCCTGCCACCGTCAACATGAATGATCCTGCCCCACCACCACTGTGGCGGCCCTGGGAAACGCCAGCCACAGGAGCAGGTCCTGGCATGCCTATCGTTGCTCCTTGTCGACCCGTCGCTACCACGTCATAATGGCGGCCGACCCCGGCATCACGCCAGCCTGTCGCTAGCATGTCATCGTGGTGGCCGACCCCAGCTTCACACCAGCCTGTCGCTAGCACGTCATCATGGCGGCCGACCCCAGCATCACACCAGCCTGTCGCTAGCACGTCATCGTGGCGGCCAACTCCAGCATCACACCAGCTTGTCGCCAGCACGTCATCGTGGCGCCCCACTCCGGCATCACGCCAGCCCGTCGCTATCACATCGACATGGCAGCCGCAGCAGTCACCTAGCAGCTCTTAGTGATAGTTCATTACCGTCTTGCAGCCGCAATGATGCAGCAACAGGGGGTGAGTTGCCAGCAGCGCGCTTGATCCTTGAAGACCGGGAAAGTGCGTTTGAACGTAGAATTTATACCGGTACCATTCTAAATTCATTAAATTATATTGATCCTATTAAATACATCGATCCTTGCCATGATCTTTTAACTGAAAAGCTTCGCGAAATTGTTGATAGTCAGTCCTCCCCGTCCGTAAATGTTCAGGTGGGGCTGATTACAACATACAAAATTCAGAAGGAAGCCGCTTTCAAAACCGCCCGTATGTGTTTTTTTTACTAAAATTCGTGAAGTTACGCGCAGCACATCCCTGTCTGATTGGTATAAAAACTATGTGAAGTAGGAGCTCAATGTAAAATTGTGTGAGTTCCAAGAAAGGGACAGCGGCAAAACTCTCGATAGAATCATCTCCCTCGACATCAACATTTCTAAATTCGAACCAATCTATCAGGGGTCTTCCTATGTTGCTCTGCCAGCTGATATCTCTAGAAAGAATGCAGTTGTCAATGTGCAAAATAGAGACGATGACTTATGCTTTCTATGGTCCCTTCTTGCTGCTCAAGTAGGGGTGTTTAAGAAACACGGAGATCGCGTTGAAAATTACAGATAAGCCTTCGCCAACCACAGTTTCGATTTTTCAGTTATTGAGTTTCTGGTAAAACTCTCTGACATTTCCAAATTCGAGAGGCAAAATCCAGACTATTCAGTAAATGTTTTCGGTCTGGATGTAGATAATGGTAAACATGTAGTTTCCGGGGCCCTCCATCACACTGCAGACAAACGCGGTAAACACATAAACATGTTGATGATTACTGATAGTACTGGAAAATTCCATTATTGTTGGATTCACAACTTGTCGGCATTAGTTAGATCTTCGTTAAGCAAAAACACACGTGCTATGCACATTTGTGACAGATGTCTGCAACATTTCAGTAGCAAAGATGTCTTGGAACGCCATGAAATCGATTGCTCAAGGGTTAAACCAGTAAGAGTTGATTTACCCGGCGACGACGATAAAACCTTAAAGTTTAAGGATTTTGTGCACCAACAGCGTGTACCCGTTGTCGTTACGCGGACTTTGAAAGTTTATTAGAGCCTTATGATTCATGCAGTCCTCCACCCAACGCCTCTCACTCTACTAGAGTCCATAAACATGTCCCTTTCGCTGCCGCATACCTGGTCGTTTGTCCAGACGTGCCTAGTCTGTCGCATTTCGACTCCTACTCGGGCGTAAATCCCGAGAAATGTCTTGTGGAACAACTTGTTGTTCTTGCCAAGGAAGTCGATAAAATTTACAAGAGGTGTATTCCTCTTGTAATGACAGATGAGCAAGAAGCAAAGTTTGTTTCTGCTACGGTGTGCCATATCTGTGAGAAAGACATTGAACTGGAGACTATCAAGATCCGCGATCATTGTCATATCACAGGTAAATTTAGGGGGGTTGCACATAATGACTGCAATTTGCAGTTTAAAAATCCAATGTACTTACCTATTTTCTTTCACAACCTTTCTGGGTATGACGCTCACTTTATAGTTATGGCTTTATCCTACCTCGACGGTGATGGGATGGATGTGCTTCCCATAAACACAGAACGATATATTTCTTTTTCTAAAAAGGTTGAATATACTTCAATCACTTTAAGATTTCTGGACTCGTACGGTTTCATGCAGGCCCTATTAGACAAACTGTTTGGAACCCTTGACGACGGTGACATGCGCATTACCAGTGCTCATTTCACCGATCCCGAGAAGTTCCAATTAGTTAATCGTAAGGGTGTCTTCCCCTACGAGTACATGGATTCGTGGGACAAGCTCACCGAGGCCACGCTTCCTCCAAAGTCAAAATTTTATAGTTCGTTGTCGGATCAGAAATTTCTGATGAAGATTACGAGCACGCGACACAATTGTGGCGGACTTTCCAGATCAAGGATTTAGAAGAATATGCAAGTCTGTACATGGGCACAGATGTACGGCTACTTGCAGATCTGTTTGAGAAATTTAGGAGTGTATGTTTGAGGAAGTACACGCTGGACCCCGCCCACTATTTCACATCCCCAGGCGTTTCGTGGCAGGCTATGTTAAGGAGCACGCGTGTCGAACTGGACCTTCTGACAGATGTCGACATGCTGCTCCTTTTCGAACGAGGAATTCGCGGAGGTATTTGCCAGTGCTTGCACAGGTATGCCAAGGCAAATAACAGGTACATGCCGGAGTACAACCGCGAGGCGCCAGAAGATTTCATAATGTACTTCGACGTAATCTGTACTGCTGGGCCATGTCGGAGTATCTGCCCTCTGGTGGGTTTCAATGGCTAACAGCTGAGCAGATTGCTAGCATAGATTTTATGAACGTTGCAGATGAATCACCTAGGGGATTCGTGTTGGAGTTAGACCTTATGATTCCTCAGGATAAACACGACGTTCTAGCAGACCTACCGCCCCGTCCAGACCACAAAGCTCCTGTAGGTTCCACCCTCCCCAAGCTAATGACCACACTGGAAGATAAGGTACGGTATGTTCTCCATGTGTAGGCTTGGGGTTGGAAGTAACTAAAATTCATCGCGTGATATCTTTCAACCAGTCACCGTGGTTGAAGGACTACATATCTCTCAATACGTGTTCTCGCCGTGACGCCAAAACAGATTTCGAGAGACATTTTTATAAATTAATGAATAACTCTATATTCGGCAAAACTATGGGGAGCATTAGAAAACACCGCGACGTGAAATTGTGTATTAGCTGGGCGGGCCGCCGCGGTGCCCACAAACATATCGCTTCCCCACACTTCAAACGGGCAACTATTTTCAATGAGGACTTTGTGGCCGTGGAGAAGGCGGAAGTTAGAATTCTATTCAGTAAGCCAGTATATATCGGGATGTGCATTCTTGACCTTTCTAAACTGAGGATGTGCCGTTTTCATTACGAATTCGCCATTCCTCAGTTTAGATGCCCTAAATTACTTTATATGGACACAGATAGCTTCCTTTACTTAGTGAGGGACTGTGACCCATATGAAGTGATGCTTCGTAACAGAGAGGAAATCGACACGTCCGGATATAGCACCGGCAACCGTTTCAGGATAGAACCCTATAATGAAAAGGTTGTCGGTGTTATGAAGGACGAGGCGAATGGCACCCTGATTTCGGAGTTTGCTGGGTTACGGGCAAAAATGTATGCGTTCCGGCTTGAAACCGACCGAATCTCTAGACGGGCTAATGGTTTGGCCGGTTCCGTCACCAGAAAACTCACAATTCAGGATTATATCAATTGCCTCCATGGAGAAACCCCTCGCTACCACATTCAACATAGAACACCATCAGACCTCCACGTAGTTAATACCGTTAAAATCTCCAAACTTGGTCTGTCTAGAACCGATGATGAGCGGTATATTTTCCCCGACGGGATAGAGACCCTCCCGTGGGTGCACAAATCTGTACCTAGTTGAATGTTTGTGTTAAAGTGTATATATTGTTTGTGTGAAGAGGAAATATACCGTTTATCCGTGTATCTAGTTTGTAAATATGTACACTAGCTAGGACTCTGTAAATATTTTTGTATCTACTTCTCAGTTTTATCAATGTTGTAAATATGTACACTAGTTAGGAGGCTGAAGAAAATTTACAGACCGACAACGGGAGTGAGTTTTACAATTCAAAAGTTTAAGAGGCTCATGACTAACTATGGCATTAATCACTACTCAACATATACCCATCTGAAAGCATCAATAGTTGAGCGTCTCAACAGGACAATCAAGAATGTGGCAATGTGGCAGGAATTCAGTAGACGTGGTTCACATAGGTGGATTGAACTTCTTCCCCAGTTAATGTCTAATTACAATAATAAGTGGTATACCACCATCAAGATAAAACCGTGCGATGTTAAAGACAACTTACTACTTTCAACAGTGTACAGCCATATTAAGATGACTACTCCTGAAAATTTCTAAGTTGGTGACCATGTCAGAATTAGTAGATTTAAAGAAAAGTTTGAGAAAGGCTAATTACCTAACTGGTCAACTGAAGTTTTTACCATCAGTAAAGTAAAATTAACAAATCCTGTAACTTATTTACTTAAAGATTATCAAGGTAAAGACATTGCAGGAGCATTTTACCACCAGGAACTACAACTAACAAAACTTACAAGTACATTTTTGGTTGAACGAGTGATAAAGAGAAGGAAAAATATGATCTTGGTGAAATGGTTGGGTTTTGATAAATCACATAACACATGGATTCATAAAAAAGATTTATTTAAAATGTAAAATACATTTTTTCTTAATTAATAAACTTATTTTTTTTCCTAACAATTGTGGTTTTTTCCTTGAATTACGTTAATATAAAGCAAATGAGCATACAGCTCAGCAAACTTACAATCTATGTACAGCATTTCTTCTGTACACTTAGCATATTTTACAAATATTTTTTCCCCAAATTTCGTTAATATAAAGCAAATGAGCATGCAGCTCAGCAAAACTTAACATCTATGTACAGCATTTCTTCTGTACACTTAATTATAAAAAATTGTCATTCAGCAGCACCTCCCAGCAGCCAATGAAGAATAAATACACTAAAAAGATTTTTATTGACTCTAATCAAATTATTAACAGCAGCCTATTTATATTTATGCAGCGTCCTAACTTATGTACATATTTACAACATTGATAAACTGAGATTTTATGTAAGTAGATACAAAAATATTTTATTCAGCCTCCTAACTAGTGTACATATTTACAACATTGATAAAACTGAGAAGTAGATACAAAAATATTTACAGAGTCCTAACTAGTGTACATATTAACAAACTAGATACACGGATAAACGGTATATTTCCTCTTCAAACACACACAATATTTACCCTTTAACACAAACATTCAACTAGGTACAGATTTGTGCCCCCACGGGAGGGTCTCCATCCCGTCGGGGGAAATATACCGCTTATCATCCGTTCTAGACAGATCAAGTTTGGATATTTTAACGGAATTAACTACGTGGAGGTCTGATGATATTCTATGTTGAATGTGGTAGCGAGGGGTTTTTCCATGGAGGCAATTGATATAATCCTCAATTGTGAGTTTTCTGGTGACGGAACTGGCCAAACCATTAGCCCGTCTACAGGTTCGGTCGGTTTCAAGCCGGAATGCATACATTTTTGCCCGTAACCCAGCAAACTCCGAAATCAGGGTGCCATTCGCCTCGTCCTTCATAACACCGACAACCTTTTCATTATAGGGTTCTATCCTGAAACGGTTGCCGGTGCTATATCCGGACGTGTCGAATTCCTCTCTGTTACAAAGCATCACTTCATATGGGTCACAGTCCCTCACTAAGTAAAGGAAGCTATCTGTGTCCATATAAAGTAATTTAGGGCATCTAATTTGAGGAATGGCGAATTCGTAATGAAAACGGTACATCCTCAGTTTAGAAAGGTCAAGAATGCACATCCCGACATATACTGGCTTATTGAATAGAATCCTAACTTTCGCCTTCTCCACGGCCACAAAGACTTCATTGAAAATAATTACCCGTTTGAAGTGTGGGGAAGCGAGCACCGTGGCGGCCCGCCCAGCTAGTACGCAATTTCACGTCGCGGTGTTTTCTAATGTTGTCCATAGTTTTGCCGAATATAGAGTTATTCATTAATTTATAAAAATGTCTCTCAAAATCTGTTTTGGCGTCACGGCGAGAACACGTATTGAGAGATATGTAGTCCTTCAACCACGGTGACTGGTTGAAAGATATCACGCGATGAATTTTAGTCACTTCCAACCCCAAGCCTACACATTGCTGGAGGACTCGGTAATGGAGAACATACCGTACCTTATCTTCCACTGTGGTCATTAGCTTGGGGAGGGTGGAACCTACAGGAGCTTTGTGGTCTGGACAGGGCGGTAGGTCTGCTAGAACGTCGTGTTTATCCTGAGGAAACGTAAGGTCTACCTCCAACACGTATCCCCTAGGTGAGTCATCTGCAACGTTCATAAAATCTATGCTAGCAATCTGCTCAGCTGTTAGCCATTGAAACCCACCAGAGGGCAGATACTCCGACATGGCCCTGCAGTACAGATTACGTCGAAGTACATTATAAAATCTTCTGGCGCCTCGTGGTTGTACTCCGGCATGTACCTGTTATTTGCCTTGGCATACCTGTGCACGCACTGGCAAATACCTCCGCGAATTCCTCGTTCGAAAAGAAGCAGCATGACGACATCTGTCAGAAGGTCCAGTTCGACACGCGTGTCCTTAACATAGCCTGCCACGAAACGCCTGGGAAGTGAAATAGTGGGCGGGGTCCAGCGTGTACTTCCCTAAACATACACTCCTAAATTTCTCAAACAGATCTGCAAGTAGCCGTACATCTGTGCCCATGTACAGACTTGCATATTCTTCTAAATCCTTGATCTGGAAAGTCCGCCACACTTGTGTCGCGTGCTCGTAATCTTCATCAGAAATTTCTGACTCCGACAACGAACTATAAAATTTTGACTTTGGAGGAAGCGTGGCCTCGGTGAGCTTGTCCCACGAATCCATGTACTCGTAGGGGAAGACGCCCTTGCGTTTAACTAATTGGAACTTCTCGGGATCGGTGAAATGAGCACTGGTAATGCGCATGTCACCGTCGTCAAGGGTTCCAAACAGTTTGTCTAATAGGGCCTGCATGAAACGGTACGAGTCCAGAAATCTTAAAGTGATTGAAGTATATTCAACCATTTTAGAAAAAGAAATATATCGTTCTGTGTTTATGGGAAGCACATCCATCCCATCACCGTCGAGGTCGGATAAAGCCATAACTATAAAGTGAGCGTCATACCCAGAAAGGTTGTGAAAGAAAATAGGTAAGTACATTGGATTTTTAAACTGCAAATTGCAGTCATTATGTGCAACCCCCCTAAATTTACCTGTGATATGACAATGATCGCGGATCTTGATAGTCTCCAGTTCAATGTCTTTCTCACAGATATGGCACACCGTAGCAGAAACAAACTTTGCTTCTTGCTCATCTGTCATTACAAGAGGAATACACCTCTTGTAAATTTTATCGACTTCCTTGGCAAGAACAACAAGTTGTTCCACAAGACATTTCTCGGGATTTACGCCCGAGTAGGAGTCGAAATGCGACAGACTAGGCACGTCTGGACAAACGACCAGGTATGCGGCAGCGAAAGGGACATGTTTATGGACTCTAGTAGAGTGAGAGGCGTTGGGTGGAGGACTGCATGAATCATAAGGCTCTAATAAACTTTCAAAGTCCGCGTAACGACAACGGGTACACGCTGTTGGTGCACAAAATCCTTAAACTTTAAGGTTTTATCGTCGTCGCCGGGTAAATCAACTCTTACTGGTTTAACCCTTGAGCAATCGATTTCATGGCGTTCCAAGACATCTTTGCTACTGAAATGTTGCAGACATCTGTCACAAATGTGCATAGCACGTGTGTTTTTGCTTAACGAAGATCTAACTAATGCCGACAAGTTGTGAATCCAACAATAATGGAATTTTCCAGTACTATCAGTAATCATCAACATGTTTATGTGTTTACCGCGTTTGTCTGCAGTGTGATGGAGGGCCCCGGAAACTACATGTTTACCATTATCTACATCCAGACCGAAAACATTTACTGAATAGTCTGGATTTTGCCTCTCGAATTTGGAAATGTCAGAGAGTTTTACCAGAAACTCAATAACTGAAAAATCGAAACTGTGGTTGGCGAAGGCTTATCTGTAATTTTCAACGCGATCTCCGTGTTTCTTAAACACCCCTACTTGAGCAGCCAGAAGGGACCATAGAAAGCATAAGTCATCGTCTCTGTTTTGCACATTGACAACTGCATTCTTTCTAGAGATATCAGCTGGCAGAGCAACATAGGAAGACCCCCGATAGAATGGTTTCGAATTTAGAAATGTTGATGTCGAGGGAGATGATTCTATCGAGAGTTTTGCCGCTGTCCGTTTCTTGGAACTCGCACAATTTTACATTGAGCTCCTACTTCACATAGTTTTTATACCAATCAGACAGGGATGTGCTGCGCGTAACTTCACGAATTTTAGTAAAAAAACACATACGGGCGGTTTTGAAAGCGGCTTCCTTCTGAATTTTGTATGTTGTAATCAGCCCCACCTGAACTTTTACGGACGGGGAGGACTGACTATCAACAATTTCGCGAGGCTTTTCAGTTAAAAGATCATGGCAAGCATCGATGTATTTAATAGGATCAATATAATTTAATGAATTTAGAATGGTACCGGTATAAATTCTACGTTCAAACGCACTTTCCCGGTCTTCAAGGATCAAGCGCGCTGCTGGCAACTCACCCCCTGTTGCTGCATCATTGCGGCTGCAAGACGGTAATGAACTATCACTAAGAGCTGCTAGGTGACTGCTGCGGCTGCCATGTCGATGTGATAGCGACGGGCTGGCGTGATGCCGGAGTGGGGCGCCACGATGACGTGCTGGCGACAAGCTGGTGTGATGCTGGGGTTGGCCGCCACGATGACGTGCTAGCGACAGGCTGGTGTGATGCTGGGGTCGGCCGCCATGATGACGTGCTAGCGACAGGCTGGTGTGAAGCTGGGGTCGGCCACCACGATGACATGCTAGCGACAGGCTGGCGTGATGCCGGGGTCGGCCGCCATTATGACGTGGTAGCGACGGGTCGACAAGGAGCAACGATAGGCATGCCAGGACCTGCTCCTGTGGCTGGCGTTTCCCAGGGCCGCCACAGTGGTGGTGGGGCAGGATCATTCATGTTGACGGTGGCAGGCTCATTTGCGGCAGACCCCCGTATACCGGAACCTGAAACAGAAAAAAGGGAAAAATTTTAGTAACATGGAAAAATAAATAAATATGTAAATAAATAAAAATAATTATTCTAAGATGTAGTATTGACCTACCAGTAACTCCATGGTTCCGGTGTGTAGGCGAATTTCCTGCTGGTATCGGTGGTGTAGAAACATATTGTACCAGAGATTGCGCCGGTATTATCCATCCCTGTGATGATGGTGTCGGTGGTACACTGGATGATGGCAAGCTTTGAAATGACGATACATGACCATCTAAGCGCCACTGGGGTGAATCTGAAACAGAATATGAAAAAAAAAAATTAGTAACATGAAAGAAAACAAATTATGTAATATTAAAAAAAAATATTTGCATCTACCATTAGAAGTTGTTCGTTGTCGATTGTTGTTAGTCAGTACGTATCCTCCCCTTCTCACATAACAGTATAACTAATTACTGTGTGAGGCTAATGCATTTGAGAGGTTATATCCAGTTTTGTACGCTCAGAAGGGCGTACTGGGAGGATTAGCTCCAAATTGTTAATTAATAAAAGAACAATTCGGCTCCAAGAATATCTTTTCTTGGAAACCCGGCCCGTAATGATAAGTGCAACGGTTTTAATAACTTTTATAGGTCTGGCAACAACTAAATGAAAAGCGATAGTACATAGGTATACTTCACTTTTAATATGACAACTTTAACACCGTAAAACAAACATCACCAATTAATACATTTCTCTCCTAAAATTACACCACTGCGCAACTCACGCCAAGACTTTTTATGTGCTTGCTTCTGCACGTCTCTCTTCCTTTCTGACTCTCCAAAGACAATACTAATCCTACCTAAACCTAAGAGCTTACAACTACCCAAGTACAATATTAAAAGCGTCTGTGGAACTCGTTATATTTACAATTTCATAGTATTTATATTTTTAATTATTAATCATTATCTAATACCAAGATATAATTAATAATATATATATATATATATATATATATATATGTTGGAGACTAACGGTTGCAAGTAATGGAGTCCCATCGCGTTTATTATGCTGCTGACTTAAAGTCGCTTCCATATCTGAAACATAAAAAACAAAACGTATATCAGTATCAAAATAAACATGGAACAAAAATTTAAAAACACATAAATATACAACTTCTATGACTGGCATACCTTCAAAGCTGAACATTTCGAAATCACCACATTCTGTAGACAGAAAAAGTGAAATAGAAAAAATGTAAATTTATAAAAATAATCACAAGTTAAAAATTAAATTAAAATGCTTACCACCAATTAGTTCATTGGTTGGAATATTCAGAAGTTCATCAATTCCTGCAAAAAAGAAAATAAACCAATGATATAGCGGCAAAACTAGCAACACCTAACTGTATAATGAGCAATCACTAAAAAAAAATTCATACCATAATCATCAAGTTGGCTTAACTCTAAAAGTGCCGCCATATCTGTGAAAGAAAACATAATATATAGTATACATTTAAGATGATAATATATTGTATGCTATTTAAGAAAATGTGAACATTTTACACAAGTTTTATTGAACATACCTTCGAAGTTGTAGAGATCTTCAGATATGGTTACTGGAATTCAGAAGAGCGGAGGAGAGAGAACCTTACTCGTCGAACTGCGGAGCAGAAGTGATTCTGGGATGGCTGACGAAGGCTTCTTATACCTCTCGACCGGGCAGGCGGAGCATGTTCAGACCGGTCCACAGTGGGCCAGAATCTTAAAAACGTGGCCAAAAAGGAAAAAAAAAGTTTTTGGATGGGAATTTTCGACTATCAGGTTGGCTACAGTAATGTTGGAACTACTGAATACCGATTGTTTGGACGATCAATTGTTCATTTCCTTCTTTATATTTCATGTCAAAGTCTGCACTTCATTGCTAGCGGTGCATGCAGCCGACCAGGCTACAAAATAGTATTGTCGTTAAAGATAAATATTTGTGTTCTGTGTAAGTGAAACGAAGATTTTAAATATGGATGGTGTTCCAGGCAGTATGTACTAATTAAAATACATTTATGTCATTATTAATACATGAATTATACTTATTTTTTTTTTGATTAACTTAATACCGGAAAATGCGCGAGAAAATTTTAAAATGTGCTTAAAAAAATAGAGATAAGTTACGAATTCCACGATATTCCGCTTTCTTTTGCACTGTGTCCGCAAGTATATATTATTACCTTAGTGAATTAACATTCATATCCACCTACTAGTACCAACTCCGACCATGAACCACGTTTTAAGCGATGCTTGAAAAATGTTTGATTATTTAAAAAAAATGAAATTATTAATATTATGTTAATTTTTTCGTTAATAATTATGAAAAGGTACATTTTTTTGAAACACAAATATTCTACATACTTTGTGGAGTTACTTTTTGTCACTTTCAAATACGTGTTAAGAAATAAGAATTAAATAAATTAATAATAATATGAACTGTTGGAGGATGCTCAAGACTCAACCAATAAGTTGATAAAGCAATATCACATAAGTTTTTCTCGAAAGTTTTCCGGACTTAAGAGTATGTAAGACGTGTTCAGGAGATTGTTGGCAACCACAGATTTCCACATTTCATCTCTACGCAAATCATCAAATAAAATTAAGAGTTTGTCATCAGAAGCCGTTGCCCTCTTAGTTCTTGTGCCGGAAGATTATGAAGATTCCGATGTAGATGATGATGAAACAGTCTTTGAAGATGATGACGATTCAGCTGAAGATGCAGAAGAAGAAGATAATGAAGATAAAAAGAAGAATAAAACGACAACTTTTAATTATAGTCACAAACAATTTACTAACTGAATAACTGTAATTGAAATAAAAAAAAAAAGTAATATTTTATACTATTTTCTATCCTCTATTTGGTACTTTTTTCGAGCTTTCCATTTTTTGAGCTTATATTTTTAACCATTAACTACAACAACCTCTAAATATTGACTTTTATATAAATAAAAATAATTTTACCAATTTTTGTCCGCCAACTTGGATCCACCATTTTTTTAAATATTTGAAGTCATAATCTTCATCATCAATCTCGATAAATCCCAAAAAATTACTTTTATATGAATCAAAAGACTTTTATCAATATTTGTCCGCCATATTGGAACCGCCATTTTCTTTTTTCACTTTTTGATACCATATTCTTAATCACCAACTTCGATAACCTTTACGTACTAACTTTCGTACAAATTGAACAACTCTAGCAACCTCGATAATTCCACAAAAATTACTTTTATATGAATAAAACGACTTTTAGCAATATTTGTCCACCATCTTGGGTCCACCATTTTCTTTTTTCACTTTTTGATATTATATTCTTAATCAGCAACTTCTATAACCTTTACATACTAACTTTGGTACAAATTGAACAACTTTTTATATTTTGGCCAGCTTTTTGCGATTCTGGCCCACTGTGCGGTAGTACAAGCAATGACCGTTGCGCGCGCCTTCATGGGGTTGGGAGTGGCTAAGTGGTCTAACAAAAAAACAATAGAAGGGGCAGCTGCTTCGCATCTGTGGGAAAGGCAGATGACGGTTAGAGGCCGCTCAAGTGGTCTGACAAAAGAACAATAGAACAAAGGACCCCCAAGGGCCTAGGGTTGGGGAAGGCAGGTGTTCAAACAAGTGGCAATTATTGTCAGGTGGGAGGGAGGAGGACAATAGAACAAATGACTGCTAGAGCAGATGGCGCGACACACCTGGTGTGGTTGGGGTCGCTCAAGTGGCCTAACAAAAGAACAATATAACAAAGGACCCCAAGGGCAGCTGGTGCAAGGGTTGGGGAAGGCAGGTGTTCAAACAAGTGGCCATGATTGACAGGTGGGAGGGAGGAGAACAATAGAACAATCGAACAAAGGACAGCGAGGGTAGCTGGCGCGACACACCTGGTGTGGTTGGAGTCGCTCAAGTGGCCTGACAATAGAACAATAGAGGGGAAACTGAGGTTAGTCAAGTGGTCCTCAAGTCAAGTGGCCCTCAAGGCAAGTGGGAGGGGAGAGAACAATAGGTGTGAAAATGATTGACAGGTGGGAGAGGGGAGAACAATAGAGGTGTGAAAATGATTGACAGTTCTTTTGTGTGGGCTCGCACAGACAATTTATACCTACTCAATCTCCCCCACTTGAAATACTCACCGCTACACTTCCGATTTTGGCTACGGGAAGAAGCTATGAATTCCTCAAGTTTTCAACATTTCTCCTCAAGCTCTTGGCTACATCATACCAGAAAGTATGAAGCAATTTATAAAGTCCTTCACAAAGATTATATGTAGGTAAGAAATTATTTCACTTTTGGTACACTGATATTATTTAATTAACTTTATTTATTCCCATTCGTAAATACATGAACTACAAAAATTTAAATGACATTATATTTAATCTTATTTGTTTAAAATCATGTTGTTATGAACGTACTTTATAATATTGTGATGTAAATCCAAATTAAATCATATAACATCATTAGCATTATAATTTGATAGAAAAATTGCTGCCGTGTCTTTATTTTGAGGTAATTTACAAAAAATGTGCTGGTGGTTTTTAATGATCTTGCGGGTGTTGCTGGGAATGGTGAAGAAATTCAGATCGTAATGTTTATTGGCTGGGACTGCTCGATGTGGTTCCTGGACTAACAAATCCAGAACTGTTTCCTGCAGAGTACGGCCGGAAGTACATAAATGGTGCTCACTCCAAGGCATTCTTAAACAGCCCATTCGACTTGAAACAGGGTGTCATTGATGTTTTTTGTTCTGTTAGCATTTCTTTGGTCGGAAGGCCACTTAATTTCATGGCAACAGTTTTGTCAACAATGTCAAAGCGATCTTCTACCAGCGGGGTTCCTTTTTTTTTTGTAATGTCTTTTGACCACAATGCATGTTGACATCAATAAATCACTTTGTAAGATTCATTTCCTGATGGTTTAATGCTTTCTCTTTTTCAGTTATACAGGGTGGTCAGAAATTCACCCATCGGCGGGTAAGTGCAGTGTTGGGGACGTTGCACTAACGAAATAAATACAAAAAAATCTAGTAAAAGTCGTACCGTTTTTGAGTTATTTGCAGCTAAAGTTGTCCAATAAGAGCGCTGCGCGGGCTAATTCAAACAGCCTTCCACAGGCGGTGTTGCCAAGCGTACTCGAGGCATGGGTCTACCAAAGAAAACCACTCTTCGGGAGGGGGGATCGAACCCGCAACCTTGATATTGAGAGTATGCCATCTTACCGACTACGCTGCCAAGGCACTAGAATTTCCTTGTTTTTAGAACCCACTAGGGCGGACTGTTTGCTCGTAATCGGAATTGATCGGTAATCCGCGGCATTTTTCGGGAAGTCGGTGGTGGGGCTAAAGGACCATGCCAGAAGAAGTCTCGCAGTCGAACGCAACTTACCGATAAAGACACTGTGATCATGCAACGTCATCAATTTTCGTTTGAAGAGTACGCCGATATGCATTTGCCGTATGGCGCTGCTGGACAAAACAGGGCCGAAGCAGTTAAGATTTACACTACTCGATTTCCTAACCGTGTGATTCCATCGGCCAAAACTTTTGTGTTGGTTGACAGAAGGTTGAGGGAGACGGGAAGTATTGTTGGCCACAGGCCCGACGCCGGACGAAATCGGTTCAGGTGGAGTGTAGGATTTGAAGACAATGTCCTGGAAATGACTGCTGATAATCCGAGGACAAGCTCTAGGGTTATTGCCAACGCATTGCATGTACGTCCAGTCTAAGCCATCCCTCTAATTCTCCGTTTAAATGCAGCCTTTCAAGAGGGACATTTTTGTTGTTTTTTAATTACCAGGCCTCACTTGCCACTGTTTTGGACGTCCTTCACGACGAAGGGTTATATCCCTTTCACTTTCAAAAGGTCCAAGATTTGGAGGAAGACGATTTTCCACTTCGAGTTTAGTTTTCATAGTGATACCTGTTGCAAAATAATAGCAAGGATATTGACGTTAATCAATAAAAATTTTGTGATTGAAATCTAGTGAAATACGATTACATGGAATAAAAGAAGCTTCTTTGCAACGAATAAATTATGTTTGCAGATGTTTTTTTGTTTTTTGTGCCAGTAACTAAACGATTTTTGTACAAAAATTAAAGATTAATCTAGCAAGCAAATCAACTAATTAAAAATCAATTCCCATAAAAAAAAAAAAAAAAAAAAAAAAAAAAATCCTTTAGCCCCACCACCGACTTCCGGAAAAATGTCGCGGATTACCGATCAATTCCGATTACGAACCAACAGTACGCCCTAGTGGCGTGTAAAAACAAGGAAATTCTAGTGCCTTGGTAGCGTAGTTGGTAAGATGGCAAACTTTCAAGGTTGCGGGTTCAATCCCCACTTCCGAAGAGAGTTATTTTTTTCGTTTTCTGTGGCGGTTGCATGCCTCGAGTACGCTTGGCAACACCGCCTGTCGAAGGCTGTTTGAATTCGCCCGCGCAGCGCTCTTATTGGCCAACTTTAGCTGCGAATAACTAAAAAACGGTACGACTTTTACTAGATTTTTTTGTATTTATTTCTTTAGTGCAACATCCCGAACACTACCCTTACCCGCCGATGAGTGAATTTCTGACACACTGTATGTGGGAGTACTTGCTGTAGGAGATGGTTCATATGAACCGTGGTTTTCGGCTTTTCGACTGGGAATTCTGCGGCTGCTGCTGTTTCCTGAAAAAAAAAAAATATTTGAAATTATTCAGTAAAATTTTGTCTTTTAGGAATTTATAGTTTAGTGTTCTACATATTTTCAATTTATATATTACGCGTCGTAAATATTTATGTTTAGTGATTTTTTCAGTCATTATTATTGTTTGTGGTTGGAATTTCCTTGCACTGACGAAGAATCGATGGATATTGCGAGAACTTTTGAAAGGAAATGGAATTATCGTCACTGCCTTGGAGCTATGGACGGAAAACATATCACCATCGTACCTCCGGCTGACGGTGTATCTGAGTACTACGACTACAAAGGAAGACAAGCATGATTCTACTTTGCCTCGCTGACACTAATTATCAAATAATAATGTGTGATTTTGGTGCCAACGGTAGAATATCTGAAGGTGGTGTTCTGAAGATTTTTCGAAAAACTTACAAGTAAGTCTTATTTTACCTCAAGCAGGTACAATCAAAAACTCAAATAGCAGTATTCCCTGTGTATTCGTAGTGGACGATGCCTTCCCTCTGGGAGAAACCATTATGAAACCCTTTAGGTAAGCCAGCATTACTTCTCCACTTCAGAAAATTTTTAACTACCGTTTGTCAAGAGCGAGACGCATAATTGAAAACGTATTTGGTATAATTGTTACAGTAGAGGTGGGCAAAGTGATTCACTAAAAAGAGCGGTGTTCATTTGATCACTCTACGAAAAGAACTAGTTATATCTGAGACTTTTTTTTTAGCTCTCACCCCTCAGAATCCGGTTACTCCCCCACTTTTCGATGAAAATACCCCCCTTAAATCGACTTTGATGCAATTAGTAGACCTTTTTTTTTTTAGCTCAACAGTCCACAAAGCCCACGTGAACAAACTCTTCTTACGGAATCACCTGACTTCTGACCGACTCACCTAGAAGAACTACCGTTCACTTTTTAGCGAGCAACTGCTCACTCGCTCTTTTAAAAGAATTGCTCTAAAGAACTGATTCACTCGCGACGACCCATCTCTAGGTTACACGGTTCCAGATGTTTCACACGACTATTAACTTGAAACGAAAAAACATTGGATCCATCGTTATGGCCTGCAGTGCCCTGCACATTTTTATTTATTTAAAAATAAAGGTGAAGGTATAACTTCTTTGGGATTCGAAGCTGAGAGTGATCATATCTGTGGATTATGCCGAAACAATCAAGAAAACAGTTTTCATTCTGTGAAAGAGGTGTGAGCTGATTTTATGAACTACTTTGCTACTGAAGGTCAGGTTCCTTGGGAACTCAACTTCATTTAAAAGTGTTCGGTATGTTCTTATCTAGAAGGTTTTTCACTTAAATTTGCTCGGATTGGGCAGCTACGTAATTTTTGTAATTAGCAAACTTTCTTACTTTTAAATTAACGTCATTTAATAGCAGAATATATAACGAAATAGGATAATATATCACACCTACATTTAATTCAAGGATTAATTCAATCCTTACTTTATTACATATTTGGGATATTCTGCGATAACCGTGGCGCTGCAATTTGATGATGGGTTCTTATGTAGCTCGAGACAAATTGAAAGCAAATAATAAAATTTTTCGATATCTCGCTTAGTTCTCGAGGTATTGTATTTCAAAATTGACGTGATTAGGTTGAAATGCGGCCTGAACCAGAAGAAAAATTTAGCCAAATTTAATGATGAATTCGTATGTAACTCGATGAGAAAAATCGAGAATAAAAATCATTTTCTTGATATCTCACTTAGTTCTCGAGACAAAATATCTCAAAAGTGAAGAGGTTAGTGTGATATCAGGGCTGGACCAAAAAAATCATCATAACCACTGCATCTACACCGTGGAAATGTACTATAGGTGTTCTATTTTCTTCCTGGTGGTTGTTGCTAGGTTGAAATAGGCCTGGACCAGAAGAAACATCACCAAACGCACAATAAATTAAACCTATAACTGATTTTTTTACATGCTACATATCGAAAACCAAGCGAGATATCAAAAAACTTTATTTTCGATTTGTTTCGTCGAGCTCTACAAGAATTCACCATTAAATTGTGGCACCACGGTAATGATAGAACTACCTATATTTGTGGATTATGGTACGTACTGTATGTTAACAAATTGAAGTAGCACAACATTGGCTTGTAAACAGAATCAGCCGATGATCCAGACTTGATTGGGTCCTTAATTTTTTTTCCTTTCCTTTCTATAAGCACTTCTCACGTTGCTGATTTTTTTTTTTACTACTGTTCTTTTTTGGCTATTTCTGACAGCTTAGCATAGGCATGTTCTCGTTTATTTCTGTCATGGTATTCCTAGCGCTTCATTTCCCATAGACAGGGCTCACTTTCATACACTTTAATAAACTCTTTCTGTACATGGAACATCACGAAACCAAACGGTACAAACAAAACAGAGAAACAAAATCACTAACATACAGGCACTCACAAGACATCCTCAAGGCCGACTGAACACAAGACTCACACGTTGAGGTTCTCACACTTCTGTCCCGGCCCTGAAGAAATAAGAATTGTTTTTCGGTGAGGATTAAACAGCTACACACGTTTCGGAATCGCTCACGTAATTAATGGGCGCTCCCTAATGACCAAGTTTTGATATTAGTGATCGACAGTGGAAGGATGTTAGTTAATTGGTATACGACTTGGGAAGGAAAATAACGAATAGCTGAAACACTGGAATACGAGACCGTTCGTCCCGCCTCGTTCTTTGTATGCTGCCTGCAGATTGTACGCGTCCTACTGCCACGTGAGGAGAATTTCTAACTTGTAATACAAGTATTCTCTAACTGACTATGGCTGCAGCTTCGTCTACCATTTACCCGCAAGTTATCGGAAATGAGGAGTTGCAAAATACAAAGTATGTAGAAGGCAAATCTATCAAAGTTCTATAAAATGATATTCCAAGAAAAGCGACTCTCCAACCTAAATATTCATCGAATGCATGATATCCTGTGCCCTAAAGCCTGACACAAACAAGGTGTGGTATTTAATCATGGTCTTCTTATCTTGATAACACAGTGTATTATCACCTGACCAACCACAGTCGATAATTTTGCAGTAAATTTAACAAACAAACAAAAAATCTCTTTTGGAAAAAATCAACAAGTAATACATATGAGATTGATGTATGCGTTCAATCATTACGTATATTTAAAAATATGTCTAATGATTGTCAGTTTTCCACATAGCTGTGTTGTATAACCACATAACATAAACAAGTAAAGTAAAATGACTGCCACAGTCGCACCGCGGATGTGGATCGGCAGTTCTAATTCTGATTTAACACATCATCGGTGCGATAATTATGCAACAAAACACGTCGTCTACATATACATAAAAAAATCATAAATTTAATCGTCAAATGCCTTTCAATTTTTTCCTTTGTATATTTATTTATTTTTGGAAAAAAGAAGCTTTTACTTGTCTCCAGCGCCAGCTGAAACATTACTGATCTTCTTTCCCCCCCCCCTCAATTTTTCTCTTTGGTGTGATCTATAAGATTGCAAGATCATAATAGCAGGGATTTATAATACTTTAAATGTTTACAAGAAGAGACAGGAAAAGGGCTGTGCACATCCGTTCAATAACTAAAGTAACAGACATCTTAAAAAGAGTCATGACCCAAAAATGGCAATGGGCCGGTCATGTTGCTCGCAAAAGAGATGAAAGATGGACTACGGTAGTGCTGGATTGGATACCGAGAAACCTGAAAAGAGCAAGAGGAAGACCCCCCGATCGCTGGGATAAGGATATACGTCGAGTTACAGGCGTGAACTGGAAGAGGGCGGCTCAGGATCGATCGGCCTGGAAAGAACTACAGCAACACTATGTAGAATTAAATTCTAATATATAGCTCATTAGGCTTAAAGAGGCTACATCCTGAAAAAAGGATTGATATAGCTGCAATAATAATAATAATAATAAAATGTCTTCTGGGCACTGAGACATCCCCAGTTCTTTTTTCTGGGCACTGAGACATCCCCAGTTCTTTTTTCTGTTAGTGTAAACGTTTCAGTAATCTCAACATATTTTACTCATAGTAAATAAATCATGAGACAGATTCAACACCTAATTAAGTATATTCAATGTCATATTCGTACCAGACATATACCATTCAGCTTCACCTCGACCAAATTTTGGTCATTAACTTTTTTTTAAAATAAATAAATAATAATAATAATAATAATAAAAGTCCCGAAGACCCATAGTGCGCGTCGACGTGGTAGGCGAACGGTGACGCTCTAGAACGCGGGTTCGAAACATCGGGTTTCCATGATTTCCCGAAACCATTCCATGCGACTGTTGGAATGGTTCCTTCAAAGGACATATCTGAATTTCCGTTCCTTGCTCTCAGTCCTCCCTCTTCTGTAATGACCTTGATGTTGACGAGATGGAAAGCTGTAAACAAAAAGATATCATGGTCATTACCGTATTAAGAAATAGTTACATTTGAAACCAACTTTAAACAACGAGTAAATTATCTGCCAGCATGAACGTCTCTCATACTCCAAGTAAAACGAGGTAAAATAATAACCGATCGAGGTGGGTGAGCGGTTAATGCTGTGGCATCGCGTTCTGGAGGACGTCGCTTCGAATCCCCGTTCGGGCATCGGATTTAGGTTTTCCATGGTTTCCCCAAATCACACCAGGCGAATGCCGGGATGCTTCATACAAAAGGCCATGGCTGGATTCCTTCCCGATCCTTATCCCCACTCCCATCCCGTCGACGAGGCAATGAGCTATAAGTTAAAAAAAGTAAAACAATAATAAGTCTTACTATAATAGTAGTAATAATTCCGCGTGGTTGTAATGACCTGGTGACAGGGTTTGTACTGGCTGCGCATTCCGCCCTTTCCGTAAGCACATTAACTTGACCCGGCAATCCTACCGGGTACAGGGGATCTACAGTTCAATCTGAAATCCAAGCAACGGAAGCATTCTGGCACATTACACAAGCTATGCTAGAGGTGAAGGTCGGGTTAAGGGCCCACGAAAATCCCCGCCGGGACAGGAATTCGAAGCGGAGACCTTTCGATCCCCAGTGACACACGTTAACCATTGAGCCAGCAGACCACTCCAGAAGGCTTATTGTAAAGAGAGCAATCAGATGCCGTACAAGGCAAAACAAATAAAATATATGGATGGCTGTAAGGTAGCCAACCAGCTGTAAAACATAACAAAAGGTTTGGATGACTGTAAAGAGGCCAAGTATAAGTAAACATGGCAAAAAAAAAAAAATATAGGGATCGCAGCATCGAGGCCAACCATATGCAAAACAAAGTAAAACATTTAAATATTTGTAAAGAATTTCGTTATTTTTATGGATTTAGATTTAAATGAAGTAATGTAATTCTTTTATAGCCATACTAGTCGTCCTGACATGAGATGTTTCCGGTAACCGGAGGATATGCACTCGTATGCTTCCAACAAGATTAAGCTAACCATGTTAACACCATCCTCCACTCTAAGAAAAGAAAAACAAATACCAACATAATTAAGCCAAACAATGGGTAACATGGCCTGTACACTTGAATTAAGAGCCAAAAAGATCTCTTCTCCATTACACGTTTTTTTAGCCCGAGGCAGCAGCACATTGAATCGTAGCCTCAGGACAGTACATCGCCAGCAATGAATACGTGAACACATTCGAACTATACCAAAGATATTAGTTACTGCCCGTTTCTCCTAAACTCCTTTTTTAGTGGCTTGGAAATAACTAAAATCTAGGTAGCTTATAAGATTAAAGTTTTGATTAATTCAGAGTTAAATATTTCATTTGCCCTATACCTTATTCAGTTTCACATGCCATTTTAAGCACGGTACTTTCATCACATTTCTACAAGTATTTAATAAACCGAGCATTTCTTTTCCACCAACAATTTTTATTTCTAATACTATTTCCTTAATCACTTTAGTTGTTCTACATAATGGTATTTATAATATTTCTCGATGCTAAAGATGCTTATTTTCAGTAAAAATAACAGAAAAACAATCGCTTCCAGGCGAACCCATCGGTGGTTAATTTAAACAGGCGTAATTATAGTATGGCAAGGTGTATAGAGGCTGGCCAAAATACATATCTAACAAACAAGAGTCACCCTCATGAAAATTATACCAATCTGCCCAAGATTTTTTTATATCTGAAATGAAAAACCAATCCCAACATACCACTGTCATTGTTTAAAATAAGGCGCAATCTATCGCTTACTACCCGGTTACCGCCAACAGGTAACATACAGATGTTTGCACTAACCATAAAATTATGAACAATTTAGCTCCTAACGTAATGCTTGCAGATTACATATGAATGTATATTTTTTTTTACTTCTGGCTTTACGCCTCGTCAACGTCGAGGTCATTAGAGACCGGATGGGACGGGACAAGGAACGGTTCGGCCATGGCCTTTTTGAAGGAAGCATCATGGCATTCGCCTGGAGTGATTTTAGGAAACCATGGAAAACCCAAATCTGGATGCCCGTACGGGGATATGAACCGGCGTCCTCCCGAATGCGGGGCCAGAACGCTAACCGTTACACCACCACGCTCGGTTTTCTCTTAACGTCGTATGATATATTCTAAGTACAAAAACTGTGCTGGGAGCGAGACTGTAGTTACCAACATCAGTAAATGCATCGCCAACAAAAAATTTTGAATCGGGCGTCTGAATGGGGTACTTGACTAATTTTGGGAAAGTAGTCAGTATTGTAGCTGGTCATCTACTATATACAAAAAAATATTATTACTTGAAATAACGAACGGAAAATAGCAAAATTTTGCATTTTTATGCAATGATTTGAATTTTGGCGCCAAAACGCTCCCAGCTGTCAGTTGGTCTCTTGTGACGTCAGTTGTTGGCTCGTGCCATTGTAAACATATTGGTGGTTCGCTTATTTTATTAATAAAATGAGTTCTCGACTTTACAAATGGTGTGTGGTGCCTCTGTGTGTAAACACGACCTTTAATGCACCAAACAAATTGTTTGTTTCCGTTCCACGCAACGAATTAGTTGGAAAAAGTGGTTAATTCTTGCACGACGCGATCCGGCTTATGTGTCTACAGCAAACTCAATATATTTTTGTGAAGAATATTTTGACGAAAGTTTGTGCTTAATATTTTATTATGTTTAATAAGTTATGTACGTCAATATTTTGTGCTATGATAAACTTAAATTATTACCGGTAAATAAATTACGACCCTGGAGGTTAAAATGCTGTTCGTTATAAATGCATCAATTTTTTTTTACTGATATAGTTGCCGAACGATTGGGAAAACTATATAATCTATATAATATATCATATAATGGGATCAGTATCAAAAGTACTAATGAATCAAACAAAAAAATTATTCTTTACTTTTGATTTCTGTCTTCGATTTACTGAAGAATCCATCATCGAATTTAGATTTGGAGAAATGTTTCTTCTGGTCGAGGCCGCATTTCGACCTAAACACTTTTGAGATAGTATATCTCGAGAATTAAGCGAGAATTCAAAAAATGTTATTCCTTAGAACCAATTTGTCACGTTACTTAAGAATCTATCACCAAATTGCGGCGCTACGATTATCGTAGAATCCCCGCTTCAACGAATATCGAAAAATATTTCGACCTGAATAGGACGATAGTTTACGACTTTCTTACAAAACATGATCAAAATACTTTTCTAGCTATACAAAAACTTGTATAACCTCTAATATAGAAAGAAAAAGCTTTATATTCACAACATTACTGCCGAAAAAATAGCGTCGAACGAATGTGAACAGATTTAACTTTAACTAACCCAGCGCGGCAAAAAATAGTTGTAGAAATCACTCAAGGATTTTTTAAAATAGTAATTATACTAACAATTAAATACTGCACATGATTCTGTGAAGCAACAGTCATATTAAACACATTTTAAAACATACTACAATGAAATACTAGAAATGTAGACCTGTTGATTAAAATCGCATATTACCAATCTGTATTAAGTAAAACGCACCACTAACACACACGCTTCTAAAATACCTTATATTCTAACGTTTTATCGTAATATGGTATTGTGTATAACATATAACAAGTAAGTATTTACTTGGACGTTTTGACATTCCGGAATTCTGGTGAGCAGAAATCGGTGTTTGATGTAAAAACACTCCCAGAATCATCACGTCAATTCTGGGCAAATTAGAGCTATTTGCCTTGATAAAACCAACTTCCATTGCGAGTATAAGAAGAACAAGTGTTTTCCAGCCAGCACTGAAACCTTAACAAACTTAAATAAGCGACGGAAAGATGTTCTCCGCATGAGAATACACGGCAGCTAAACTGGCGCGGCCCAACAACTGACGTCATGCGCTCCGATTGGTGTTTCGTGTCACGTGACTAACAGCTGTCTTTTTACATTTTTATTTTATTAAAAACAGTATGTTTTTAACTCCTATCCAAAAAATGAAGTTGATTTTCGGTATCCTTACAACTTACTCTATCAGTGTAAATTAAGGTTTCATGGTTTCATAGTTAGTGTCAAGTACCCCAATGAGGTGGTCAGACACTGAACGTCGAGTTGGTTACCGGTATTGAAAAACATACGACCCGATCGAAACGGAGAGAACATGATAAAATCTTGTCGAAAGGGACTATGTGCTGATATTTATGTTTACCTATAAAGCAAATAAAAAAAGAGAATATGTGGCTCTAATCTGCTTGTGAAACACACAAACAAGAGATAATAATGCCCCAGAGGGGCAGATACACTGCGTTTTTTTTTTCTCTCCTAGATTTCCTGTCACCATTTTTTTTCCTGAAAAAGAAAAAAAAAACTTTTGTTCTTATTGAAATATTTGCGCCGATTACATATCTGGTTTTATTCCTGATTTGTACTGAGTCATATAACTGAAAATCTCAATAATTCTAATGGTATACGTAATTTATTAAATTAAAAATTAACTTCCTACATTGCCATCCCATGGCAAATAAACCACAACAGCTGTCAGGTGTATCTAACGGGGAGGGAGGGATGGAGGGGGGGGGGGGGGCAAACCGATCCGATACACCTGCCGCCGGCGGCAACTTTTTAGCTAAAGAACCCAGAAAACTTCAGAGTAGAGGCGGCAATCTCAAGTTTTGTTCCCCTGCTCGGAAAATTTATAGATCCGTCAGTGGCGTTTAATATTTAAGAATCGAAGAATTAAACAAACAGACTAACTTCTGTGTAGTGCGGCAAATGTGATGGATATACTGATATTCAATCCTTAACTTTTCCAATGGTTCCATCATTACCGTCTCGTCTTAAGAAAATAGGTTGGTTATTAAGAAACATGACTGTTGACTCTACGCGAACGCATTCGAAGACAACTGTACCCTCGGAACACCTGTTCCACACATCTGCTGTTGACAGTGTTACTCGGACGGGTTTCTAGTAACTGCCCTGTTTTAGCACATACTCCATTACATCCGTGTGCTCATACCAGGAGTGGTAATACACACCATCATTGACAGCGTCCAGTGATAATTACCGCCAGTGCAATACAGTACTGACATTTAGCCTAATAAAAGTTGTACCACTTCAGGTACTGACAATGACTGCGAGTTCTTATTTTTGTTTGCTCATTTTACTTCAGTATTAGATACAATAGTTTGTACCCGGACAAATTTTTTCGCATACTTACATCATTTGATCCGTGAAAATGTTTTAACTATTACCAAAATTATTTTCATCTGTGACAAAAACTTGACTTTATCATGAAACGGTTGCCCTGAAATTGAACATAAGGATTCACAGATACGAATAAATAAATTGGATTAGATTTTCGTTATTGTATTTTGATTGTAAAATCACTCAAAAGAAACATCAGGTCACCATTTTCGATATGCAGTTTTTTTTTGATGGAAATTTTTAGTAATGAATAAATAATTACACCACATTGCCGGCGGTGGAGTTTGTTGACTGTATCCTGCAACACATAATAAGAAAAAAATAATAATTAGCAATGAAACAAAAATAATTTGGTTAAACATTCGTAGGATTGCACTCACCACCAATCGGTGGCCCCCGTGTTCGATGCCTAGGAAATGAGAATCGCAAGTTACAGGAAAAAAATATAGAAAAATCATTACATTTGAGTACTGTATAAAATATACTTACTGAAATGTGTCAGATTCAAATCAAGATATTCAAATTCTAGGTAGTACATGACCGCTGCTGGCACATGACGCATACTGCTCCAAAGACGACACGAGAATGAAATCCTAGCTTTTTTTCATGGACTAGGTGATCGGAATTTTTCGTTCGTATTCCAAGTGTGAGGGAGTTCTTACAGTTATGTACTCCCATGCCTTCCCCGGCTCACTGTGTAGTTGAATACACTTGAGAGTAGCGACTCAAAACGCGGCAGATACTTTCCAGAGTTCGTCTCTGCATCTATTGTTACACAGGACCAAAAAAAAATCTTTGGAATAAGCTGAAAACGGAAAATAATTTTTATGGACTCTGAAAACATATGTCATGAAGCAGATATTTAGCAACTTACTATTTTTATAAAAAGTCTGAATTATGTGCCCCTGCAGCACAAAACCAGCAACAGGAATTAATTTTTAAGAGCACCGAAAAAATATTCGATGACGTAAATACATAACTACACATTTTTAAGTAATCATATAGATGTAGTCCAGTAACAGGGTAGTTTTACCATGCATTATAAGACGTAGATTTTTTTCTTATCTTTTATATATTGGCTAGAGTATACAGAAACCAAGTTTTTGACCTCTGACACACTCGGCACAATTTTCTGTGGCCAAAAAACGTCAAAATTTTGGTACTTTTTTCAGTTTTTCGTCTATAACTCTTTCCTGATGAGTTCTAGCAAGAAATAATTTATTTCCGATTTGAAAGAGGATAACATTTCATACCGCTTTTGTAGCAATGTTTTTTTACTAAACTCAAAACTAAGCGAGCTGCAGTTCTTCGAAAATCAACAAAATTTCACACTTTTTGTTAAAGATGGGTTTCCATCTATTTTGTCGCTCTAAATGACCTGAAACCCTTGTACATATTGTAATGATCTCTTGGTGGTGACTCTGCTTCAAAACTTGTTAGGCGCACTTTACGGCGTCGGCAATTGAAACTACTTGATTTTTTCCTCTTTATTAACATACTAATATTGAGCCTCGCACATGACACGTCTCAGGGGTTACAACAACATAAAAAAATGGGTTCACAAAAAAACAATGAATTTAATTACCAAACTAAAAAACAAATCTGACATGTGAAGTTTTACAGATGGTTAGCACAGTTGGCTGTTTCGAACAAGTGTCTAGGTAATCAGGGTTATTTTCCGGGACATGATATGTTGCAACTTGTCGCACTGTTAGAATCACTTTACCGTGTCCGCGCACTGCTGGCGACGGGATGCGCACCTCAGACTCTCAGAGGCCAGCCCGTCCACTCACATCCACACACAGTCTACGAGTGGTTCTCTCCACTCGTGCCTCGGAGCACCATTCCATGAAACAAAAATAAACGGAACTGTTCCAGTGGTGTGTGGTAACACTGACTTCATGAAAAAATAATGATTTACTTACCATTAGCTATAAAGTTCCGGTGTGTAGGTGGATGTACTGGAGGCGTTGGTGTCTGCACTGCAGGCTGCGGTGTTGGTGACTGCAATGGTTCTGAAACAGTATCCAGTGAAGCATATGGCGGTATAATCCAGCCATGTGGAGATGGTGTTGGGATCCTGCAGCCTCTAAACTCCACTGTGACGAACCTGAAACAGAAAAAGGAAAAGTATGTGGTAATATAAAAAAAAAAATTCGTAACGCGAAATAACATAGAAAAAAATGTTTGCTTCTTACCACTCTTTGTCGTTTGGGGTTAGATTTTACTGGAGTCCCCTTCCTTTTAGTAGGCAGCAGGCCAGAACTGCGTATCTGAAACAGAAAAAACCGAGCAAAATTATTATAAATATATATATACAAAGGAAGAAAAGATAAATATAATAGTTAAAACAATTGACTACTGACCTTCAAGGACATAAATCTCCAATTCGATAAATTCTGGAGGCAGACAAAAAGTAGATTAAATAGAGAAAAACATTATAAAAAATAATTACAATTTAAAAACAAATTTTATTACTCACCACCAATCAGATTGTTTGTTGGAATTTCCAATAGATCATCAAGTCCTACAAAAGAAAATAATGTTATAGAGAGAGAGAAAAAACAAATAACAAGACAGTTTGAAGAACAAGCACTAAGAAAATAACTTCTCATCATCTTTAAACTGGGTCAACTCTTCTGTACCTAAAAAAAAAAATGATTTAGACTATAAACACAGAGAAACAAACAATTTATAAATAACTATTTCTCGCACGGCATGGAATAAAATGCTTCTCCCAACCACCAGCTAAAACACCGGACTACCTCCACTCAGTTCAGGATGATCTTGACCTCGGAATTCCCGGAATATACAGCATCCTGTATGAGTGTGGAAAGAGCTACAGCGGCCAAACTATCCGCACGGTACAAAACCTGTGTGAAGAACACACAAACACTATTTCCCCCTAGGACAATACAGCAAGTCAGCGATCGCCGAGCCATGGTCACAGGGTATACTTCAACAACGTTACCATATTGGCTAGGACCTCATATCATATTTTTGGGATTACATAGTCAAAGAAGCGACTAAAATTCGATTGGCCGATACATTCAATAGAGATAGTGTGGCTATGTCTTAAAGCACGTTACGACGGTCGGAAAGACTGTCCGTCGAACCGTCGCAACGACAGTCTTATTACCACATATACGTTGCGACTCGTCGCATAGACGGTTCTACAAAATTTCACCACAGTCGTCGGATTGTCTCTTTTAGTGTCTATTTAATAGGGTCTATCATTAAAATATATTGTATATTTTCATTAATATTCACATGTAAACAAGCAAAAGATAATAATTAAAAAACTGACTCCTAGTTATGTTGGTACCTTTTTTCTGATGTTACTTTAGATAATTTAATAAAATTTGTATGGTGTAATCTAATGTTAATGATACAACTTGTGAAGCATACTTATTTTTGGTAAGAAACTGGTTTAGATTTTATAAATTGGAAATTATATAACTATTTTTAGCAAATATTTCAGATACTTATTATATTACAACTCACTAGCTATTGCTTCGATTATTTTAATTTTACTTTACAGATCGTGATTTATAAGCGTCTGTAAATGTGCAAAATTTCAAGTTTAATTTATTTAATTTCATTGCAATGGAGCACAGGCTCCGGTGGCAATTTCCCTACACCCCATCTTCCCCCTATCCTGCACCCATGTACATTTGCCCTCTACAAAGTTTATCTTTAAATTCTTTCAACGTTTTCGGCAAATCATTCATCATTTCAAGTTATTTTAACATTCCATCCTGAGAAGAAGGTACATAACGTAGAAATTTTCGAGATTTGAGAAATATCAAGTAGGTGTGTGTATGAGTATAGGGTTAATGAAAACCGTCAATAACACCTCGAAGAAATGTATTATGCCAATAAACTGTATATCATTGTAATCAGGAAAGTATGTAGATTATTTTTTACTCAAAAAATAAAAATTCCAATTTTTGACATTTTACACTACCCGGTTCTGATAGCTTGGTTGCACGGACCGTCTCAAACAACACCACTCACGTTACGTCTACGACCGGTGCGATCGTGTACGATCGGAGCGTGTCGTGTCGCAAGGTTCGATGGAAATTTCAACGGACCAGCGACATGACCTTGGTCGTACAGTCCGCTTTACGACCAGCCCATTCACGTTCGGATTTGTCGCATACGACCCAAGTCCGTGCGACGGTCCGTGCGACCGTCGTAACGTGTATGGCCTGTTATATTGAGGCATGGAAACCAGCCTTGGCAACCCTGGGCAGAGAGCGTGGTACGTCTCGGCAAACTGAAAAGTTCTATCAAAGAATAGAACAAAACAGAGAAAGTGGCGAACGGCTGCATACCCTTGGTACAACAAAACAAAGGCCGTGGCACTCATATAAAGTACCACTAAGCATCATATATCAGCCTGAATAGAACTGATATGACTGTAAGAAAACTGTAGGGGTTATTAACGTAAGGTCGTCTCTGCCGAACTATGGCCATGTTTTCCCTTCAAGAGCAATAAAAAGTCTCCCGAAACTAACCAATCATATACAGAAAGACACATTAAGTAGAGTTGCCTCGGCAACGGAACTTTTTACACAAACATGCCGATGACTCAGCAGGGCCGGCGGATAATGTGGGTATGGTGGGTAGCAGTACCCACCCGGGAAATTCCGGGTGAGTAAAATACCCACCCAGAATTTAAGAGTGCATAGAGGAAAGAATTGAGAGAAAGAGAGAGCAGACCATCCAAGCATGTTAGTTTCGTCCTTCAAAATGCGTGTATAATAATAGCCTGTGTTCCCACAACAACACCGTTAGAGACGCGCTAAATCCCTTTGATGTTTGCCACCCTAGCTGTCGCCAACTGAGCAAATAATAGTTGTGAGTGAAAGCAAGAAGCTAACATAGTGTACGTCCAAAACAGTCGTGTCCGTGTGTGGAAGCTGCGTTAGTGTATTTCGGCTGATTCTCAACATAAAAATTCAAATGGATAAATTCGTAGTGAAGTTGAAAAGTAGAAACGAATTCAGTGTAGATATTACTAGATGACAGCAGAACGTGGAGGATAAATTTGCATCGCCCTTAGACGAAGAATCCACTGGAACCTTAAAAGATGGCCTTGTTAAGTCAGCTGACAGTCAAAATCGAGCAAGTAAGAAAAATTCTTATTCTTGCTCTTCACTATATACATAAATACGTGCGCATGTAATGATTATTCAAGCGTATGTACTAGAGATGTAACGGAAGCGGAAACAGAAGCCGAAGTTATATGAAAATGTGATTTAGTGCACGAATCTTCTTTTAGTGTCTAGTTACTTCTGTTTGATAAAAATGACAAATAATGTTTATTTTAATAATCAAATCAAACAGTAATAGTAACTGAATTTGAAGTAGTAGTTTTCTAATTACTATGATTAATATTCGAAAGCTAAAAGTGGCAAGTTATATTTTAAAAACAAACGCTTAGCAACCTTTTCTCCTTTTTTAATTTTTTCTTCCCCCTCCCCTCCCCCTCCTCACAAATTAAACCTTCTTTCGCTGAACATGTTTTCGTTAGTAACACTTCAAGGCGGGGTTGACAAAAACCTGAGGACTATTGGAGACAACATAGAATATTTGCGATCGTTCATTTGCCATAACCTAAAGACGATCTACTTTTAATAGAAGTCTTTTTTGCTTTTACTACTTGACTAGACTGGCATTGATTTCTTTTCCTTCATGTAACTTAAGATTTACGTTTATTTTTTCAGACGTTTTAAATTCTTCTGGATGGATGGATTTCAAGTTTTAAGCAATTGGGGTATGTTCTTTCAGAGAATACCTAATGTACGTACATTTTGCCACAGATTCAGTTTTTTGTATCTAAATAGGACTTAGTTTTTGTTTCATTTTGAGTCACGCTACTATCATACAATAAAATACATACCTAAAGGGCCCACAGACGACCAACTTGATTTGTTGTGAACTTTATTGGCAACTTGTACCGCGTTCCGAGTAGGCCCTACTTGTCATCAGGTTTTATTGCCGGATGTTTCCTCTAGCTACTTTCTATTATTTTTTATTGCAGTTTTAAGCATTTTGGTTATAGTAGAGCGTAGTTTGTGGAAAATGAGAATTGCAGTTTTTAGTTTTAAGAGAGTTGTGTGAAGATGAGATGCATCCTGCTGGTCTCAAAGGAATGGCATCAAAACTGGTACTCTCGTTGGCTCCGGCTCCAAACCTTTAGCTCAGTTCTATGTTTTTCAATTGCCTCCGGTAGCCAGTTCTAATATTTCTGATTCTTTTCTTAAAACTGTGAATATTCGTATTTAGCAAATTTTTTTGAAAAGCACAATGAATTTTTTCACGCATTCTTCTTTTTGTTGCGATCCTTAAAAATTTCAGATTTTCACAACTTGGATAGCGTCTCAAAAAATTCACCCAGATTTGAATGTTTGGTATACTTGCCATATTCGAAAAGCAATTTTGATCGCACACAGTCGTAAGTAATCCAAATAACATCTGGTCAAACGAAAACGTACAGTAATCGAAAACAATAACATCGACAGAACAGTTGAAAGTTAACAACTGATGCTGAAAACTGTGTTGTTAATTTTCCCACAGACGCTACAAAAAGTCGCCCACCAAATACGAAAGTTTTTGATCTCAACTCTAACCGGATCTCAACATGTCAACCATGAACCTACTTATAGACGTTCAACATTGACTTCAACACCGCACCAAAGTTGGCAACCAACTTTTAAAAAGTACACTTCACAATGCATGTAATAATTATAAAAAAGGGAACCCTCAAACATACTTTGCCACTCCGACCTATTGTCGGCGTCCACTCAATTGAAGTTATCTCAAACAGCACCGCAGTACCCAGTGACATCATTTCCATTTAATCTGATTTACTTTTTGGCTTCGCTACAAAAGATGCAGAAGCTTAAGTCCCAAATCTTATGGAACATCGGGACTTGCGAAAGAAAAACAGAACTCCGTTACATTCCCAGCAGTGGCGTAGCTAGGGGGGCGGGGGGGCGGTGGGGGCGGTCCGCCCCGGGTGTCACCCGTTTGGGGGTGACACCCACATTTCGAAAATACTAATCGAAATTAGTGTGACACAAAAAAAACTTCTTTTATCCTTTGGTGTCGAAACACGTCTACTTTTATTGTTTATGAATATTTGTTTTTAGGCTGATCTAGCACTTTTTCAAATGCGATCCAGGTGGCTATGCTCATTCGTTATAGTAGAATAGCAATACCGTGCGCTTAAACAAAGAGAGCATCGCTCTGTAGCTCCAACAAGCACAAGATATCATTCATTTATGTGCTTGCCGTCCATCACTGTTGTTTGGTTTGTTAGAAGCGGCGGTGGATATAATGTAAGTTTTCTTGTATAAAAAGAGGAAGTTTTAAAATTAAAGTTTATATATAATTGCTAAAATCATAGTAATTAGACAGTTAAATTGTAAATCCTCGAAAATATTTAGATAAAATTTGGAAATGAAAACCAAGCGTATGTCGGAATACGCGTAGTCTAGGTTTTAAAATTGTTTTGCTTATTTAGAATTCCATTAGCTTTCAAGCTAAGACTTTACAAATGCTTTGAAGTTTTTCTAGCAATTTTTGAATTTATTATCTGACAGATTCGTGATGTACAAACTGAGTACATTTCGCGTTATCCGATTTACACTCTGCGTACCTGCCTATTATCGACAGTGCACCTATATTCGACATGAAATCGTATCATTTTCGAATTTATGCTAGTAAAAACTGTGCATTAAACTAGCAATACTGTAAGGTTTCAAATCAATCTGAACGGGTCCAAGTGTTCGTTGATGGTATCGTCCGTCGTTGGTAATCAGTTTTTGTAAAGCTTGTGTTTAAAACAGTCGGAACCGTAACTGTTGTGTGTAGAACTGTAATGTAAATTATATATATTTAAAACTGTAAAGGAAATGAAATGTAAATTGTTAAACTATGTAAATAGAACTGTAAAGTAATGAAATGTGAATTGTCATAAAACGCAAAGTACTTGGCTGTGTGGCTGATAAGGCTGAAAGACATTTAAATAAATAAATAAAAAAAAAGTCGGAACCGCGTATCTTGCTAGCAAAATCGTAACATAGTAAGCACTTAAATTCTAGGTTCATGTAAGTTTGCTATGCTTTCTTCTGATCGAGAATATGCAAATATGATAGCGATGAAATAAATAAGCGTATGATTCTCTATGAATTTTCCATAATAATTTAGAGAAGAAGAAAATTTTGTATTATGAGTAACCCCTCTTTCGAATACAGGTGTATTCCTTAAATCGACAGGGATGTCGAACTTTTGTTCCTGATCAAACTGAGCGAACATTCAAGCCGTTTACAACATTTTTATTTATATGCTACACAGCGGCGCTAGAAATGTAAAATTAACACGTGAAGACGGTCTTCAGTACATACAATGTCATATGTAGAAGTCTGTAGCTACGTGTATCTTAGGCGGATAGTAAAATACTTCACTTGTGAAGTACTTCATGTAAAGACGGCAGATATCGCAAAGGTATGTTCTTATATTACCTAAGTCGTTTTTTTTAAAAAATAATAATAATAATAAAAAAAATTTCGTTGTTTTTATATTGCATTTATTGTTCTATTTTTATGAAGGAACTTAATGTAGAGTTGCTTCTCTGACTATACAGTCTCTCCCAGGGCCTCACGACTTGTGGGACCCGGATTCTGGGTTTGCACCGATGGAACCCCATCTGGGTCTGGAATTGCTTCTACTTGGATCAAGCCACTTCTGTTAAATTTCCTCTCGATATCCCTTGCGAAGTCATTTAAATACAACCTATGTTAACGTTTCAACAACAAATGATTGGGTAGTTTTCGATTTTTTTAAAATTTATAGCGAAATATTATGTACGCCCTATAGTTACACTGGAAAAAATTAGAATCTCACCATGCATACAGGAATGGTAGAATTTTAGGAAACTTTGAAGATATATCCATGGCCATACCCAGAAGAAATGATAGCAAATGGAAATGGATCAGGATAAGTTATTACCTTTAGATACAGTTTTCAGTAAGAAATGCCTCCAACTTGAGCACCAATAAATTCGTGGATTCTTGCCGACATTGAGTCAACAAGTGTTTCGAATGTCTACTTGCGGTATTTCTCTTTACGCCTGCATGTCTTTTGCAGTCAGTTATTGCGCAGTTTGTGCTGCTCCTGGTATCCCGGACATGCTCTATCGGGAACAAATCTGGGGACTGAGCTGTTCAAATTGTGATCGAAACTCCTTGCTTGGCTTGTGTAACGATGGTCGCAGTATGAGGACGGGCATTATCTTGTTGTAAGATGCGATTTGAATGCTGAACATGAAGGGTATCACAATAAGATGCAGTACCCTGTCCACACAGTGGTGGGCTGTCATTGTGCCTTCAGCAACAGCCGACTCAGTCATGCTGTCGAAACTGATTGCCGCCAAAAAATGACACCGGTGACTGCATTTGTGTGATGTTCTGAAATCACAGCAGGTAAGCCGTTTTCCAATACACCTCCGAACATGTCGTAAATTATCACTTTGCCACAGACAGAATCGAGACTCGTCTGTAAACACAAATGTACGCCATTCACATGTCCTTTTATGTTTTGCATTACGCCAGGTTAGATGATGCTGGCAATGAAATCAGATTAATGGGACACATTGCATAGGGTTCAGAGAGCGTACTCTAGCTTCAAGCAATTGGTTTTCAATCGTCCGGGGAGGGGGTTACTCTCTCTGTAACCACTGTTTGGATCTGGCCTGCAGTCAACCATTTGCCAGCAGCAGCCACCCACACAATTTGGCGGTCTTCACGTGCTGTTATCCATCAGTATAGACCTGGAGTATTAGAGCTTTCTTTCATCACTGTGTAACAAGTCTGTATACTGACAATGCACTACGGCCAATCCTTTAGGAGATTTCACGATATTGGTGCACCTTTTTAAAACACGTCAATTCACCGACCTCTCTCACAGTTAGACATTTGAGTGTATAGAGTTGTCACTCTTCGCCTGGGCATACTTAGCCAACAAGAACTCGTGGACAACAAAGTGTCATGTTACACCACACTGTACGCCACTAGTACGTTAAAACAATATAAAAAAATAGCAATTTGCATAATAGATAGCACCGCAATTCTCATATTATTATATGTAAAACTTTCAATTATAAATCATTTAATACTCTTCATGTGGGCATACTTGGGGCCAAATTTCATTCATTTATCACAACATCGTATGGGTGTTGGGATTTTAATTTGCGCCAGTGTGTATATCAGTTGCTACGTGTAAAGGCCGAGCTCTATTTTGCCAAACTGGTCTGTACCGTCACCGCAAGGACAGTCGGCCGAGTGGCAGCTCGCCCCCTCGCGTCCACAATTTTCCATAGCTCGCCCATGTTCCTACCCGGTCTTTAGTCTCCTTTAACGTTTTCAAGTGATTGTTACAGGGAATCAGTGTTGGGGATGACAGGTAGGTTTGATACCTTTATTTTATTTTGCACGGTTTTGGGACGAAAGTACATTAAAATACTTTTTTATCTGACTCATGTAATCACCTATCTGGTTGATCTTTTATGTACAAAAAATGGTATTCCAGCGCAGCAGTACCGGATTAACCACGTAGCAGGAGGTAGCAAATGCCACGGGCCTCGTGCCTTCTAGGGGGCCTCGAGCCTCCTTGGGGGGCCCCGCACCTAGGCTAGAAGGGCGACCTTTTTTGTTTTTAGCTCCACAATTTCCCCCAGGATGGCAAATCAAGGGCCTCTTCTTCACATTTGCTACGGGCCCCGCGCTGTCTTAATCCGGTCCTGCAGCGCAGTATTAACAAATCATTACCACAATGTATCGGAATGAAAGATTCTCGCATATTTCAACGCAATCGCAATGAAATGTCAATCACTTCGCACTTGACGTGTTTGTTTTGCTTGAGGTTCTTTTCGATTCATTCAGTTTTTTTTTTTTTTTTTTTTTTTTTTTTTTTTTTTTTTTTTTTTTTTTTTTTAAGCATATTATAATTTTAATTTAGGTCGTAAAGATTTTGTATGATAAATATAATAATTTCATGTTATCTCAAAGTTCTAGTCAGAGTTTCTTATTAGGAAACTCGCAGTGCACCTATATCGTAGTCACCTAACTTCGAAAGGAGACCTACAGATTAACGTGAAATTCGAACACAGAGCGTCCTAGAATCCTCGTATATCAGATAAACGCATTGCCAGAGGTAAATGTCAATTTTTAGGCCCGGAAAAATTACAGTCGAGTCCGGGATTTGAACCGGGACCTTCAGTATCCAAACCGCATGCAGTCATTTGAGTCACCAGTCCGAATGTAGGTGAAATGAAAAATAAGTTTGCAAACATGATACAATGAATATAATTTTTTCTATACCATCTATTTTTGCTATCAAAAATCAAGAATCAACTTTTATGTGTTTGAATACATATTTTTCAGTACTTCTAGATCAGTATGGCGTATGGTTACGGCGAGCGATTCGGGTGTGGAAGGTCCCCATTACAAATGCAGATCTCGGCTGCAATTTTTGTGGGTCTTAAAATTTATCTTCAACTCTGGCAATGTTTTAATTTATTAGTGCGAAGATGCTAGAACAATTCGTACATGTTAAGAACATCTTATGAACATGAATGAAAAAAAAGACACTTGTTTTAAGACCAACAATAACATGAAAACAACATTTGGTCGTAAGGGAAGGGAAATTTCCGAACTCGCTCTATGCGTTCTCCACATCCAGCAGATCGACACTGGTCCACACCGTCAAAACATAAACCAATCCAATGATGGCCGCGTGTCGGCCGAGTGTCGGCCGACATGCCGTGTCCTTTGGACAAACTTCGACCGAGTGAGCGCCAATAGTAAGAAACGTGTCGGTGAGGAACAGTATCAGGCAAGTGAGGCCCGATCTTCAGAGGAGTTAAAATTGATCTAAAACCACTTTCGATCACCAGTGATCAACACGTGTCTAAAATCTTGCCATATCGATTATTGAACATGAAGTAAATCAAATTTTTAATTTTGAAAATGTGATTTACGGGTTTGCAGTTGTTAAAGCTAGAAAGAGGGGATTGTGAAAGCAATTGTTTTTATTTTATTTGTATATCTTTTAAATGTTGTTAATCTTACAATTTTATTAACTATTATTTTTAAATAACAATAATTTTTTATTTAATTATGTTTTATTAATATAATATTTTACACCTAAAAGATGATATAATATACTCAATTTTGGATTTAAGTTTTCAAGGGGTGACACCATCGATATCCGCCCCGGGTGTCACTGATTCCCAGTAAGAAAGTACGTGGCGTACACACGCGTGCATGCGCACACACACACACGCGTGTATATATTATATTAAGGTGGGTTTACACGGTTAACTTTTCACAATCACTCAGGACGAATCACTCGCAGTGAAAGTAAAAGTGAATTCACTTTTCGTTTACATGTATCATCACAAATGAACCATTCAATTCACTTCAAAATGGCGACAAACTAGTACGTGTCGGAGTGGATTTTATTTTCAGAACCCTTGCTTTAGGAATTTAAAGTTACTTAGTGCAAAAAGTTAATTGAAAAAAGAGAATATGGTAGGCGCGAAATTGGAGCCTGCGGCGCGGTAGAATGGGTATTGCATATCAAAAATCATCTTCGAATGTGTAAATCACAAAGAATTGCTATCAAAAAGCTTACCGTTGATTACAAGACAGGACACTAATGACAAAATGTCTTCCGGTTAAACTGAAACTAGAAACTATTCTTAGGTTTCTTACAACTAGTAAGTAACTGCTTTGAAACACATTCACATAGAAACACAATTTACACATTTTTCTGGTTTTAAAACTTTATTTAATTCGCTAGAACACCTGGTTCGTAAAATTGTAATTTTGTACTTGTCTTCTGTTGTCAAAAATGGGAGATTCAATTGTTTAATCATGCCCTCCGTAGCCCTATCACTAATGTTTTTATTTTTATAAGCAGATAATTGAGGACGTGGGTTGTAAGGGGTATGTAGAAATGAAGAGGTTAAAAAAAAACCTATCACATTCTATTTTCTATAAACCCTGGTTGTAATGGAAAGTTTTTAAAAATAAATAAATATTTCTTCGTTCCATTTAAAAACAATTATGTGTACAAAACGACTACAATCATAAACAAACAATTGCGACCGATCCAGGAGGTGGTTTCACTTCGATATTTTGACTGTTTACACCCGTCACTCTTGATGATTCATCCGAGTGAAACACCAAAAGTGAACGAAGAGATGAACCCGAGCCAACTTCTTTCATCCGTCATCTTGGATGATTCTCTGTTTACACAGTTCACTTTACTTTCACTGCGAATGATTAATCCCTAGCGACTGCGAAAAGTGAACCGTGTAAACCCGCCTTTACGCTACTTACACTTGTTTATGTATTTGTGCGTAAAGGCCAATAGACTCATAACACGCAAAAGTTTCAGCCATACTTACAACTGGTAACACACGGTAGTATATCTATATATACGAGTTTGTATAGTGTAGTGCTGTTATCTCCTATGTATAGATATACTATCCCATGTTATTAGCTGTAGCTTGTAGCTGCACCGGCCCCACGGCTTTGTTCCAGAACGACATAGTATAGCAGCATTATAGTAAAATACATAAGATTTCAAGAGTGTACAAATAAGCGATTCCATTAATTGCCATGACTCAAAGCTATTAGTTTTTTAAATATAGAAATTGGATAAAAACTGTTGGGTTTGTTTTTAAAACGAATTTACAAGGTTTTTTTTTTTACCAATTATTTAGTTAAAATATCTTTGCCTGAATTAATTCTTGAGATTGTAAAAATGCGCATGGACTAATAAACAAACGTAGCAGTGCTACTTTCGTTTTTCCTGATTTACGAATTATTAAATTTTTTCCGTGCTATCCTTTTTCCGTTAATATATTTGTCACTTGGCCTAACACTATATTTAATTCAAAAATGATATATACTTTTTTAAATACTAATGTATAAATTCATTTTTCCCCTAGAGGCTACCTCGAGTAATTCTTCAGTACCTGTTATTTTTAAAAACTGGGCGAAAGACAATCCATGGCTTCAACTTAATAAAAAAAAGCAAAGCGATTTGCACTATCTGCACCGAAACGTGCCAGCGGAAGTTGATTATCAAATTAACTTCGCGTGCTATCGAATCGAAGCAAGCCTGGGTTGACGAGGATTTCTCAAACTGGAAGCATGGACATGAGCGGATAAACTCTCACGCCACTAGTTCTTTTCATACCAGCTGCACCGAAGCGTTGAAAAACGTTGATAATATCAATGTTGTACAGTCGATATTGACGGCTCATTTAAAACAGATGCTTGATAACCATACAGCGTTGTTGAAAATGTTTAGTACTTTGAAGGTCTTGGCGAGAAAAGGTCTTCCTCTGAGAGGAGCCAACAACGATGAAAATTCAAATTTCATGACTTTTTTAAAGGCTCGAGCTGAAGATGTGACTGAACTGAAATCTTGGCTACAATGAGATGGTCACAAATAGCTTCATCATGACTGTCAGAATGAAATTCTAGATTTAATGGCCACTACAGTACTGTCGAAAATCATGATCATGGAAGGAATAAGAGAAGCTGATTTTTTTTTCTATTTCAGTAGACGAAACTTCCGATATTTCCAGAAGTGAACAAGTTTCCGTTTGCCTGAGAATCGTTTCCGATGATTTCATTGCAAGTTAATATTTTTTGGATTCTTTTCAACTACGAACACCAAGGCAGAAACCTTATTTGATTTGGTCACTGATATTTTCGCCAAGTTAGAACTCTCAAAACTCAGAGGTCAGAGCTACGATGGGGCTTCTAACGTTTCTGGAAAATAACGGGATTACAGTCACGAATACGCAAAGAAGAGCCTCGAGCATTATTTGTGCACTGTAATGCTCATAATCTCAATCTTGTAGTACAAGATGGGATTGAGAGAGTTCTAATAGCGATAAAATTTATTGGAACAGTAAAAGATTTGATAAACTTCGTGCGAGACTCGCCGAAACGGCTTGGGCAGTTTAAGAAACTGCAAATGGGAATACAAAAAGAAACTAATGATGATTTGCCTGCTCTTGCAGCTTATTGTCCGACAAGGTATTTACAAAAATTACAAGTTTAAATCAATTTTTAAATAATGATTTTGTATGTGTAAACACACACACACACACACACACACACACACACACACATATATATATATATATTACGGCTGGTTAATGAGAATAAAATCTCTTAAATCAGTAAGAGATAATTATCAGTAGCTGATGCAATTTTTGTACGATCATTCTGTAGCCAAACAAGCAGACAGCGCTGTCGCTGCTAAGGCTTCTGGATTTTACTCCTCCATGGAATAATTTGAGTGTATTTTCTATTTAACAATGATGATAGAAATTTTTGATACTGTCAAAATTTTGAATGCAGATCTGCAGAAATCTAATCTCTGTGTTATTGAATCGTATGAGAAGATAGAAGCAGTCACCGATATTTTGTACTGTGCTCGAGAGTCAAAATTCGAAGAAATTTGGCGGAAAAGTGTACAGTTAGGTACTAACTTTGAACTCAGTGAACCACAAATCCCACATCAACGCAAAATTTCGAAGCGCCTCGATCAAGGTAAGTCAAAATCTCCTATTCGAAACACCTCAAGATTTTTTCCGAAAATTTAATTTTGAAGTTTATAACCAAGTACTAATGTAGTTAAAGAGTCGTTTCGACAACGATTCCACCCAGTTCTTCAAATCGTTAGAACGATTCGCTCTGGAACAGCCCACAAATGTAGAAAAAATTATAAATTTCTATAATCATGATTTTGACCAAGAAAGATTGCTCAGTGATAGAGACATGTTTTTGCAACTTTTGAAAAGGCAAGATGAGGAAACAAAAAATTTAAGAGAGGTTGCATATTTTTTACAGAAGTACCAATGGACAAGAGGACTCATACCAGAGTTTGTATGCTTCGTCCGACTACTCATTATAATTCCTAGGTCGTCCTGTTCAAATGAACGAAGTTTTTCGGTCTTACGGCGACTCAAGAGTTACATAAGATCGACACTGCTGAAAGATCGTTTAAATAACATTGTAATATTACATGTATATTGCAACCTTACTGACGAACTTGATTTGGAAAAATTATTGGATCGTTTTATTTCCAAACAAGCAAAGCGCAGTACAGTCTTTGCATTGCGCAATTAATACTGATTAATAGTAAATTTAAAAAATAATAATAAATCTTTTGTACACAGCTAAAATATATTTAATAAATATATTAATGAATAAATGTTATGATGAATATTTAAATTTATTTTCTAGTTTTTACTCCTATGAATTTCCCTTAAGAATTGTTTCCATTGTTATCACTATTATTGTTTTAAGTAATATATTTCAGGGACCTGCCCCTCCCCCCTTTTTCTTGCCTGACTACCCACCCGGGCCTAACACGAAACGCCGGCCCTGCCGTTGAGGCACAGACACTTAAAAAAAGTGTTTCCAAAACACAATCCGGCGGTACGCTTTAGTGAACACTTCATTGCACCTGGGAGAGTTTCACTTTCCCGGGGTGAACTTGGCTTCCTTTGTCCATCTACGAGTATTCTAAATTATATTATTCGTAATGTCTTAGCTGATATTCATACAAAAAGCCTCTTCTAAGTTCATGCTTCTAGGCAGGAAAAAGAAAATCACAAACACTTGTTTTCCTCCTACGTAATTTTTCAAATGTAATTGGTTATCAAATCATGCATCACCTAACTAACAGTTTCAGATACCTATTTTAAAAAAAATCACCCTTAACCACTTTTAACGCAACTAGTAACACCAACTATTTCTTTATAATTTTTTTTAATCATGCAGCTCTCTCAGTTTCCTGAGACTATTTTATTTCTTAGTTTGCTCATTCCGACAAACATGGAAAAGCCGCTGTTGAGTAATTTTTCCTACTGTTCCTGTATGACATTCACTACCAGTCGGTCGAACCAAAAACTGATTAGCTCAATATCTCAACCTCTTTCATGTGGCACACCTCAATCACTATTCCCTCTCTAGTCATGATATTCTCTCTAAACGCATCCTTAGCCTCTGTCATTACCTTATTAATTACCTGCACAGATATTTCGCAAGTATCCCATTGCTCCTCAGCCTCCTCTGCGTCTTTAGTTTACTGGTTTTTTCTCGCCAACTTCTTCTACTTGCTATAATAATAATAATTACGCGGTCTGCTGATCCTTTATACTTTTGGTTCTGGATCTTCTTATATTTCTTTGAACAGTTCCCATTGAATAATTGCTTTCTTTTCCTTTTTTCTGTCATCGCTCCTTCGACTGGTTTGACGCAATCCTCCACCCCTTCCTATCTCGTGTTAAACTCATTTCAACATACTCCTTTCAACCAACGAGCTCAAGAGTAGTGTGTATTTCCGGGGATTCAGACACAATGGACCTGTCAATCATTTTCACACCTCTATTGTTCTCCCCCTCGCACCTGTCAATCATTTTCACACCTATTGTTCTCTCCCCTCCCACTTGACTTGAGGGCCACTTGACTTGAGGACCACTTGACTAACCTCAGTTTCCCCTCTATTGTTCTATTGTTAGGCCACTTGAGCGACCCCAACCACACCAGGTGTGTCGCGGTCTTTTGTTGTCCTCCCTTCCCCACCTGTCAATCATGGCCACTTACTTGTTTGAACACCTGCCTTCCCTAGCACCAGCTGCCTTTGGGGTTCTTTGTTAGGCCACTTGAGCGATCCCAACCACACCAGGTGTGTCGCGCCAGCTGCCCTCGCGGTCCTTTGTTCTATTTCTGTATTGTCAGACCACTTGAGCCGCCTCTAACCGTCATCTGCGAAGCAGCAGCTGCCCATTCTATTGTCAGACCCCCAACCCCGCCAGCTGCATCGTTTCATCGACAGGTTTAAACATGCTCACCCCCACCCCCGCTCCAACAAGCATGACCACCCCCCCCCCCCCCCCGACCGGCCTGCTGACCTCAGTGTTCAGCCATTTCTCGCCCAGTACTGTTGTTCTCGGCCGTTTATCAGCTCAACGCCGGTGACTCAAAGCGTTTGACGATAGGTTTATCGTCCAAACACGAATTTGAGCCAGTAGTGGTGCTCGAAAAAGTTGGATACCGCACCAAGGTTATACTGACGTATGAAGAATGGGTCGTGCTGACTCAAGTACTGGACGTTGTATCAGATTTGTTCAACACAGCGAGCGACCAGGCCGACATTCCTCTTGGTGAGCATACCGTCTCCTGCCGTATGGTTGCCGGGGCGAAAACAGTATACTTCGCCCTAAATGCCGATCCTTCTAGCGGCGTCTACTTCGGAGATTCTACTTGGAAGAACATCATCGACGCGCAGCCTGCAGTTTCCAGCGCCTTGGCCGTCAAGAAGAGGTGGGGATACCTAGTTGCAAGATACTACATAGAATTTGTGGACATTTTGTCAAGTAAAGTGCTACGAGACTTTAATATGGCCACAGTGCAAAAACTGGTTGATATGTACATTAACGATGTTTATGTGGCTCAAGTGACACCAAGTTCGTCATTGGATTATAATCTACTAAAATATGAACTTATTGCATATAAAAATTTGCTTGTATTACCCGATGTTAATAACATTGTAATTAAGAATTACACTCCTGGGTATGATGTTTGTGGACCATATATAATGCCTGTGGACAATAAGTGCAAGAACTGATGTGTACATCAATATGAAAAAATAAATGTTTGGTAATAAATACATGTATGAAAAAAGTATAAATAAAAAATGCTTTGTAATTTAATTGATTTCTTTTTATTTCACCCACCATTGGGCAATTAAATATACACTTTCAACAGCACATATAGCATTACAAAATAAATGTCCTTTACAAAGTTTAATCAAATTATTCTTCCTGAGTTCTCGTAGAGGTGGACATCCTAAATCTTCTATATTGTAGCACACTTTCTTCTTGATAATCTTCTGAAACCATCGAGCCTTCTCCAATCCTTTAACATATATGATTGAGTCATCTGTATTGGTGATTGCATGTAAAATAGTACATAGTCTACTGAACGGAACACCAATAGCATTCCAAGGTATTCCATGGTAATTATGTGTCAACCATCTCACTGTTGGGTCGTTACCTCCACGTCTTGGTGGGTTTACAGAGATACAATGTGTAGCAATAATGTTGTCTGATTGTACTACACACACGGCAACTTCTTTAAAGATAAACGCTCCTTCTCTCGTCTTGAATCCTTGCACGTCCAGGAAGATGGTCGGCATGATACTGGGTGGCAATGATGGGCGCTATTTGGTTTTATGCGAGTTTACACAACACTTGTTAGCGGTATGTATTCCACTACACGGTCGTGAAGGATTAGACAATATGCGGCGGTGTAGGCTGGAAAATTGTCAGTGCTATCAAACTCCATACGAATATCCACAGGTCCTGTTTTTATCGACTCATTTTGATGCGAACAGTCAATTACAGCTATAGGGGCAGTGGCAATAAAGTCGTCTCGGTCTAGTAGCGGTGAGGGATGGTCTCGTTCGTAGTAAGCCTGTTGGAATCTTGCATACATGTCATACAACAGTGTTGTTCGGTTTCTCTTAAAGTCCAAATTCATGTTTTCGTAAGGGTACGCAACGTCATTTAGGAACACTTTGACATTGGCGAGAATACAGTGGTCAAAGATAGCTGCACTTAATTCGGCATTCCGTTTCCTATTTGTTTGAAATGCTAGAACTACGAACCTAGGTTTTTCCAGTTGCGTTGATGTTTTCAAAGACCAAATTTGAGACTTACTAATAGGAAGCAGCGGGTACTCCAACAGATCCCAGCTTCTGAAATTAATGCGAAGTGGCTTCCCACTATCTACAATCTTAAGCAACTTGCAGATAAGGCACCACGCATGCCAGTTTACTGATGCCAAATTTACTTTTCTGAGGGTTTGGATTGGCTTGCACGTATGAATTTGTATCGTCCCTAGATCGAATAAGTATTAGTTCTTGTTTTACATTTGCCAGTATCCTTTTAAAGTCTTCACAAAAACCCAAAAGCATACTCAACGGGATACATACATCGAAGTATCCATTTCCAACATCACGTTGCCCCCATCCTGCGTTCTTCAACATACCAATTTGTTGAGGACCAGCAGAAATAAAAGTCTTCAATGAGCTTGTGATACCTACATTTCTATTTCGGTCTATTTCAACTCCATTAAGTTCTAACCGAATTTCCTCAAATAGAAATACGAATTTGACAAATCTTCCTTCAATATGCAAGTAACTTAGGCCTGGCAGTGTACATGTATCTTGGTTCTGAATAGGTATCCGAATTTCATCATTATTATTAAACGTTGTTGGCATATGCGGCTGATGACTCAAAAACTGTTTACGCGTCACCAACTCGCCAAATTCCACACTGGAAGTTATATCAAGCACCTCATCCATTTTTATTCACTGTATAGCCTAACGACTGTAGGAAGAGCACGTTAGCAGGTGTTAACCGTTTCACTGTCGGTTCACTACTGACAACTGTTGGAGTCTGACGCTTCTTATTATAACGAGCGCCCATTCTTTATATGTAGTCTCAGAGTAATAGTTTCACCTCTGAAATCCACTAAATTGCCGTCCTGGTCTACAACTCTAATGTGAATGTTGCTAAGCGTTTTCACAGTGATTGGGAGATACATGACGTTTGCAGGTACTTCAACAATCTTGTACCCTGGTGGTACTGTTGGAAAAAACTCGTGTAGTGTATGCCTCAGCTTATCGTTGACGTAATTTCCAGTGCATATGCTGCATTCTACACGTATCGCGTTAACTTTGAATATCTGCACAGTGTAGTCTGAGGTATGAAATCCAGGCTTTAATATACGTCTCGAAAATCCGAGCAGTGAACCAATTGAGTTTTGTTTCGTGAAGTCTATTTCCACAGGTGTTTGTATCTCGCACTTGAGTGAATTGTTGTTTGCTCTAATAATTAGTTTCTCGTTATTTGAGTGCCGAGCCAAATAAGTTGCCAAATCGTCAATATCGTACGATCCTGTAGGTATATCTATCACTTTATTCTTCGAGTAATGAAATTTGTCTCATCAATGTTCGGAATCGAATTGTATGTTTGAAAATCAACTAAGCCGATTGTATACTTGCCTTCGCTCAAATCTATCGGTGGAAAGTAATCACAGCTCAAGACCGAACTACTGCCGGACAAGCAGAGTGTCACAGACATGTGTTACCCCGACTAAGGTTCATCCAACACTGAAGGTATGCATTCTGATGCAGGAATTTTAAACACAAATGTCCACATATGTGCGTACTGAATTCCTGGTGTCGCTGCACATTGTACTGTATTCTGTTACCTGCAAAGTATCGCTGCAATTCCAATGGCGGAGGTAAGTCACCAAAACTATCGAAATATTTCACTATACCATCCTTGTACTTGATGTACGCAACCCAGTACGTCCCAGCATTTTCAGCACTGTCCAAGTTCACAATTCCACATTCACGTTCACTAATTTTTTTAGGTAATGCATCGCGCATGAAGACGCCACGAAAATGAGGTATACGCAAACGCTTTACATGTCTACGTATATCGTCATCAGTCAACGCCTGATCGGACTTTTCTTTTTCTTCTTCTTTAATCCAGATCCATCTTTCCGGTACGGTTTCAGATAAAGACCTTTACCCCTCATAGCCATTGCCTTCATGGTTTCATTGTGTCGTTTCTGTTCGGACAACTGCTTTTTTGCTTCCTTAGCAGCTTTGACGGCTCTGGCGATGGCTGAGGCTCCGCCGGCAAGAGCTCCGGCAGCCGACAATCCAGCAACAATAGGGATTAAGGGGAGGATTCCACCATTCTTCGTCTTCTTCTTCTTTTTAATCCCTGCACCCAACTTTAGCTTGGCACGCATAGCGCCGTTAACTAGTAACGCGGCCGCCCGTTCACCGAACTTTGCATCTTTGGCTTTCATTCTGACTGAAGCCTTCTCCGCGAGTATGCGGTCTGCATTACGCCTGTCAGCACCCTGTGCATACGCAATGTCATGCTCCCTGCATGCTGCATCTAGTGGATTGATCCCCGTCTGGCCGAGTTTCAGACGTTTTTCCAGTTTCGTCCCGGGTCCACAGAACTGGTAAGTTGGAATGTGTGCCTCAAATGGCATTTTGTCGACGAGCTTGTTTAAGAAGCCACGGCCCTTCTTCTTCACCTTCCGTGTAGGAGTCATTGTTATCGACTGAATGATTTTACGTATTCGCTCGTCTGTATATACCCCGTGCGGCAAGGAAACCTTGTCAAAATGCGATTCGTCAAGCAGCAAGCAACATTACCCGTGAGTAATGCAGATGTTGCCGGCACCAAGTGGAAGAAGAACGGACCTCTGTTCCCTGAGACAGTGAGAGCGATAGTTTGTGGACCGTCAAACTGTGGTAAAACCAATCTTGTGCTTTCCCTGCTGGAACACCCAAATGGGCTTAGATTTGAAAATGTATATGTGTTTTCAAAATCGTTGTACCAGCCAAAGTACCAGTTGCTAGGTGAAATACTGAAACCCATTAAAGAAATTAAGTATTCAACATTTAGCGATAATCAGAATGTGCCTCCACCTAGTGAAGCGCTACCAAATTCAGTGTTTGTGTTTGACGATGTCTCGTGTGAGAAGCAGAATAATATACGAGATTACTTTTGTATGGGGAGACATAGGTCAGTAGACTCTTTCTACTTGTGCCAGACATACAGCCGTATACCTAAACAGCTGGTAAAAGACAAAGCTAATTTCATTGTACTCTTTAAACAGGACGACATGATTCTCAAACACATTTATAATGACCACGTGAACACAGATATGCCGTTCAGCGAGTTAAAGAACTTATGTGGTACTTGCTGGAATGCGAGCAAGCATGGATTTGCAGTTATTGACAAAGACTGTGATATGTATCATGGACGGTACCGCAATGGGTTTGATTCGTTTTTGAATAAATAGACAAGCATTACAGCCATGGACAAGTTTGGTAGAACATCATCGATACAGGGCAAGAGGATATTGGTGCACCCACCTCAACATATACTTCTTACAAAAGAAGGGAGTTTGGATTGTCAGGATAGAATATTAAAACATGTAGCTGACCCCATCGATGATGACGATGTGGTAACAAAACGATATGCCAACAAAGCTATTAATGATGGTTTAATGTTTTTAAAATCGATTGAAATGACTATGGTTGAAACTATAATTGCAACAGGTGACTTTCAAGATAATGCATACATACTAGATACGGGTCGAAATTATCGTGAAATCCAAGTCAATGGTATGATCCTCTCAGTAGACAAACCAAAAAGGGTTGACGTAAAATTGAATTGGGTATACGTTAACTATCAAGGAGGAGTACTCCATGTGAATAGAGGCGATAAACTTAGTTTTTTCCCCGCATATGAGCCCCACGAGCCGTTTACAGCACATGTGACTTTAACATATAAAATAATACAATAACCTGTAATAAGCTTCATTCGATGCTTAAACATGGATACGACAACAACTAAACGTGGCATCATAAAGGCCCGAAATGCTATTCCTCGCAAGTTACTTGAATTGAGGACTGGTCAGATCGACTCTGAGAAATTTTTCAAAGATTCTTTAAGACCTGTGACGGATACAATAGAAAATGTTTTCTTACCTCCGCGACATCAGCAGCAGCAGCAGCAGTCTTCTGGCATGATCAATGACTTCGTGAAGTCGCTCAGTCGACGTGAGAGAGATTATGATTCAGTGTATGGTGTCAGAAAGAAGAATGATTCACTAATGATTGGAAACTCCCCTGTGATTATTGGCGAAGACGTTGTTCTAATCGATGGTAATGAATATGAGCGAACACAAGGATTAATGAGGTTCTTGTTTGTAAAAAAAACCCATACCGTATACTGACAAAGACTTGAAAAGCTATTTGGAAATATTGAACAACACGAGTGCCCACAGAGTAAACTTTGACCCATCCGACAAAGTTTTGAAAAATAAGACTAGTAAGTATAAAAACATAATCTCTAAGCTTAACCATCAGTCGGGTTCTGGTCTTCTCCCCATGAAGGAATATGTATATTGGGACGATCCGAACGAGCTCGTTGAAAGACTAAAATTACTTACCGCATCTGCATCAGCAGGACATACGGCGCACTCCAACGAAATTTTATTCTTGATTGAAGAACTTCGTGAGAGAGACATCATTGTGTAGCATGGATCAAGTTGTGGCAGAACTCCATAAACCGGCAAGAAGGGATTTCCCAAGACGGCGTGTGATAATCAAAGGACTTGACGATCTGTGGCAAGCTGATATTGTAGAAATGATCCCATACTCACGTAAAAACAGTGGCTACAAGTATATACTGATGGTGATCGATACTTACTCAAAGTATGCATGGGCTCTACCTCTCAAGAACCAGACGGCTAGTGTGGTTACCGACGCAATGAAGAGGATACTAACTGGTGATCGTGTTCCGAAAAATTTACAGACCGACAACGGGAGTGAGTTTTACAATTCAAAGTTTAAGACGCTCATGACTAACTATGTCATTAATCACTACTCAACATACACCCATCTGAAAGCATCACTAGTTGACGTCTCAACAGGACAATCAAGAATGCAATGAGGCAGGAATTCAGTAGACGTGGTTCACATAGGTGGATTGAACTTCTTCCTCAGTTAATGTCTGATTATAATAATAAGTGGCACAGCACCATCAAGATGAAGCCGTATGATGTTAAAGACAACTCACTACTTTCAACAGTGTACAGCCATATTACGATGACTACTCCTGCAAAATTCAAAGTTGGTGACCATGTCAGAATTAGTAGATTTAAAGAAAAGTTTGAGACAGGCTACTTGCCTAACTGGTCAACTGAAGTTTTTACCATCAGTAAAGTAAAATTAACAAATCCTGTAACTTATTTACTTAAAGTTTATCAAGGTAAAGATATTGCAGGAGCATTTTACCAGCAAGAACTACAACTAACAAAACTTACAAGTACATTTTTGGTTGAACGAGTGATAAAGAGAAGGAAAAATATGATCTTGGTGAAATGGTTGGGTTTTGATAAATCACATAACACGTGGATTGATAAAAAAGATTTATTTAAAATGTAAAATACATTTTTTCTTAATAAATAAACTTATTTTTTCTAACAATTGTGGTTTTTTTCTTCAATTACGTTAATATAAAGCAAATGAGCATACAGCTCAGCAAACTTACAATCTATGTACAGCATTACTTCTGTACACTTAGCCTATTTTACAATATTTTTTTTTCCAATTACGTTAATATAAAGCAAATGTGCATACAGCTCAGCAAACTTACAATCTATGTACGGCATTACTTCTGCACACTTAGCCTATTTTACAAATATTTTTTTTTATTACGTTAATATAAAGCAAATGAGCATGTAGCTCAGCAAACTTAAAATCTATGTACAGCATTTCTTCTGTACATTTTATTTTAAAAAATTGTCATACAAAGCAATTCAGCGGCACCTCCCCAGCAGTCAATGAAAAATAAATACACGAATAAGATTTTTTTATTGACTCTAATCAAAATATTAAAAACAGCCTATTTATATTTATACAGCGTCCTAACTTATGTACATATTTACAAGATTTGATAAACTGAGAAGTAGATACAAAAATATTTACATAGTCCTAACTAGTGTACATATTTACAACATTGATAAACTGAGAAGTAGATACAAAAAATATTTACTAGTGTACATATTTACAAACTAGATACAAGGATAAACGATATATTTCCTCTTCACACACACTATATACACTTTAACACACAAACATTCAACTAGGTACAGATATGTGCCCCCACGGGAGGGTCTCTATCCCGTCGAGGAAAATATACCGCTTATCATCCGTTCTAGACAGACCCAGTTTGGAGATTTTAACGGTATTAACTACGTGGAGGTCTGACGATATTCTATGTTGAATGTGGTAGCGAGGGGTTTCTCCGTGTAGGCAATTGATATAATCTTCAATTGTGAGTTTTCTGGTGACGGAACCGGCCAAACCTTTAGCCCGTCTACAGGTTCGGTCGGTTTCAAGCCGGACCGCATACATTTTTGCCCGTAACCCAGCAAACTCCGAAATCAGGCTGCCATTCGCCTCGTCCTTCATAACACCGACAACCTTTTCACTATAGGGTTCTATCCTGAATCGGTTGTCGGTACTATATCCGAACGTGTCGAATTCTTCCCTCTTACGAAGCATCACTTCATATGGATCACAGTCCCTCACAAAGTGAATGAAGCTTTCTTTGTCCATATAAAGTAATTTAGGGCATCTAAACTGATGAATGGCGAATTCGTAATGAAAACGGTACATCCTCAGTTTACAAAGGTCAAGAATGCACATCCCGACATATACTGGCTTATTGAATAGAATCCTAACTTACGCCTTCTCCACGGCCACAAAGTCCTCATTGAAAATAGTTGCCCGTTTGAAGTGTGGTGAAGCGATATGTTTGCGGGCACAGCGGCGGCCCGCCCAGCTAGTACACAATTTCACGTCGCGGTGTTTTCTAATGTTCTCCATAGTTTTGCCGAATATAGAATTGTTCATTAATTTATAAATATCTCTCTCGAAATCTGTTTTGGCGTCACGGCGAGAACACATATTGAGAGATATGTAGTCCTTCAACCACGGTGACTGGTTGAAACATATCACGCGATGAATTTTAGTCACTTCCAACCCCAAGCCTACACATTGCTGGAGGACTCGGTAATGGAGAACATACCGTACCTTATCTTCCAGTGTGGTCATTAGCTTGGGGAGGGTGGAACCTGCAGGAGCTTTGTGGTCTGGACAAGGCGGTAGGTCTGCTAGAACGTCGTGTTTATCCTGAGGAATCGTAAGGACTACCTCCAACATGAATCCCCTAGGTGAGTCATCTGCAACGTTCATAAAATCTATGCTAGCAATATGCTTAGCTCTTAGCCATTGAAACCCACCAGAGGGCAGATACTCCAACATGGCCCAGCTGTATAGATTGTTTACGTCGAAGTACATTATAAAATCTTCTGGCGCCTCGCGGTTGTACTCCGGCATGTACCTGTTATTTGCCTTGGCATACCTGTGCACGCACTGGCAAATACCTCCGCGAATTCCTCGTTCGAAAAGGAGCAGCATGTCGACATCTGTCAAAAGGTCCAGTTCGACACGTTAGTGGACGAGAAATGGAATCTTGCGGCGTAGTAAAATGGGAGCCATAGGCTGGCCGTCCAGTGGAGACCAGGGCCCGCTCATTTGGGGGGGGGGGGGGGCAAACCGGGCATTTGCCCGGGGCGCTAAAATTTAGGGGCGCCATTTCTGCTGTAAGTGTGAGAAAAATATTAATGATAATAATGTGTTAAATACCCAATTAATAAAAAAATCCACATACTGATTTTTTCGTTCGTTAAAAACTTACAGTTCTTAGCTATTTGGGTGCTCCCCTAGAGACTTCGAAGAGACGGGACGCGGACCTCATAGGGGCGCGCCGTTGTCCTGCCGCCTCGGTGTGAATTGCGCCATAGGAGCAACTTCAAAATGCGCCGCGTCCGCGCCACGTCTCTTCTGTGTGAATAGGGCGTTAGCACGCGAGTAGAACGCTGTTTTGACTTTTGTTGTCTCAACTTGCTTATTATTGCTAATTATAAAAGTGGTTTCATTACGCAACAGCATTAGTCTTATTAGTGATAAGTGGAAGTTCATAAAATTTACTTCAGGATTTCATAATTTCTATAGGTAAGTACATCTATGATTAAACTGTTATTTAGTTGGATATACAACACAAGCGCACAACGACATAAGCGAACAACAAAAGCGCGGTAGGTGGGGGCTGTTACACCTGACCTCGGCTACCTGCACTGATTCCGACGTTATACTGCCCACAAGTTACTAGACACGCAATTGCAGTTAGCCTCTAATACATGGAATCGATAATGCTTGGCGGGAGATGCTGAGTATTTATTTTATTGAATTGATGAGCCAAATCAATATGGATCTTAGTTATTGGAAATCGAAGTGGAATAATTTCCATAATAATTTCTTCTCGTAATCCGAGCCTCACAGATTTGTTGTATAAATTAGATACAGGCATTGAAAGTGTTATGGTTGGGTTAAATTACAGACGCTAGCTCTGATCGCTTGTGAAAATATTGTAGTTTAGTGGGTGTGGGACAGTACTTACAACCATTAATAAATAAATAATATTACCAGCTGCTGATTACCGATTAGTTACTTCACATACCATTAGTATATTCAATTTCGAATGTTAATTGCTAATATACAGGGTGTTACAAAAAGGTACGGCCAAACTTTCAGGAAACATTCCTCACACACAAACAAAGAAAATATGTTATGTGGACATGTGTCCGGAAACGTTTACTTTCCATGTTAGAGCTCATATTGAGGACGGCTGTGATACAATACGCCATTCTCCCGGGCTGCATTAGCGCATCAGGGATTCCATGCGACGGAGAGTGGATGCATTTATCCTCGCTAACGGAGGACATTTTGAATATTTCCTGTAACAAAGTGTTTGAAGTCACGCTGGTACGTTCTGTTGCTGTGTGTTTCCATTCCATGTTTAATGTGATTTGAAGAGAAGTAATAAAATGAGCTCTAACATGGAAAGTAAGCGTTTCCGGACACATGTCCACATAACATATTTTCTTTGTTTGTGTGTGAGGAATGTTTCCTGAAAGTTTGGCCATACCTTTTTGTAACACCCTGTATAATAACCCATGATGCTTATTAATTTATTATATATACGAATACGGTTTCCAGATACTCTAATTGCTGCATTTGTAAACCATTTCAACAAAAAGAAATTCATTAACTATTTTAGTGAATGTGAATAACTTTGTCAGTTGGTTTAATAAGTGCATTGCGCGACAATCACTCCACATCATAATTTTCTTTTTTTTTTTTTTTTTTTTTTTTCTTTTTTTTTTGTGAACTTGGAACGTATTCCGTTTATGCCTATAGAAATTGCTGTTCTGTATACACGGTTTCTGTATTTGCAGCAAATTTACGGATCGTAACCCACGCGAATAAGCTTTGACTGTGCAGTAACTAGACTTTCTTTATGTTTACAGGGTATGGAAAATATTTTGTGTTGTGCATAAATATTTTTTTATATCGACTGAGAATAATTTATGTTAGTTATGGTTTTTGCTTATTTAGAACAAGGATAAATATTTACTTTTTATATTATTTTATACTGTACATTGTTTGAGTTAGGTGCGTGCCTCTTCCAAAATGTCTGACGGTCAAAGAAAACTAAGGTTGGGAAAGGAAGCGGAAAGGCAGAATCAATCTGGCGCGTTAAAAAAATATACTGTAGTCAGGGTTTACCAAAACAAATCTTAGAATCCAATATCAGGTCGGGATACAAAAGAAGTACAGAATGGTCAGAGAATAATAGCAATCAAATGAACGAAGTTTCGAAACCAATTGGAACTGACACCAACGTGAGACTCACAGAAAGCGTTCTAAAACTTTGTGGCCAAGAATTTTACGAGACGCCGTAAGAAGCTTTTTAGTAAGGCAAGGTCCACCTAAGCTATTGCATTATTACAAATTTCCTTCCAATGACACAGGTGGACATTTTAGCACGAATTTTAAGCAACGAAGAGCAAATATTGCGAGATTAGCTACTATCTTTCACAAAACTGCGTTTACTGCTTCTGTTGCGAAATTTTCGGCTGTTTAGTTAGTTCTCTCTCTAAGGAGGGTTTTAAAAATTGGAAGCACCTCGACGAAACTTTAAAAGAGCATGAAATTTCGAAAAATAATATTCAGGCACAAAAATGAACGAAAGATTAAATTGTTGTAAAACTGTAGATGCTGCCACTCAAAGAGTTATTAATGCCGAACTAAATCATTGGAATGAGGTGCTCCTAAGAATCGCTTCAATTATCAAAAAGCTAGGTAAAAGTTGTCTGGTTTTTCAAGGTACAAGCGGCAAGTTGTTTGAACATAATAACGGTAATTTCTTAAAAATAGTTGAGTTACTGTCTGAATACGATCCCATTATTGAAGATTTTTTTTTTCCTTGCTTAACGTCTCTTAACAGCTAGGTCTTTAGAGACGGGAAAGGATTGGGGGGGGCGAGGAATGGGAAGGAATTCGGCCATTGCCATTTTGAAGGGAGCATCCCGGCATTTGCCTGGAGTGATTTGGGAAACCATGGAAAACCCAAATCTGGACACCGGGACGGGGATTCGAACCACCGTCTTCCCGAATGCGAGGCCAGAACGCTAACCGTTACACCACCACTCTCGGTCCATTATGGAAGAGCACGTCCGTTGAGTGCTCCAAAAAGTAGAGACTAAAGCTCAATAACTTGGAAAAAATATACAAACCGGGATAGTAGATCTGCTGCATCAAAGTGTAAAGTCTCATGTTATTAATGAAATAAAAAAATTCAAATATTTTCCATAATTTTAAACTGTACTCCTGACTTTAGTAAGATACAGCTAATTATTCTTGTAATCAGATATGTTACAACCAATAAATTAAATCCTGATGTTAAAATTAAAATTAATGAAAGCTTTTAAGACTTCTTCCCAGTCGAAAGATCCACAGGAAAACAAATGTCTGATATTATAGTTGAAGAACTTAATGACTTGGGTTTAAATTTGAAGGATATCAGAGGATAGGGACTGACAACGGGTCCAATATGAGGGGCAACAAAGCAGGGGTGCAATCTAGAATTAAACAATATAATTAGCGAGCATTCATTGTTCCGTGTAGTAGCCATTCTCTCAATCTCGTTATTAATGGCAAAAGCATCCTTGGAAGCCGCTAATTTCTTCAACATGGTCCAAAAAATATATTTATTCTTTTCGGCATCTACTTTTCGATGGGCAATACTTTTAAAGCATGTTCAGGGTTCACCTTTGAAAACATGGACACTGGATGGGAGTGGAGGATAGAGGCATTAAACCCTTTAAAATTTCATTTGGGAGATGTATACGACGCCTTGCTAAGCACAGACGAAAACCAAGAAATTGATAATTTAATGATTATCCATTTTGGCAATTGAATATGAAATTGGTGATGAAGTAAATTTAAAGATGTGAAAAAAAGTTTTTTTTGTGATTTAAGCGTAATTGATGTAATCTCGTTTTATTTTCAACATAATGGCATTTAGATTATTTGTGTGATAATATCCATCCGTAATAGCATTTAAAAATGTAAAAAATTATGGTCTATTTGTGGCTATGTACAGGTATTCCATAATTAACTCTATTTTGTGCCGCTAGATCAAAATTCTGTAAGTTTGTTTATGAATAAATGATTTTATTAAAATTAAAATATTTTATTCGATTAAAAATTAGTTATTTTTTAAAAAAATATATAATTCTACATAATCTGTCTATTTGTCCGGGGCGGCAAAACCGCTAGAGCGGGCCCTGTAGCCCAGTCAATAAAGGGACAAAAACAGTGAATGTCGGAACTTTCTCTGGTAAAGCTGAATTTTCTCCCAGTAGTAGATCACTATTAGAGAGACATTTTTTCAAAAGTCCCCGAAAATTCCAATGGAGCTTCCCCCCCTACCCCCCCTTTAAGTTTAAAATGTAGAGTTTTACGCAATCGCATATAACTTTTTAACCAAAAGTTTATTAAGGTTATATTACTTACAGTTTTATTCCCTGATAAATATTCTACAACTTTTATAATAACATAATTTATGATATGTGCAGCAGTTTTCCCGTAAATTAACGAAATGTTGTAAAAAAAACAATATTTTTTTGCCACCTATCTACGTTTTTGCAAAACCATATTTTTATTCGTCACCAAATGAAAAATGCTTCGAATGAAAGTTGTAGCATTTATATTCCTGAGAACATCGGTGTATAAACATATACAGTTATGTGTATTACTCTACTAGTAACATAGAAAACAGTAGCTGGGTTTTGAGCGCGTGAGCGCCCGGGAGTCGGCGGGCAGCGTGGTTAAGACTCAAGCAGTGCAGAATTTTTAATGCATTTAACAGCGTTAGTTTGATCTAACGTGCCAGGGATAGTTGTGTGTGTGCGACAGTCCCGGAAAATTGAAGACTTACTTGGAATTCGAAGTGGCTCCTCGACCACCTGCTTTGTTTGATGATGTATCCTTACGAAAAGGAACAAAATCGTCACTGATGAAGGTATTTGAAGAAGGTGTCATCGACGTAACGGACCAAAATGGTGCAACTTATGTTTTGGACGGGGGATTTCTTCTACACAAAGTAGCGTGGCCAAGAAATTGTTCCTATGGCGTCATCTTAGAAACTTACTGTACGTCTGTACATATGTTGTAAATAAATATGGATCTAATTCAATTGTAGTATTTGATGGTTATCGAGACGAGCCAACAACGAAAAATGAAGAGCAATACACAAGAGCAGCCAAAAGATCTTCACCTGACATAGTATTTGATGAAAACACAATTTGTGTTACTGGAAAAGAGGAGTTTTTAGGAAATACTAGTAACAAGAGAAAACTGGTACTAGCTTTGGCATCTGAATTCAGAAAACGAGGACTACAAGTTGTTACAGCGGAAGATGATGCTGATGTGCACATTGTTATGACAGCAATTCAACAGCAGAGAAGTGACTGTAAGGTATTTGTCGTTGGAACCGATACCGACTTAATAGTATTACTTACGGCACTGGCTCCTGAAAGTACTTGTATATACTTCTGTAAAGAGATAGTGGGTGCAGTTCCATTAACAGTGTATTACAGAATCGCCACTCTCATAGAAAAGTTTGGAGATCAACGTCAGTTACTTCTGTTTTGTCACGCTATGACCGGATGTGATACCACATCCGGCATGTATGGAATGGGCAAATTAAAAGCGATAGAATTGCTCAGATCGAAACCTGATATGCAGAATACAGCGAGGAAGTTTTTGGATGATTCTACAACAAGAGAGGACCTTTTGATTGCTGGTGAGAAATTTGTTTTATGTTTTTATGGGTTAAAGAAATATTCAAATCTGAATGAAGCCCGTTACTACAAGTTCTTGACAGTAACAAAGAAAAGTTCCCTTAGATCAAATTTTCATCTAGCAACATTACCTCCAACGTCTGAGGCATGTCGTGAACATTCGCTGAGAGAATTTTTGTAAGTTCAAAAATGGTTAGGTAATACTCTTGATGCTACAAACTGGGGTTGGAAAATTTAAAACGTGAAAGAAATGAGAGGTACCAAAAGAACATTGAAACCAATTCCTACCTCGAAGCCATTTGCTCCAAATGAACTGCTGTACTTAGTGTCATGTTCTTGTAAACAAGGATGCGGACAATACTGTGGATGTAGAAAAGTGAACCTGAGTTGCACTGCAATGTGTGAACACTGTAGTGGCTTATCTTGCCTAAATTCATACCTGTATTCAGAAGAAGAAGATGAATTTCCTCATACATATTAATATTTAACCGTTATCAAAGAGACATGCTTCTAAACATAAAATAAGTTTTATAAGTTACAATAATCATGACTTGTAAATATTAAATCGGTGTAGATAATATCTGTGGTGGGTGGGAGGTCCGTGATGCTGTTTTAAAACACAAGTAATTTAAAACAGGTGCCGGTTTAGCCAGTCCGGGACACGGCGGGTCCATAGGTGGTGGATAATGGAATGGCCTGATATAACAAGGCTAGGTTAAATCCCCCGAACCAAAACTGGCATACAAATGTGTACAATTATTAATCTTATATATATATAAAAATAGACGTGTTTTTTCCTATATTTCACTTTTCAGCCACCACTAACTTGCACAGATCACTGATGTTTGTTGGTGGAAGTAGCATGGAGTTTCCTGTCGTGCACAACGTTGGCCGAATGCCGATAGCTGTAGGGATGTGGGAGATATAATGATTAAAGTTGGTCAGTGCAGGGCGTTTTCATATTTCGACCAAAAATTCGTATCTCCATATACTTCTCTTTCCTGCCACAACTACATAATATAGACCTTTGGTATTTGTGTGTGGTAGTAGAATCGTCTTTCCTGTCGTGCACTATGGTTGTTAGATGTCGGTAGCTATGGGGGTGTGGGAGATATGGGGGTTGAAAGCGGTCGACCTGTGGCAATTTCATACTTCTGCCAAAGACAAAAGTGTCATGGTGTATCACTTTTCAGCGAAAACTATAGATCACAGATAACTGGTGTTTGTGTGTAGTAGTAGCACAGAGTCACCTTTCGATCACAACAGCGGTCGATTTTCAGAAACTGTGGTACTGTGGTAGATATGGTGGTTGTAAGTGGCCGACCAAGGATATTTTCGTATTTCGACTGTCTCCGCATATGTCACTTTTCTGCCACAACTACATAGCATAGAGCATTGGTGTTTGTGTTTGGTAGTAGAATCGTATCTCATGTAGTGCACTATGGTTGTTAGATGTCGGTAGCTATGGGGGTGTGGGAGATATGGGGGTTGAAAGTGATCGACCTGTGGCAATTTCATACTTCTGCCAAAGACAAAAGTGTCATGGTGTATCACTTTTCAGCGAAAACTATAGATCACAGATAACTGGTGTTTGTGTGTAGTAGTAGCACAGAGTCACCTTTCGATCACAACAGCGGCCGATTTTCAGAAACTGTGGTACTGTGGTAGATATGGTGGTTGTAAGTGGCCGACCAAGGATATTTTCGTATTTCGACTGTCTCCGCATATGTCACTTTTCTGCCACAACTACATAGCATAGAACATTGGTGTTTGTGTTTGGTAGTAGAATCGTATCTCATGTAGTGCACTATGGTTGTTAAATGTCGGTAGCTATGGGGGTGTGGGAGATATGGGGGTTGAAAGTGATCGACCTGTGGCAATTTCATACTTCTGCCAAAGACAAAAGTGTCATGGTGTATCACTTTTCAGCGAAAACTATAGATCACAGATAACTGGTGTTTGTGTGTAGTAGTAGCACAGAGTCACCTTTCGATCACAACAGCGGCCGATTTTCAGAAACTGTGGTACTGTGGTAGATATGGTGGTTGTAAGTGGCCGACCAAGGATATTTTCGTATTTCGACTGTCTCCGCATATGTCACTTTTCTGCCACAACTACATAGCATAGAGCATTGGTGTTTGTGTTTGGTAGTAGAATCGTATCTCATGTAGTGCACTATGGTTGTTAGATGTCGGTAGCTATGGGGGTGTGGGAGATATGGGGGTTGAAAGTGATCGACCTGTGGCAATTTCATACTTCTGCCAAAGACAAAAGTGTCATGGTGTATCACTTTGCAGCGAAAACTATAGATCACAGATAACTGGCGTTTGTGTGTAGTAGTAGCACAGAGTCACCTTTCGGTCACAACAGCGGCCGAATTTCAGAAACTGTGTTACTGTGGTAGATATGGTGGTTGTAAGTGGCCGACCAAGGATATTTTCGTATTTCGACTGTCTCCGCATATGTCACTTTTCTGCCACAACTACATAGCATAGAGCATTCGTGTTTGTGTTTGGTAGTAGAATCGTATCTCATGTAGTGCACTATGGTTGTTAGATGTCGGTAGCTATGGGGGTGTGGGAGATATGGGGGTTGAAAGTGATCGACCTGTGGCAATTTCATACTTCTGCCAAAGACAAAAGTGTCATGGTGTATCACTTTTCAGCGAAAACTATAGATCACAGATAACTGGTGTTTGTGTGTAGTAGTAGCACAGAGTCACCTTTCGATCACAACAGCGGCCGATTTTCAGAAACTGTGGTACTGTGGTAGATATGGTGGTTGTAAGTGGCCGACCAAGGATATTTTCGTATTTCGACTGTCTCCGCATATGTCACTTTTCTGCCACAACTACATAGCATAGAACATTGGTGTTTGTGTTTGGTAGTAGAATCGTATCTCATGTAGTGCACTATGGTTGTTAAATGTCGGTAGCTATGGGGGTGTGGGAGATATGGGGGTTGAAAGTGATCGACCTGTGGCAATTTCATACTTCTGCCAAAGACAAAAGTGTCATGGTGTATCACTTTTCAGCGAAAACTATAGATCACAGATAACTGGTGTTTGTGTGTAGTAGTAGCACAGAGTCACCTTTCGATCACAACAGCGGCCGATTTTCAGAAACTGTGGTACTGTGGTAGATATGGTGGTTGTAAGTGGCCGACCAAGGATATTTTCGTATTTCGACTGTCTCCGCATATGTCACTTTTCTGCCACAACTACATAGCATAGAACATTGGTGTTTGTGTTTGGTAGTAGAATCGTATCTCATGTAGTGCACTATGGTTGTTAGATGTCGGTAGCTATGGGGGTGTGGGAGATATGGGGGTTGAAAGTGATCGACCTGTGGCAATTTCATACTTCTGCCAAAGACAAAAGTGTCATGGTGTATCACTTTTCAGCGAAAACTATAGATCACAGATAACTGGTGTTTGTGTGTAGTAGTAGCACAGAGTCACCTTTCGATCACAACAGCGGCCGATTTTCAGAAACTGTGGTACTGTGGTAGATATGGTGGTTGTAAGTGGCCGACCAAGGATATTTTCGTATTTCGACTGTCTCCGCATATGTCACTTTTCTGCCACAACTACATAGCATAGAGCATTGGTGTTTGTGTTTGGTAGTAGAATCGTATCTCATGTAGTGCACTATGGTTGTTAGATGTCGGTAGCTATGGGGGTGTGGGAGATATGGGGGTTGAAAGTGATCGACCTGTGGCAATTTCATACTTCTGCCAAAGACAAAAGTGTCATGGTGTATCACTTTGCAGCGAAAACTATAGATCACAGATAACTGGCGTTTGTGTGTAGTAGTAGCACAGAGTCACCTTTCGGTCACAACAGCGGCCGAATTTCAGAAACTGTGTTACTGTGGTAGATATGGTGGTTGTAAGTGGCCGACCAAGGATATTTTCGTATTTCGACTGTCTCCGCATATGTCACTTTTCTGCCACAACTACATAGCATAGAGCATTGGTGTTTGTGTTTGGTAGTAGAATCGTATCTCATGTAGTGCACTATGGTTGTTAGATGTCGGTAGCTATGGGGGTGTGGGAGATATGGGGGTTGAAAGTGATCGACCTGTGGCAATTTCATACTTCTGCCAAAGACAAAAGTGTCATGGTGTATCACTTTTCAGCGAAAACTATAGATCACAGATAACTGGTGTTTGTGTGTAGTAGTAGCACAGAGTCACCTTTCGATCACAACAGCGGCCGATTTTCAGAAACTGTGGTACTGTGGTAGATATGGTGGTTGTAAGTGGCCGACCAAGGATATTTTCGTATTTCGACTGTCTCCGCATATGTCACTTTTCTGCCACAACTACATAGCATAGAACATTGGTGTTTGTGTTTGGTAATAGAATCGTATCTCATGTAGTGCACTATGGTTGTTAGAATGTCGGTAGCTATGGGGGTGTGGGAGATATGGGGGTTAAAAGTGATCGACCTGTGGCAATTTCATACTTCTGCCAAAGACAAAAGTGTCATGGTGTATCACTTTTCAGCGAAAACTATAGATCACAGATAACTGGTGTTTGTGTGTAGTAGTAGCACAGAGTCACCTTTCGATCACAACAGCGGTCGATTTTCAGAAACTGTGTTACTGTGGTAGATATGGTGGTTGTAAGTGGCCGACCAAGGATATTTTCGTATTTCGACTGTCTCCGCATATGTCACTTTTCTGCCACAACTACATAGTATAGAACATTGGTGTTTGTGTTTGGTAGTAGAATCGTATCTCATGTAGTGCACTATGGTTGTTAAATGTCGGTAGCTATGGGAGTGTGGGAGAAATAGGGGATAAAATGGTCGACCTGCGGCAACTTCACTATTTCTGCCAAAGACGCATGTGTCACGTTGTATCACTTTTAAGTGAAAACTATCAATAGCAGATCACTGGCGTTTGTGTGTGGTAGTAACACAGAGTCACCCATCGATCACAACGTTGGCTGAACTTCGGTAACTGTGGGAGTGTGTGAGATATGGTGTTCGAAATTGGTCGATCATGAATATTTTCGTATTTCATCCAAAGACTTGTGTGTATCCGTAAATTTTACTTTGCTGCCGGAACTACATAGCGCAGAAGACTGGTATTTGTGTGTGGTAATAGTATCGAGTCTCCCATCGTGCACTATGGTGGTTAGATGTCTACAGCTGTCAATATGAATACTTTACAATCACGAACGAAGTTGTGGGTACCAGCTATTATATTATAATGTGGAAGTAAGTTTCTGTCTTTTTGTTACGTTTTGACGACTAAGTGGCTATATCAATATTGATGGAATTTAACAATGAAATAGTGTAGGAAGGACACAGGACATTTTTTCGGCATGAATAACAGTTTTAGTCACGAAATTTTAAGAACTTATCGAATGATGAAAGACAGACAGATTCGTGTGTTAGTCTGTAATGTTACGTTGGTTGCTCAGTCACGCAATCTGTTAGTGTTTGATTTATTAATAAATTTCGATAAGAAACAAAACTTATTATTTAGTATAGAAGTCAATTTGCTCTGCACTGTACTATTCATTTGTGTCTGTATAAAAGTTTCTGGCACCAATTTGTCTTCCTTTTTGACATGCCTTACGGACGTAAACCTGGCCTAAGGTGCAGGTCTAGAAGACAATGTGCTGCTATTAGATTATAAGATTCAGATGCTCATGTTGAATAAAGAAGATAAAACCAAGCTGAAATAAAGCTGCCATCAGTTAACCCCTCCCCCCCCCCCCACACACACACACACATCCCCGCTACCTTCGCTTACTTTTCTGTTTTTAAATATGTTGAAAATTGATTCTCTTCATGAGACAGATTAGATGATAGGATGATATAATGATGGCTTTCCATCATATTATGTCGACTCGGTGTTGTTTGGGACAAATCTTACGTTACTAACAGTTTTCTATATCCAATTCTGGAATTGAAACTCCAAGTCCACGCGTACGAAGTCGCGGGTAACAGCTAGTTATGAATAAAATTAAAATCTTTAATTCAAATATGTTACAATCAGAAAAACAAATTTTACTTCTCATATCACTCTAATGTTATTTTGATTATACACAAATATTTACTAAATTACAAATTAAAGGTCGACATACTATGGGCTAGTACGAGTATAAGTGTTAAAAATAGATGTTATAATTACAGTATTAACTAATTGAAGAGGCATATGAGGGTAAGGTGCCTTTCGCCTACGCCCGCCGACTCCCGAGCGCTTTCGCGCTCAAAACCTAGCTACTGTTTTCTATGTTACTAGTAGAGTAATACACATAACTGTATATGTTTATACACCGATGTACTCAGGAATATATATGCTACAACTTTTATTCGAAGCATTTTTTCATTTGGCAAAGAATAAAAGTATGGTTTTGCAAAAACGTAGATAGGTGGCAAAAATATATTGTTTTTTTACAACATTTCGTTAATTTACGGGAAAACTGCTGCACTTATCATAAATTATGTTATTATAAAAGTTGTAGAATATTTATCAGGGAATAAAACTGTAAGTAATATAACCTTAACAAACGTTTGGTTAAAAAGTTGTATGCGATTGCGTAAAACTCTACATTTTTAAACTTAAAGGGGGGGTAGGGAGGGAAGCTCCATTGGAATTTTCGGGGACTTTTCAGAAAATAATCCTCTCATCAAGGTCTATCACCCTTGAAAAAATCAGCTTTACCAGAAAGAGTTCCGACACAAAACCTTTATTGACTGGGCTACTGAGTGGACGCGAATACACGCGAATACGCGCGAAGAGATCGCTCCAATCCAAACAAAGGTAATTTTATGACTCCGTCCACTGCGAGCGCCTGAATCGCGCGAACTTACGCGAGGGGATGAGATTCAAATTTGTTTGGATTCGTTCGTGCGAACACAGTTCGCGCGACTGGTTGCTCTTGTTCTAGAACGAGCCCATTAGTGGGATAAAAAATTATCTCAATTCCACCAAAGAAATGTCCAAATGAAGATGTGAGAAGATATTGGAACAGAAATGTATTCACCAGGTAATTAATTCCGCTACTTATTCATTTTTATAAACAAAATGCAATGTTAAATATCTATTATTTTCACATAGTATAGGCTTTATTTTTTACTTGCTGTCATCAGTATCTCTACAGGTTTGATGTGATGGGTATTAGATGATCAAATAGAAACTTCCTGGCAACAATTACGGAATCAATACTAATCACACAAAAATTACTGGAAATCGTCAGTAAACGTTTTAAGTGAAAATATAAACAAGCATTCAGCAGCATATTGACAAAATAAAATGCTTCCAAACATTCAAAATCTTACTCATAACATCATAGGTCGCATAATATTCTTAACTGCATTCCTTTAACCAATATTCCTTGCACTGTACTGCTATTAATACAACAGTCATTCAGTTCATTTGAAACACTTTAATACATTAAAACACAACATTGATGGAATAATCATATAGATTTACAGTCGATAATTTTGCTTGTCTCTTAAACAAAAATTCAATTAATTACTCGGATAGTAATTAGTGGCGAATAACCTTTGGTACCTAACAAGCACGTATAGTATTTATACATTAACTTTATGTTTCCTATCGTTTCTGATAAAATTACAAAATAACTTGTAATGACACATCACATTAAGTTGCATGCCACTTAAGCTTGCGAACTATTCGACGGTCAAGAGCTGGCAACCAGGCAACTAGCAGGAATGCAAGGACACGCAGACAATGCGTCCACCCTGTCCGCCCGCGCGACCGGTGAAGCGGGGGGAGAACTGGAGTGAATACAAGAGGTGGGTCAGCGGTAGAGAGTGGACTGGCCAGAGAGGGCAGACGCTCCAGTAAATTTTGGCGGAGGTGTTGACCGCAAGTTCACGTGCGCGAAACCATTTATTGTGTCGCGTGCGTGGTACCGTCGACCAGTGTTTGTAGGATCGACTCTTGTTCGATCCTATCTTCGCAGTTCGAGTTTGGAGAAGCGGTCGCCGACGGATCTACCGATTCCAGCATATAATTACATGTGAAGGTAAGGCTGATTCCATAACAGGGTCATCAGCCATCACCGGTGCAAGACAACGGGGCTAGTACCAATAAAAACTATTGCGTGTGTTCTCACCACGGCGCCAAACCAGTCAACCCGACACGACCTTTGGGGAAAGAGACTCAAGTTAGCCTAGGCACAAATAAAGTCAAAATCATCATTCTTTGTAATTATGTAGAATAAATGTAAATTTCAATTCTGCCTGATATTATAAACGTAAATTTTAACGTTGCCTTGATTGATTCCCATCCCCCCCTATTAAATATTAATTGCTAATTTTAAAGTAATTCCATATTTCTGATGTCGCAATTAGCGTGACACTTCAAACTCAACATTATGCATAATATTATGAAACAAACCACTGTCAATTTATAACGATTATTTGCGGCGTAATTCAATTCATCTAGTTTAGCTTTGAGACAGTTGTTTGAGCCGCCCAATCCAATTACTTTTTGTGTCCCACTTTCAAATAATTATTTTTCTCTTCAGATGAAATTATTTTCAAGTTTATAAGTATATTTTAATAGAACGTTAAATAGTTAATGACGACGATAAGTAAACTGAAACATGAGTTTTTTTAATAAATAAAAATGAACTTTCAGCTTTTAAAACACGTGTCATTATAGTTGTGTACATATATTTCTCTCAGTGTATTTAAATTTACTATTTTTATATTTTTTAAATGTTTTTAATCTCTTTATTTTACACTGGTTTTTACTGAGTTTTTCGCCGAAGAGAAGATGTGAGCCTAGAAATTTAGCCGATCTAGGATGTAGGCCTATACTTGGGAATTTACATTTATTCTTTCTCCATTAAAAAAACTAAACAAGAATGTACTAAGGAGTTTTTGTTCTTATTTCTTTTGTTATAGTCGCTGACATTAAGAAGAAATGAAAAGGGTTGAGGGATATCTTTAGAAGAGAGTTAAGAAAATATTTGGAAGAAAAATCCGGAAAAGGCGAAGTCTCAAAACAGTGGCCCTAATTCAAACAAATGGAAAACTCCTTTCTTTTGGCAAAAATATTAATCATCCATTCATCTCCCCTTTCTGCAGTTCTTCTTCTTGCTAGAATTGTTGATTCCAATGCGTATAATTCCAACAATTGAGAGAAAGGCATTGCTACTGTTATTGCTGGCACAAACAACAGAGAACAGGCGACAGAATCTCGCGAATCTGCTTTCAGTGGACGGGGTGTTTTCGCGCCAACACGGTTTGCGCAAATACAAGCGTATTCGCGTGAACATTTTTCCACTGGACGGCCAGCCTTAGCAACCTCGCTTAAAGGATGGGTATTGAAGGACAAAATGGCATTTAAAAATCACCTTCGAATGTATGAATCACAATTTGAAGATTTGCTATCAAAAATCTTAATGCTAATTACAGGATACTACGGTGAGAAAATGTGTGCCAACCAAAATGAAGCAAGATAATACTCTCAGGTTTCTGCAGCCTCAAGCAATTGGTTTGGAACACTCGAAGAGGCTGCATTCCCTGTGAGTACTTAGATGCACAATTAGCACCACTTTTTTCTGGTTTTAAAACTTTAATTAATTCAATAGAATACCTGGTTTGGATAGTCTTGATTTTGAGCTTGTTGTTTTCTGTTGTCAAAAGTGGGAGATTCATTTCTATAATCATTTTCTCTATAGCTTATATTTTTATTTATATAAGTTTAAAATTTCGTGTTATATAAATATTCGTGGTTATGGTACGATCTTATACTTAACTTAGTCCACAACCCGAAGGTTGGTTGGATCCTCCCGAAGGAGGCATACTAAGCCATTGTGTCAGAGGTAGGACTGTCAGTTCCTTTCTTCTGGGACCTACAGTTTAAAGTGAATCCGAACCACGGAGCGTTCTGGCATAGCTCATATGATTAAACACAACTCTCAAAATTCCTGCGCCTGCCGGGATTCGAACCCGGGACCGAAGCAGCGAATGTTTTGAAAGCAAGCGCCTTAATCACTTATTATATTTTTATTTTAAAAAAAAACCACTATTATCTTTGAGCTACCAGGACGCTTTTGGAACGATCTTAGAAATAAAGAATTGTGTTCTTTCCATACACCGAAAGTAAACGAAAAGTTGAACCCGATCCAACTTCTTTCAACCGTCATGTTGGATGATCACTTAGGAAGATTCGCTGTTTACACAGTTCACTTTCTTTTCACTGTGAGTGATTCATCCGGAGTGATTGCGAAAAATGAACCATCTAAACCCGCCTTAAACTTTTTTTTTCTAGCTTTGAGTTAACAAAAAGATTTAGTTTTGTTTCATAGCAAGGATGTAATGTCGTCATTTTTTTAAATACCTTTAGCAAAACTTATAAAAAATGTCTAGTGTCATGGACTGTTCTTCCATTAATTTGCGATTCTGTGTGTTGATCAGTGCCGGATCTAGGGGGGGTCAAACCGTGGCGCTTGCCCCGGGCGACAATTTCAGGGGGGCGGCAAAATCATGTTTGAAGGAGCGGTAAATGGCAATTTCGTGTGACGGTGACCTTTTTTTTAGCTCTACTGCCCCAAGCGGCAACTATCAGGGGGCGGCAAAATCAAAGAATAGCTCTGTACCGCCCCGGGCGGCAAATTCATGTTTGAAGGGGCGGCAATCTCAAGTTTTTTCACCTACTCGGAAAATTTGTAGATCCGCCACTGGTGTTGATGTCCCCTCCCACAACCATGGAGGAAGGAAATATTTCCTTCCTCCATGCCCACAACATGTTTCATTGAGTGAGCAGCGCTCAGTTCATTTGTCAGTACCTGGCGCAAGTGCTGCCCTCCTCAAAAATAGACGGCGGAAATGTTTAATACATACGGCACCAGCAGCTGACGCGCTTGCGTGCAACCGAAGTAGTAGAAGAGACTGTTGAGTAGGGGCATGTATATACGAGTTTGTGGTTTGCCCATATCGTTTGTGGGCATGTCGAGAGGGAGGAGTGAGTGTTGTGAAGTGTTCTAGTTCACTCACTTTTCCTGCTAGTACTAATTCTGTGATAACAAGCCAAACACGACTTTTTATCTGGTTGCGCTATTTTAGTTCACGGCTGCTAACAATATTTACTGGTATGTACGATGCGTCGAACGGCTTCGGTTAACACTATCATAAGCGATAAATTTGTATACTTGTGGGCTCGTATCAATATTGAGTCGGTAGATCTACTCTGGCTGTCTGACCTGTTAGGCATACATGCAAGGTTTTCATCTTATATTCTTGTCATGTTTCTGAGGCAAGAAGTATGGTTAATAACAGAACTGACAGAGAAATTGGTCCTTTTTTGATGCTTGTTGTTTTTATTGTAACAGCATGTGAATGAAACTTTCAACTCATAACATGGTGCGAGAAACTATTAACAAACAGTTTAACGAAATAATATGTGCTTTCCAACAAAGGGTGTCATTTAGGTTGGTTTAAAACGTATTACTACATGTTACAAAGGTTTGTAAGATACAAATGGGATTCTGAGAGGAATGAAAGACAATTTGATATATTGTTTATAACATACATTAATAAGTCCACAAAATGATTTAACAAGCAGTTAGTTTAATATTTTCCAAATTCATACCTTTCCTTTAAGCATTGTCTTATGACAATGCAGTTATTGTTCAATCATATTTAGCAATCATTTTTCAATCCTGCCTTGACCATAAACGGTGTTGGAGGGAGCACTGCTTGAAAGTGGGATTACTGGAGATCGCGATTCCGCCAGGAGTTGTCATCATAATACTGCAGTGGTCAAACACAAGACTCCACTATAAAGTCTTCCCTAAGTACATTTAACGGTTTCATACTGGTCCAGGCTGTATTAAAACCTAATTTGTGCTTGAAAATAATGGTCCAGGCTGCCAGGCTGCCATGCTGTATTACAACGGAATTACTGCTTGATAATAATACGTCTTTCGACTGACTATATCAGTATTCCAACGATATTACTATATGTTGTTGTAGTGGAATCGCGTGCTCCAGTAGACCCTTGAAAGTTTCTGATTTATAAGTTTTTGTGAAAGTACTAGTGTAACACTTGATACCTGAAGAAATTTCTCTCAGCTAACCCATAGTTTTGTTTTGTGGGTACAACTGACAAGTTTCTTCAGGGAAAATGGTAGCCTTAATATGCTGTGTAGAAGATAATGGTATCAAACTGTAAGCAAGCAGAAACCTTTTTACCATATTTTGATGGCAGAAAAAGAATTAGTTTCAGGCTGACTGAAATTTATTAATATCTCCTACTTATTTTCTTCATCTTCTAAACTAGGACATCCTCTGTTTCACCATACACACATGGGCACAAAATGTGAACAGAAAATTCAGTTGCAAAAGAATTTATATGCATTAAAATGACAAGTACTCTAATAAGTCAGTTTTTTGATATAGCAATACCTTTTCTATATTGTAGTACCACAACCAGAGGAAAAGGGATGGTTTACACTGCTTATTGTAAATGTTTGGTACAGAAATTTATGAAGCAAAACAAGTGCTGAAGACTAAACTTGCTTGTAACTGCCTCCTACAACAGAAAAGAAGTATTAATTTTCCATTACTATTAAACTGATTTTTCTACTTTGGGCAAATAATTTTTTTAACAAATTAGCCCAAGCTGTTTTTGAAAATAATCCCTCTGGCTATGCGTCTCCTTCACCAGCAGATATTTATCTGGTTGTGGCTTTGCCCCATTGTTTTACATAAATTGAATGAATCTGATTATTCCTTTTTTTTTAAAAAAAAGATATGACGTTTATATTTGCTTCACGTGATTTAGAAAAGCTATGTTGAGACTGATTATTACAAGACTGGTTTTATTTGCATCATTCCCTGAATAAGAGTCCGTTGGCACCTCTTGTATACTAAAACTGCTAGTATTTGTTCTGAAGATTAGCTTAATATCTGAAGCAATTATTTAACAGCTTCCGCAATATGAAGCTCTAACCTGGGTACATTTATGCTCCTGTCAGGGCCAGCGTTGGGGGGAAGGTAAGCAGGTCAAATGTACCCGGGCCCACCCACCTGATGGGGGGCCCGATCACCAGCTGTAGGGGCTTCCCACTCAACAAGTTCTAGAGCTAAAAAAAAAAAAAAAAAAAAAAAAAAGTAGCTCATTTGGTCTGAGGGAGGGCCCTAACCGATATGATGACTTGGAACTGGTTATGTGAAAGCTAAGAACACTTACCCCGGTCCCCAAAATCCTAGCACTGGCCCTGGCTACTGTTATTTTCCATAGAGATCAGCATCAATTTGACCTTATAAAGCATTTGCTGTTAACTACCAAACTCTTATTGATTATAATCAAAAGGCAAAATATTGAGAGTTGTTGTACTTTGTTATTCTAATTGAAAGGAGTCACAACTAGGGTCAAATTTTAAATTATAATTAATTTTCTATAAAAGCACTCCGGTTGGCATTTGTGTGAATATCCATGGCCTGAAAAGAACAGATTAAAGTGTGACCAAAGTTACGTCACCACAGCTCATGATATCGACATTCTACCACACAGCTGATAATTAGGATTTTGTCTTTAATTAATTCCTAAAATTAGGTATTAAAGTGATTAAGTAACATGAGCAGCTGTTTTTATAAACAAAAAGCTTGTACTTATGATCCCTGCCCTAGTAATAGTTGCACCCTAGATAGTGTAGACAATGATCAAAACATGCTGACAGTTTTTTCATCTAAGGTTGTATATCATGAAATTGCAGTATTAAATTAATCCCGCACATCGTTTTGAGGGAAATAGTTTTCATAGTATCACGTGGTATAAAATTACCACTCAGTTTAGTACATCTTTGGTAACAGGTAGTCATAAGATGTGTATGGACAGCTGTTGATCAGTAAGCTTAGTTTGTTGTTAGGTAGTGGGATGGCTGCACCTGTAAAATAAATGGTATTAACCTCTTGGAATTTGGATTAACTGACAGAAAGTAAATTAAAAATATTGGAATAGGACACAGCTGCACAATTGTAAAATGCCACCAGCAATGCAAAAATGCTAATATTGTGAGAACAAGGATCATACTAACCTAAACTGTCTTGTGTTCTACTAGAGGTTTTCGTTAAGTTGAAATGTGGCCTAGACAAAAATATTTTTTTGTGTACGAGACCTCTATCACTCGTAGTGTGGTCATCCTGAAGCTGTGCCCTCATACTTTCCAGTTGAGTTTGTGGTTGGTTTACTTTCTCATTCTTTGTTCAAATTTAGATGTAGCAACACGTTTGGTACAATTTAGTGATCACTGGATAGTAATTATTATTTAGTTCATATTCAGATTTACTGGAAGACAGTTAATGTAATTCTGTCCCAACTAACAATCAGTTGGGGTTTGGTTGTGATACACCATAGGCTGCCAATGCTAATTGTTACCAGAAATACCAGAAACCACACAATTCTTATATTTATTGTAGATGAATTACTTAATACTGAGGCACTGACTAGATTTCAGCATCTAGCTTTATATGTTTTAATACACATTCGAGCAAAATAAAGTTCACTCAGTTGTGATCTGTAATCAAGACTTTATCTTTTGATGTATTTGCCATGAAGGAATTATTAGTAATTTATTTGTAAAAAAAATTTAGATCGAAGTACAGTACTTGAATTTCACCAACAAACAGCCACAGCTTTAATCAGCAATCCACTATTTTTTTTTTTTTTAATAGTCAATATCATACTGTTTTTGTGTATGTATTGTGGAGGGAGAGATTTGAAAGAAACCAAAAGAAGCTAGATAGCAAGATAAAAATGAGAATATCTGGTGGAAGGATTGTGTCGACACATGAAAGTGACATAAGCAGAATGAAACATTGTAATTATTTGGCATAAAATCATTCTTCAGCAGTAGAAAATACACACACATATATATAAAGTGTGGTGAAGATACTTGCTACAATTCAGTGGAGGAAGGCAGCAGTAAAAAAAAGTACTTCACAAAAAATATTTGCATAGAAAGAAGTATAGGAAAATAAATGCAACACTTACTGCATATGAAGGCAGGAGGGCAGTAACAAAAAAAAAAGGATTAACCTTAGTCTTTTGAGTTGGTGAACGGTGACATGGATGGTAATAGAGAGGGTCCAGAAAATATGGAATTGATAATTGTGGCAAAATATTATCGCTGGAAGTGGGAGAACACTGCAAAAATAGTACACATAAGGTGATATAAATAGAAAAGAAGGGGAATAATATTAAATATAATGTTTATAAATAATGTATGTGAATAAATAAGTGCCGAGTCGACTGGAAGGATTTTATTGGTTGAGGCTAGGATGAAAGGTATGTTGGTAAGCTAGTTCCCATCAGTACAAGGCTTAGTGGCAGTTATGGTTTTAGTTAGGAATACTGTGACAGCCCTTGCTGTAAAATAGTTTAAGTTGTTTAGCTGACATGTGCTGCCACTGGATGGTGTAGGTTGCTCGTGTAAACTGTTTGCCTGTGGCCATTCATTCTGTTGTTTGGTGGTAAGGCCTATGTATGAAATCGTATTATTGAGTTGGTGTATAAGGTTCATTGTAGTGCATATGACATTTCTAGTTTGTTCTGTGGTTTGATTGGAGTAGGTAATGGTGGCAGAGTTCATGCTGCAAGTTTTGTGGGAAGTTCTATTGCATGGGAATGAACCCTGTGGGGAATGTGTGGTGTGGAAGGAAGACAACTGTTGAAGTGAATGTATTGTAAATTTGTAAGCTTGATATGAAGTGTTGCATTGAGAAAGGTTACATGTGTGAGAATAAGTAGGGCTACAAGTGAAGTTGATGGAGTGTTAATTGTTTAGGGAATGGAGGAAGTCTGGTGGGTGGTTGTCACTGTGGGTACAAATCATAAATATATGTGAATCATAAAAGAGGTTTGAGTGGGATTTTGTTCTGGAATTGTTGCTCCAGACATTCCACGAAGAGGTTTGCATTGGTTATGTAATGATTAACTTGAGAGTTGAAAGAGAAATAGTTTTTTTTTTTAATTGAAAGAAGAGGGCCAAGGAAATGAGAAAGAATGTGCTGGGGAGGTTAGGAGGGTTATAGTTACAGAAAGTGTTCCATGGAACTAAGTCCCTGATAGTGGTGGATGTTAGTACACAAGAAAGTGATGCCAATAGATTCAAGGAAGGCATCTGGTGTAAGATGGATCGGGGCTGTGAACAGACACTTCAAGTGTGAGGTATCTTATAAATACGGGGAGATTGTGTACTAAGGGTGCTGGTTCACAAGTGCCAAAATCCATTCAGCGAACGAGCCATATGTTACAACTATAGGTTGTACAGGGTTGCCAGCCTTGTGATCTTGGATCGAAGGTGCAGAGTGGGTGTATGGGTGACTGGATTTTGATTTGAGACCGTGTAAGGGGACCTGTAGGTCCAGGAATGAATGATCTTCCTGGCAATCTATGGGATGTGTAGGTTCTGGAAGGAACATGACATTATCACATAGTTGCTTCAGCGTCATAGTGCGGAATGATGATTTTACTATTCTTTACTTCTTCTCTCATGGCTTGGTTTTTAGTTAAACTAAGATTGTCATTGTGGGGAATGAAAATTAGGAAAGAGATAAAAAAACAGGGTGGATCTGGAAAATAATGGAGCAGAAGGAGGGGGTGGTTTTGGGGAAGGTGTGGTGGGTCAGTTGAGATAGACGTTTGACTTGCTAAAGATAAATTGTCACAACCAACGAAGGGCAGAATGCTAATTAGTCCCTGGCCAAAGTGACCTAGTTGAACTTTGACATTGCTGAAAATGAATGTCTCTTGGAAAACATTTAGTTGTGGTTCTGATAGAGGGGTGGAGGAAAGATCCAACACAGACTACTGTAGTTTATTGAAAATATGGGCAAAATATGAGGTTTGGCAATCAAGGGAGTAATTGGTGGGTGCTGTGTAGGGTTGTGGTGGTCATAGGATAGGGTTAGCCTTAACCAGATTTTTCCCATTGCTAAAAACTTATATAGATTTTATTGTGCTTGTTTTGTGTGGACATGTCTGGATACTGTTAGAATCTGAAGTACTTATTATTTTGGAGATAATATGCAGAAAAGTTTGTGTAGGGATATAAGCTGGGCTGGTCAGTTTTGTGAAAATAATGTTTGAGGAATAACTGTATAAAGCTGAGGGATTGGGTAAAATGAAAGACATGGAAAAAGAGGGGGGAGGAGTTAAGAGAGGGTAAGTTTAATGATTAATTCATATGGAGGTATGTTGTGGGAGAAGAAGAATTGAATGACGACGATATCAGAACAGTGTTTGGCAGTGTGGAGAGGTTGGAATCTGCTGGTGAAATATTAGTAAAAAAAGGGAATGAAACCAAAACAGTGCACAATCAAGGATAACAGTGTCTACTGGGGACGAAACCCACTTTGTCTGAATTTGGCTCTGTCTCGTAGAATTTTTGTCCATGCTAAAATAACAAATGTCAAGTTTATGAAAACAAATTCATTTATAAGTGAATAAGTATCAAAAGTTATCTCGGCAGTGGTAGTGATATTACAGAATTATGCTTTCTTATGACCACTTTGGTTTTTATGACTTTCATAGTACTGACATTACCAATATCACTGGACTAATAATATTCATGCATTAGTAGTTTAGATATGAACAACATTTTTGTAGTATCTTTTGATCTGCGATGTTGACTGCCATGTGGACATACAGTGTTGGTTAAGCCATCTGATGCAGAGGGAAGTTGAATCAATATTATACAGTTCATTGTTACCATCGCTTGTATGTAAAAATATGTTGGAGATTTGTATAAATTTTAACATAGTGTTTTTGCTTTTTTTGCCTGACATTTTATTTCTACTATACACTTGTTTTTATATGTATGGTAGGAAACTTTAGAGTTAGTATGAAACTTCTGCAAAATGGAATCTCTCAACCAACAGAAACATTCAGTTGCAGTTCCTTTCCCCCCCCCCCCCCTTTTTTTTTATGCTGTCATCAGTCTTTCGACTGATTTGATGCAATCCTCCATCCCTTCCTATCTTGTGCTAACCTGTTCATCTCTACATACCCCTTACTACTCACGTACTCAAATATATGCTTCATATATTCTGATCTCTCTCTTCGTCTACAGTTCTGACCTTTGACTGTTCCCTCCACTATCAAATTAACAATCCAGCATGTCTCAAAATATGACCTACCAGCCTGTCTCTTCTTTCTGTAAGCTTCTTCCACAAACTTCTTGCCTCACCTATCATTTCCAAAGCTTGTTCATTTCGTGCTTTGTCTGTCCACTTAATCCTCAGCATTCTGTCTTCTGTAACACCACATTTCAAATGCTTCAATTTTCTTCCTTTCTCGTATTCCAAAAGTCTGTGATTCGCTACCATAAAGTGCTGTGCTCTATACACAGTGTTTTAAAAAGTTCTTTCTAAGTCCAGATCAATATTTGAAACTACAAGATTTCATTTTTTTTATGAAGGCTCATTGTGCTAGTGCTATTCTACTTTTAACATTATTCCTGCTTCGGCCATCGGTTATAATTTTGCTTCCCAAGTAGAAGAATTCACTTACTTCTCCTATGCATCCGATCCTATTTTTATATTTAATCTACTGTGATGGGTATCATTTCATCACTTTTGTCTTGCTTTGATTTATATTGTCTCAAAATTTTCCTTTAGTATTTTGTTCATGCCATTCAGTAAATTCTCAATATCCTCAGCCTGTTTTGCCAACAAGAAAATGTCATTAACAAATCGTCACATGAAGATTTTTCTTTTACTTCCTTTACTTGCTTTCTCCACATATGAGTTGAATATTAACAGGGATAAATTACAACCTTGTCTTGCACCCTTTTTAACTGATGCATGTCTCTCATGATTCTCTACTTTTATTATAGCTACTTGATTCTCTTATAGTTTATAAAGTATTCTTCTATCTCAACATTTTAGATCAGAATTCTTTAAAATTTTGAACATCTTGTCCCACCTAACATTATCAAAAGCTTTTTCTAAATCAACAAACACCATATAAGTATCTTTATTTTTCTTGATCTGTCCTTAAATATTAATCTTAAAGCTAGAATAGCTACCCTTGTATTGTGGTTTTTCCTAAACCTAAACTGATTTTCACCTACTATTTCTTCTACTACCCTTTCCATTCTTCCGTATATTATTCTGGTAAGGAAGTAATTTTGAAGCACATGATTTTAGGCTAATGGTGCAATAATTCTCACATTTGTCGGCTTGTGCTTTCTTCAGAAGTATCAAGATGATGTTTTTATTAAACCCTTACACCACCCTGTTTTTATAATTCACTCAAAATAAGTGCTTTGTATTAAACATGAAAAAATAATGCAATATCTGGAGGGATTTTCCCTTAATTACATATTAATTAACGGATAGCGTTCTCGCCTCGCATTCGGGAGGACGGCGGTTCGATCCCCGTCCGGGCATCCAGATTTGGGTTTTCCATGGTTTCCCAAATCACTCCAGGCAAATGCCGGGATGCTTCCTTCAAAAGGCCATGGCCGAATTCCTTCCCATTCCTAGCCCCCATCCTTGCCCCCCATCCTTTCCCGTCTCTAAAGACCTCGATGTTGAGAGACGTAAATACAATAAAAAAAAAAATATTAATTTCACTTCCTGACACTTTTCCTGTTTCCCTGTCCTATCCATGCAATCACCTTATAACATTTTTTACTGATCCATTGTTTAAAGAACACATTTGTATCACATTTGTGGCTGCAAAATTTGTAATAATTGTTTATGGGATATCATAAAAATTTAATTTGCCGTCTTTGAAAGCAAGTAATGAAAGAGTGGAATTGTTATGATTATGTAGAAACAAATTTTCATTTCTGTACCACCACCTTATTTCAGAAAATACTGTCACCATTTATGTTCTTGTCAAACTGCAGGACTAAAAATGACCTCTTAAGGCAACTTTAGTCCACAGTATTTGGATGATTAAATGTGATATTTAATTACTGCTTGATATGTCATCTTAAAAAAAAAATGACCAAACAGTTTTAGGAAAGCACAAAATGATAACCTAAGCTGAAGTAGGATAATTCTCACGTTTTACTGGTTCAGTGTTTTCTCTGTACTGTCACATACAAATAAACTAATGATTTTAAGATGCTGCAAGTAAAATTAATTCCTCATCAGTGTCTCTTCTCCAGATTCTACCTAGTTGGGGCATGTATAATTCTCCACTGCGACTGTTTTTCATTGTTTGTGTACCAGTCCTGGTTCCTTATGTTGTTCACTGAATCCAACCATCTTGCTCTTGATTCTTAAGACTTCTGCGGCAGTCTTTAAACATGAAGAACTAGATAAAGCAACTATATCCTTGCTAACAAAAGATCTTAATTTTGCTCCTGTTCCCACACATCTGCCAACTTAAGATATCATAGCGGGTGTTGAGAGTGCCATTGTGGGGTTAGAAACTGATCAGGCCAATAACATCTCTACATCTACATATATACTCTGCAATTCACAAAATTGTGGGTGGCAGAGGCAAGAGACAGCTCGCATTCTTGCCCATGCAAAACTGCCACGCAGCAATTTGTCTAAGGAAGAAAGATCAGCCTTGTGGGTATTACGGCAACGTGATGATATTGTGGTTCTCCCAGCTGACAAGGGGTGTGCGACCGTAGTAATGAAAGTGCAGGACTACCATACTAAAATTAAGAAGTTGTTGGCTGAGAACACTTATGCAAAGTTGAGCAGGAACCCACTGCAGAAGATTAGGACAGAGGTAGCCCGAAGAGTTAACACCTCAAAAGCGATTGAGCAGAAGGACAAGATAAATCTAAAATGAGGCAACTGCACGATGCCCAGGTTCTATGGATTACCCAAAGTGCACAAAAGAGAGGTTCCCTTACGTCCAATTGTGAGCGCAGTCAACTCACCTACACATCCACTTGCGCGGTATGTTGCCAGAATACTCAAACATCTTACCAGAGATATAAGATCAGTTGTAAAGAACTCAGCTCATTTTATACAAATAATCGATGATCTGATGCTAGAAAAGACTGACATCATGGTGAGTTTTGATGTTTCATTATTCACTAACGTGCCGGTAGACGAAGCCGTTGCTGTAATACGTGCTAAACTTCTTGCACAAGGAATGTCTATTGAGTGGGCTGACCTGACAGAGTTCTGCCTTAAGGCAACTGTGTTCCAATAAAGTGGTGAATTTTATGCTGAAGTTGAAGGGGCGGCCATGGGCTCTCCACTTTCACCTGTAGCTGCCAACATATTTATGGAAGCATTCGAAATGGAGGTCCTTAACCATGCACACCTAAAACCTAAAGTGTGGATCCGGTACGTTGATGATACCTATGTCATCTGGCCTAACAGTAAGGAGACTTTGCAGGAGTTCCTACACCACCTGAATAGTGCCCATCCAAGAATACAATTCACCATGGAAGTGGAAGAAAATGGACAACTGCCATTCCTCGATGTCCTGGTGATGGACGTTTGGGTCATACGGTGTACCGCAAGTTGACCCACACCAATAGATATCTGCACGCCATGTAACACCATCGCCCGGCAACGAAGAGAGGCGTATTAACATCACTGAATTTAAGAGCGAAGACAGTATGTGACTCGGAAAGTCTGCAGGAAGAAATGGACACACTTACAAAAATATTCCGAGCCAACGCCTTTAGTGAATCAGACATCAGAAGGGTTTTCAAACCTAAAAAACCCATGGAAGATGTCAACTTATCTCATGGTACCAATGTGCCAAAAAAATTCGCCTGTCTTCCATACATTTGTCACATCATTGACCGGATTTGGAAACTATTTAAGTGGGTGGAGGTGCGAATCGTGTACAAAGCTCATGGCAAACTTGGCCAGTTAATAACCAGGGTAAAAGACAGATTACACCCACACCAGCTTACGGGTGTTTATCAAATCCCCCGTAGCTGTGGCAGTGTATACATCGGCGAGACAGGTCGCACAGTGGCGGAGAGACTTGAAGAACATATCCGCCACTACAAATATAACAACAGTGACAAATCTGCCGTCGTTTGCCCTGCTGTTAACACCGGGGATGAAATAAAATTTCAAGAGATGAGGCTGGTGTGGAGAGAAGACCAGTGGTGGCCCCGACGGGTGAAAGAGGCAGCAGAAATCTTGAGGAATTCCAACATCAACAAAGAAAGTGGCCTTTTCCTCTGCGATGCTTGGCGACTGTTGCTATGTGAACATAAATAAACAGTATCTCTGAAGAAGGCTGGAGTATAACAGCCGAAAGCTTAGATAGTCTAATAAACGACGTGACATAGCCCGTAATGCTATTAATCATCTTGCTCTTGCTTTTTTCCTTCATTACTGTCTTGGCATCCTCCGATATGTTTTCATCTGGTGGCTCCATTTTGCTTTCAAAAGTTCAGGATCCTGTCCTTGGTTAAAATCCCAGTAGGCCCAGGAATTTTTAATAGTTGTGTTTGATTACATGAGCTATGCTAAGATGTTCTGTGGTTTAGATTCCTTGTCAAACTGCAAGTATTCTTTAAGTCAAAGCTTCACTTCCATAAAATGCCACGTTTTGCACATATAAGGGAGTGTCCTAAACTAAGTGGAATTTCTTTTTTCCAATTTGTTTATTACTTTTTAAAAATATATTTGAATTCCCCTGGTACTCTCCATTAGAGCTAATGCATGCATCAAGTCTTTTCTTTTATTGTTCACAGTATTTTTTTTATATTTGTCTGTTGTAATGTCAGACAGCATCCTATCGTTTTTGAGTCATTTGAAAGATACAACACTCACATTTTAGAAAATAGCTGTGACTATTTTTTGAACCCATTAATTCTGGATGATTTCCTAACTACACATCTTATTCCCGTCCCCACCTTTTCTTGCTCATTTTGACATATAATCTTCCTATTTACTGATGAAGTGTTCTGCATAGGAAATTATCTTACATCATGGTGTATTGTGTGTTTTGTAACTGTCATGCCTTCTTTTTGGTAAGCAGTTGATTACATATTTATTACCTAGTTATCTAGTAAACTTCATCCCCCCCTCCCCCCCACACAGACACAATGAAATAAAACCTAAATATTTTCATGTGTGTTAAAGATTTGACGATTCTTTTCAGATGCAAGAAAAGTGTGAAGGTGTTCCATGGCATCATGCAGAGGTCTTTCCAGTCAAGGCAATGTATCTCCACGCACCCTAATTCGTGATCCACTGGCTACTTCACAGACGAGGGAACATCTACGACAATTTCTAGAGGATTGTGGCCTTGACACTGGCCTAGATGAACTCACATTCTGGGAGACATGTAATTCTCTCATTGAGAAAGCCGGCCAGTTTTCTGATGGGTCAGTACTAGTTTGTAATACTTGTTGCACTATGTTCCTGATTGTTACCTGTGCAGAGTGGGACAAATGCTGTTAGAGCATTATTTGTAGCCAATAGGTGGGGGTGGCATCTTAAAACTAGAACTGCATGGCCAAGGTTTAGTGCCCCTGACAGAATAGTGCCCCAGTCCTTCAGATTGAGGGGTTGTATGATGGACTGGTTTCCTATCTATGTACAATAATAATAATAACAATGGAAAATGTAAGAAAATAGGTATAGAAGGTTATGGGGAAATGGGATGTCACAGGCCAAGGTCTAAAGGAAATTAATTGGAAGAGCAACTTAAGGGGAGGAAAATAAATTAAATATAGCACAAGCAAATGAGACATAAGAAACTCCGAGGAACAATAGACTCTACAGGTTATATTATTATATCTAGTGGAGTCAAACAACTACAAAATACAAGTGCTGGCGTAACATTAATGATAAACAATAAGTGGATGGAAAATTTTACCAATAATATGTATGAAAATGAAAGAATCATTATACCTAAATTGAAGATAGAAAGAGGACACCTTTAGAAGGACTTAATTTAATTCCAAAGGAGCACACACTCCAGTGGAATTTTCCCTAGCACTCCTTTATTCCCCATTTCCCCCTGCAGATTTCAACTTTAAATACTTTCAACATTTTTGGTAAATTATTCATCATTTCTCTTGGTAACTTATTCCAATCCCTGACCCCGTTACCTAAGAAAGAAAATATTCCCACACTCTTGTGCCTGAAATAGAATGCCGGCTTGTGGTTATGATTACTTTTAATTCTTACACCAATATCTCTCCATGCCTCATCATCACTAATATACACCTTTTTCATTCACATGACTCTCTTCACCCTCCTCCTGTCTTCCAATAAAACCCAATCCAGCAATTTTATTATATCAGTTACTGATTGTGTTCTGTGGTAATTTCCAGAGACAAATCTAGCAGGCCTCCTTTGCATCCTTTCCAACTCCTGTATTTGATGCCCAAAATATGAGTCCCATACTTCACCACCGTATGATCTGACCAAAGTTTTGTAACACAATTCCATTACTTCTCTGGTACCTCCCCTCATCACTCACTCAAACAAGTGAAGGATTCTAAAACCTTTTCATACTACCTGTCCAATGTGTCCTGCCCAGTTGAGCTTGTTATCAAATGTTATGCCAAGATATTTACATTTCAAATCTTCAACAAGCAATTCTTTTCCCACCTTATATTCATAACAACATTTAGTTTTTTTTTTTTATCTGTGTGCCTAATAAACTGACTCTTCTTTGCATTTATCTTCATCCCATGTCTACTAACCCAGCTAGATATCCTGTCTCAATCACCCTGCAGCTGTTCAGTGTTCTACTGTTTTGATAATTTATATAGCATTATGTCATCTTCAAACAATCTAACTTCTGATAGCAAACCGTCAACTCTTTCATTTTAGAATAATGAATACCAATTGTCTGTGTGGCACTCCCATCTTCTTTTCCACTTCTTTTGATACTGCATTTCCTACCTTAACTTTTTGCTTTCTACCTTTTAAGAATTCTTCTATCCAGCAATAGTATTTATCGTATTTATCACCATTCTATGGCTCACTCTGTCAAAAGCCTTTGAATGATCTACCGCTATCAATTTGGCCTCCCTTGTCCTTTTCATCCTACTTACTGAAATTCACCTAAAGCCATGTTACAGACTTGAAAACCACTTAAGCTCCTAACATATACTTCTGATATGGTTGCATATCAATCTCGCCATTAATTTAACTACCACTGTTAAACAGATTGACCTATAATTTTCAACAGTATTTATCACCCTTCCTTTATATAGCGGTACTACTATCACTCTTTTACAATCCTCTGTTAAGCAGCAAGTATCCAGACTTGCTTTAAATATTATTTCAAGATACAGTACAACTTCACATCCTGATGTTCTTCAAGGCATCAATAGTAATATTTTGAGACATGCAGGATTGGTTAACTTGTTATTGCAGGGAACAGTTGAAGGAAGAGGAAGGCAGAGATTAGAGAGACCGATGAAAGAATATATATATAGCTTTCTCAGTTCCTTCATATTATCCTCGGGATGAATTTCAATTTTTTTTAAGGTTGCTGGTCTCCAACTGTGTGGTTAATATTGTTCTCCAATATACACCCTCCCATTTCAGAATTGCTGTCCCTAACAGTAGTCTCATTAAACCAATTACTTAAAATCTCTGTCTTTATCAAATCCTCCTTAACTACTTCTCTATCCTTATTAATAATTGTCTCAATACCCTCCCTTCCTCTTAGTTTTTTTTAACATAGGCATAGAAATTTCTAGAAGCATCAGTCAGTGGTCCCACTGCATTGATAACACTCTTCATATACCTGTCTTTAGCCACCTTCTTTGCTATTATAAATTTCTTATGTAGTTTTAAATATTCCAACTACCCTAATGGCTCTTAGGTTTGTTATGTTCTCTTCTTACCAACCTCTTTAACCACCTCACCTTCCTATTATAGTATGTAGGATCTGTAATTTATTTTATGTTTTTCAATAAATATTTCTTCACCCTTTTTTATTAACTCCTTGAACTCTTCCCACCTCGACTCTGCTGTACTTGTGCCTTCCTTCCATTGCTGAAACTTTCCCTGAAATATCTCTTTAAGATCAAAATCTGTGACTTTATTCCTCCCTTCAGTTTTTGCCATTGGTTTACTAAATCCTCTAATATCCATCAGAACTGCTTGATGATCACTTATTCCTTCAGTTACTTGACACCCCACAAGGTTATTTTTGGGTCTTATTACGAAGATATCCAATATGTTTTGTCACCTAGGGTTTGCTCTAACACTTGTGTAAACTCTCCTTCCCTTACTAAAGTATTTGCAAATCTCTTTTCCCTTGTGGTATTAATTTTATTTGCTATCCAATTTACACCTGGTAAATTTAAATCCCCCTCAATATTGACCATTCTATTCTCATTTCTGAATTTAATTTCTCCCCATTAGTCTCATCATCAGTCATTCTTCCACTGCAGTAAGCAGCCAATATTTTTTCTCTTATTTTTATTTTTTTATCTTTTTTCTGTTGTCGGTCTTCCTATCCTGTGCTAACCTCTTCATTTCTACATACCCCTTACAGCCCACATCCTCAATTATCTGCTTCATATATTCTAATCTGTCTTCCTCTACAGTTATTACCTTCGACTGTTTCCTCCACTAACAAATTAACCAATCCAGCATGTCTCAAAATATAACCTACCAGCCTGTCTCTTCTTTTTGTAAGCTTCTTCCACAAAATTCTTTTCTCACCCATCATTTCCAAAACTTGTTCATTTCTTACTCTGTCTGTCCACTTAATTTTCAGCATTCTTTTGTAGCACCACATTTCAAATGCTTCAATTTTCTTTCTTGGTATTCCTAAAGTCCATGTTTCGCTACTATAAAGTGCTGTGCTCCACACAAAGAGTTTTAAAAAGTTCTTTCCAATTCCTAGATCAATATTTGAAACTAAAAGGTTTCTCTTTTTCATGAAGGCTCTTTTTGCTAGTGCTATTCTGCTTTTAACATCACTCCTGCTTTGGCCATCGGTTGTAATTTTACTTCCCAAGTAACAGAATTCACTTACTTCTCCTATTGCATCCGATCCAATTTTTATATTTAATCTACTAGTATTGGTATCATTTCTGCTACATGTCATCACTTTTGTCTTGCTCTGATTTATATTCAGTTCAAAATCTCTCTTCCGTATTGTGTTCATGCCGTTCAGTAACTTCTCAATATCCTCAGCCCCCTCTGCTAACAAGACAATGTCATCAGCAAATCTTAGCATACTGATTTTTTCTCCCTGAAAACTAATGCCACATGGAAATTTTTCTTTGACCTTCTTCATTGCTTCTTCTATATACAAGTTGAATATTAACGGGGATAGACTACAACCTTGTCTCACACCCTTTTTAACTGATGCATGTCTCTCATGATTCTCTACTTTTATTATAGCCACTTGATTCTTAAATAGTTTATATAATATTCTTCTATCTTGATACTTTAGACCTGACTTCTTTAAAATTTTGAACATCTTGTTCCACCTAACATTATCAAAAGCTTTTTATAAATCAACAAATGCCATAAAAGTATCTTTGTTTTTCTTGATATATAAGACAGAATTGCTTCCCTTGTACCACGATTTTTCCTTAACCCAAACTGATCTTCACCTACTATCTCTTCTACTACCCTTTCCATCCTTCTGTATATTATTCTGGTCAATAATTTTGAATCATGTGTTGTTAGACTAATGGTGCGATAATTCTAACATTTGTCGGCTTGTGCTTTCTTTGGAAGTGTGAAGATGATATTTTTATTAAAATCAGTTGGAATTTCTCCAGTTTCATAACTTTTTGATATCAGCTTGAATAATCTTTCAATTCCTTCCTCTCCTAGGGATTTAAGAAGTTCTGCAGGGATCTCATCAATTCCAACTGCCTTATTTGCTTTCAAGTCATTCAGAGCTTTATTAAATTCTGTCCTCAAAACAGAATCTCCTAAGTCATCAATGTCGACATCGCCTTCCTTTTCCATTACACTATTGTTCAAGTTGTCCCCAACATACAGTTTCTCAGTGTATTCTTTCCATCGGTTAGCTCTATCTTCTGAGCTTAAAAGAGGTTTCCCATCGGCAGCTTTAATGTTCATACCTTTTTTCTTCATTTCTCCAAAATTCTGTTTGATCTTTCTATATGCAACATCTACTTTACCTACGACCATTTCCTTTTCTACTTCTTCACACTTTTCTTGTAGCCATTTTTCTTTTGCTATTTTGCATTTCCTATTTATTTGATTTCTAAATTGCCTGTACTGCTCTCTTCCTGCTTCATCCTGAGCATTTTTGTACCTTCTCCTCTGATCCATCAGTTCCAAATTTTCTTCTGTGATCCAAGGTTTTCGGGCAGCTTTCTCTCTAAAGCCTAATGTTTCTTTACCAGCTTTCATTATTTTGGTCTTTAATGCATTCCATTCGTGCTCAGTTCAGCTCCTTTCAGAGTTACTTCTTAGACGTAAGTCTACCATTTCTGCAAATTTTTCTCTTGTGCTAGATTGTTTCATTTTATTCACTTCCAGTCTGTTCTGCTTATACTGCTTCCTTATTTGCTTAAATTTCAGCCTGCACTTCCTTATTATCAAATTATGGTCCGAGTCTATGTCTGTTCCTGGGTACGCTTTACAGTCTAGAACTTGATTCCTGAATCTCTGTTTGACCATAATATAATCTAGCTGATATTTGCCTGTATCCCTAGGACGTTTCCAGGTGTATATTCTTCTTGCATGGTTTTTAAACAGCTTGTTTGCCACTACTAGCTTATATCTTTCACAAAATTCTAGCAACCTGCTTCCTCTCTAATTTCTTTCTCCTAGACCAAAACTTCCTACAGTATTCCATCTCCTTTTTAAGTTTTCTAACCTACCTGCCCTATTCAGACTTCTAACATTCCACGCTCCAACTTGTAGAATGTTTCTATCCATTCTGATGACTTCTCCCTGAGCAGTCCCCACCCGGAGATCCGATTGGGGGACTATTTTGCCTCCGGAATATTTTACCCAGGAAGAAGCCATCATGATATATGTAATTTGAGAGGATTACATGTCCTTGGGATACCCTTTGGGTCTTTAATGCAGTGGTTTCCCATTGTCTTCTGCATCCCCATGCCGTTGATCATTTCTGATTCATCCGCCTTTAGGGGCCGTTTCCAACCCCACAGCTCCCCGCTCTTCCGCCCTCCTTTCAGAGGCCGTTGGCAAGCAGTGGGTGATTCCTTATACCGGGAATATTTCAGTCGCCAGAGCCTCGTCTGTGCAAACAGGGTGCACCACGTGAAGGAGAGGTTGACATTTGATTGGAAAAGGCTAGTATAGCCTCTCCCAAACCCTTACACCCAGTGTTTCCCAATGTGGGGCCCACGCCCCACAGGGGGGCAATTTGTTTTTTTCAGGGGGGCAATTTAGAAATTGACTTGATACGACTTTACCGCTTTCTCTTCGGGTTATTTAAATGCAATGCTAGATATAGGTACAAAATATAGCAAAAAAGCAAATTCTTAAAAGGATCACACTAAATTGCCATAATAAATCTTTATTAAAAATCTTTTGATTTTGAATTTCAGTACTTCATTATTTTTTTTTAAATTTTACTTACTGTGTTTTATGACAGTATTAAAGTGTTTTCTTTCAAAAACCATCCTATATCAGTTTCTTTATTAACAAAAAAAAATTATTAGAAATTATGTATGGGGGGCAAAAAAAATGTTAAAAGTGGGACATGACCTAAAAAAGGTTGGGAAGCACTGCTTACACCCCTCTTTCTTATTACCTCACAATATACCCCAATTAACTCATGGTCATGATATATGAACACCAATGAATTGTAGTAGTTTTTGATAACCAGTATGAAAACCCCACTACCAATTGCTCCTCTGTGGTACACTGTACAACCATCAGGAAAAGCCTCATTGTCTAGTACTACTTTTTTTTTATTATCAAAGACTCTTCCTTTATAATTACTTGTGGTTCATGTATCTCTCTTAAGTTTGCAAATTCTATAACTTTGTTAACATTATTTTCCTGAAATATCTCTTTATGTTCAAAATCTATGACTTTCTGTAGTTATACCCATTCCCCCCCTTCAGTTTTTGCCACTGGTTTACTGAACTGTCTAATACCCGTCAGAACTGCTTGATGATCACTTATTCCTTCAGTTACTTGACACCCCACAAGGTTGTCATTGTTCACCAGTAATGCCTTTTTTATTGGCTGTTTGAAATTTTCAGTATTAACCTCCTCCTCCTGAGTTTTTCCCCAGTTTTAGATCGTTTCAGCAGCTTCATTTATTTCTTTAGCATGTGTGTTATTTCTCATCATTATCTCTTTGATACCACCTAGCCTAAGTTAAGGTACCGTCCTGACCCCATCATCACTGGAAATGGGCTCCCTTACAGCTTAATCTAACAATTCAGAAACTATCCCCTTTCCTCTTCTACTTAGATGTAGGTCATGCCCAGTAAAACACAACCTACCAATGGTATTCACAGGCACAACCCCCAAGACAGAACTAATACCTTTCCCAAGGAGCACCTCTGTTTCCACATTTACCCACCTCACAACATGGTTCAACTGTGGCTTGTCGTTGTGACTTAAGACCTGCATGAGCTCAACCATGGCATGCTAAGCAACAATCCAAATTCCATGCATTCCAATCTCGAACAGCATGAGGAAAGAAAGAACATGTAAAAGTATCAGTACAGCACCTTATTTCTGTAATCTTATCCCTCCTATTACAGCGACCTGAATAGGTTGGTGGAAGAATTACATTGCACTCATAAATCATAGACTTTGGCTTATTTGCCAACAAATTCAAACAGAAATGATGTCATCTGTCTGTCAAATAATTCCGTCTCAATCTATTTATCTATTCTATGATACTTTCATAAGGGCTGCGAGCAGTCACAAATCGAGTAGCTCTTCTCTGTACATTGTCTAATGAGTCAATCAATCCCTTGCAATATTTAATTTAATTTAATTGCAATGGAGCACAGGCTCCGGTGGCAATTTCCCTACACACCCATCTTCCCCCTATCCTGCACCTACCTACATTTGCCCTTTACAAATTTTATCTTTAAATTCTTTCAAAGTTTTCGGTAAATTATTCATCATTTCTCTTGGTAACTCATTCCAATCCCTGACACCCATACCTAAAAAAGAGAATCTTCCTACACCCTTGTGCCTGAAATCGAGTGCCAGCTTGTGGTCATGGTCATCTTTTCCCTTCCATGCACTACTTTTCATACCTATTGCAATATCTTTCCATGCCTCATCGCCAGTATATGCCCTGTACACTCCCATGACCCTCCTCATTCTCCTCCTGTCTTGCAATGAATCCCATTCCAGCTCCTTTATCATATCCGTCACTGATTGCATTCTGCGATAATTTCCAGAAACAAATTCTAGCAGCCCTTTTTTGCACCCTCTCCAACTCGTGTATTTGATACGTAAAATGAGGGTCCCATACTACACTACCATATTCGAGCAATGGTCTGACCAAAGTTTTGTAACCCAATTCCTTGACTTCTCTCGTACATCCCCTCATCACTCTCTCCAACAAGTGCAGAACTTTGAAACCTTTTCCTACCACCTGTCCTATGTGTCCTACCCAGTTAAGTTTGTTATCAAAAGTAATTCCAAGATATTTACATTTCAAGTCTTCAGCAAGCAATTCTTTCCCCATCTTATATTCATAATTAACCTTTTGTTTTTTATTTGTGTATCTAATAAGCTGACTCTTCTTTGCATTTATCTTCATTCCATGTTTACCAACCCAATTAGATATCCTGTCCAGATCACCCTGCAACTGTTTACAATCCTCTATCATTTTGATTCTTTTCTACAGCATTACGTCATCTGCAAACAATCTAATTTCAGATAGTAAACAATCAACACAATTATTCATTAGAATAATGAATAGCAATGGTCCCAATACGCTATCCTGTGGCACACCCATTTTTACTTCCACTTCTTTTGAAACTACATTTCCTACCCTAACTTTCTGTTTTCTACCTTTTAAAAATTCTTCTACCCAGCAAATGACTTTCTTATCCACTCCAATGGTTTTTACCTTATTTACTACCATTTTATGGCTTACTCTGTCAAACGCCTTAGACAGATCTAGTGCTACACTATCAATTTGGCCTCCCTTGTCCATTTCATCTGAAATATCTTGCATATATCCCACCAACTGAGATTCGCATGAATATCCTTGCCTGAAACCATGTTGCCTGCTTGAAAACCACTTACGTTCCTCACATACAGTGCTAGAAATTCGTTTATAAATCCAGGCGTATTTGTTACTCCTAACTTTCAGACTCAGGCGTAAAATGAAAATGTCCAGGCGTAATTATAATTATGAAAATACAGATTTTATAGTTTACAACCTACTCCAACACAATTTAAAACTGTAAATAGATCTAAATGTGCCAATATATTATGTACCAAAATTGTGAAATAGGTTAATGTAATTCTTGATTTTAGCGTATTTATTACAATAACTTTTGAATTTTACACAATGACCTTCACTAGGGATGAGTTACTATTTTTTTAAATTGTTTATTTGCTTGTTGTCTTCCTGGATTGCGTGAAGTCGGAGCAGGCCTATTGGTAGTAGCTGAAGGGCCTGATGATTTGTCAGGAGCTGATGTTCTTCATTTTCTGGAATTTCTCCTTTACTGGTGCTTGAAATACTTTTTATCACCACTACTTGTGCTTACAGACGGTGTAAAGTTAAAGTCAGTAATTTTACGAGATATCTTCACTTCCTTTGTTAAACGAAAAACGCATGAACTAGAATTGTCTTTTACTTCGTGGTACTTCACCTACACTGTTGCCACATCTTCTGAACATCAGAACCGTATTATTTGAGATTCTGAAATAGATCAACAATGCGGCAGGAATTATAATTGAAATTAGTTATTAGAATTAATCCTTTAACATGCTAAACTGAAAACGAAATACTGAAAAGTATTTTTTTTTTTTTTTAATTTTTGATGTTTAGGCGTATTTTCTACGCCTTTGACGGAGATTGCAGGCGTAAAATGAAAAAATTCAGGCGTAATTACGCCTAACGCCCGGTCAATTTCGAGCACTGCTCACATATATTTCTGATGTGGTTGCATATCAATCTTTCCATTAATTTACCTACCACCGATGTCAAACTGATTGGCCTGTAATTCTCAACTCTATTTCTCACCCCTCCCTTATGTACTACTATATTGATCCAGAAGTTCACAACAGTAATCCAAGTGTGGACACATGAGAGTTTAGTACGCTATAATCCTTTGTATGAATGTTACAATACTTCAAAATATGACCTATGAATCATAATATAAAGTTAGCTTTACCTGCGACGTAAGTTATGAAATACTTCACGGAATCAACCTTCTCAACATCTGAATTGCTTACTTTCTGCTCATGAACAAATAGCTTCTTTTTGTTAGTTATTCACATTGCCTTTTTTTTTTTTTTTTTTTTTTTTTAATAAGTGAAAATTTCTATAAGTGGGCTGTAGGTTGCGCGTAAGTCTATGAATTTGTGTTATTGACATGCTATGATGTTTTGTGCGTATGATATCTACGTTGGGTGCTGTTTTGGTATGTACTATAATCTTATGAGTTCACATCAACATGCTGTAATAACAGTATATCTATAACTATAATTATGAAGTGTTGAGCTTGGACAACAGTGAAAGTATAGATTATACTTGTATATAATTTTTGTTTTGTTGTGTGTGTTTTTCATACAAACATACAGTTTTTATTTTGATGGAACTTTGCATACATATGCTATAAAACAAATAGAAAAATACTGTTTACATTTGCTTTACATAAACCTAAACCCTTTCCTCCCCCCCCCCCCCCTTAATTTCTGTCAACGTTTTTCTTACATACCCACAGGTTTTATCTGATTTTGATAGTACTTGACACACACATACTTCAAAACAAGGCAGTTTGGTAGCTCAGTGGTTAAGGCAGTTACTTTTGAAGTTTCTCTCTCTGGTTGTAGGTTCAAAACCTGTGGTGGGCAGGAATTTTTAGGAGTTGTATTGATTATATGAGTTAAGCTGGGACATTCCGTGGTTCTGATTCCATGTTAAACTGTAGGCCCCTGAGGAAAGAAATTGGACTTCCTGCCTCTGACACAATAGCTTGGTACATCTCCTTCGGGGAGATTTGACCAACCTTCAGGTTGTGGACGAAGTTAGAATATTAGTTTTTGAAGTGAAAACTTCTTTAGGTACTAATTTGTGAGTGGAGACTCCCAGTGTACTGATTAAATGAAATCTTCACAGGAGTTCAGCTGGATAGTATTGTAAAAAGACAACATTTTGACAGCTGGCTCTGCCTTCTTCATCAAGTTACAGCTTCAGATGTAGCTAGCTGAAAATCACAACCTAGACCAGGCTCGACTAATTCAAGCGTCAAGCACAAGGCTACACCACTGCACATTTCCGCAATTGCTCGTCAATGTCATTAGAGGCGGGAAAGGATCGGGGTTAGGAATGGGAGGAAAATAGGCCACAGTCTTTTAAAGGAAGCATTCACCTGGAATGATTTGGGGAAACTGTGGAAAACCAAAATCTGGATGCCCGGACGGCGATTCGAACAGATGTCCTCCCGAAAGCGAGGCCAGACCATTAACAGCTACCCACCACACTCAGTTCCTTGCTTGCCACCCACCCTCCCACCGCTCTAGTGGCGATTCAGAGTCCAACTTGTAGGACCTATGAGATCTGATTTTTGATAAAATAACTCTTGATGTGTCATGAAAGGGGTTACAGGAATACATGTAGGACATGTTGAATGTTGTTGGACTCCCAGGCAACCAAAAAGGGTCCTTGCTGTCCAATAAGGAATAGATATTGGAGGAAGCTATTGGAGGAAACATCCTACTTGTATGCAATAAGGACACATGGTGTGCCGCAAGAAATTACGGGTGAAAAGGATTGCTTGGAACATCTTGTTGGACCCCTTCTAGTAGCGTGAATGGGTGAGTGCATCCTACAATAGTTCTACACGGATGTCCTATAAGTTAGATTGTGAATAGGCCACTTTAATGTCTGGCCACACTAGACCGCACCGTCACTGGGCTGAGTGATGGCGTGCCCCCCTCATCTCCACACTGCTCCATAGCTCGTCTATGTGATGGATGGGATCCTGCTCTGTCTTCAGTCTCCTTTAACGTATACACTTGGTTGTGAATTAATGTTAAAAAATATTACCTTAAAAGTGATTTGGGTATCACAATTAGGGTTACTACTCGTTCTTTATTGTAGAGTACTGTACTTTATTTTGCATAGACGTACTTTCTAATCAACAAAAGTAATGAAGTTTGTTAAAATACTTTTTTTTTTTGCATTTCTCCTATTTTCACCTTACTGTTTGATCTCTTATAGTATCCCAATGCAGTTTTAACAAATGACCATCACACTGTACTGGATTGAAAGATTCTCGTGTATCTCTACTTAGTCACAATGAAATGTGAAGTGCCACTCACTTCACATTTAACGTGTTTCTTCTGGTTGAGGTTCCTTTCGATTTATTTGATATTTTTTTTTAAAAAAAAATTATTATACATTTTAATTTAAATACAGACGGCAAAGCTTCTGTAAAATAATGGAACACGTTCGTGACAGCCCCAAAATTAATGTGTTTTGTACCCTTAGCAAATTGAAAGTATATGGCACTTTCTTCTTCATGGAGAAAACTGTCACTGGTATTGTGTAACTGGATACACTTGAAAACTTTTAATTCCACAGATCGATGAAGACAATTGAGATGGGATGGTTTACTATCAGCAAGATGGTGCATCATCTCATTTCCGCACGTAAGTTCGCAGTTTCCTTGATAATCACTTCACAGGTTGGTGGATGGTACGCAAAGGGCCAATCATATCGCCTCCTCGCTTACCAAACTTCACTGGATTTCTTTCTCTGGGATTTCATCAAAGATCATGTGTATGTTCCTCCCTTACCAAACAATTTGGCCGACCTCAAAAATTGAATCTACGCTGCCACTGCACAAGTTACGCCCAATTTGCTGCAATGAGTGTGAATATTGCCTCAATTGATGCAGTGGTGTGTGTGCGTGTGTGTGTTGATGAAATTTACCGATGCACAATGAATTTTATATATAAAGATTTAGTAGGCAGGGCTCATTTCTTTCTGCAGTGAGGATGGTCACTTATTGACAGAGTTCTGAATAGTGACTCAGTTCATTGTATTCAAGAAATTTTGTTTAAAAATAAAAATGCAAGTTCAACTACACACACATTTTATTTTGTTAATCAGGTGGTTGTCCCGCCTGCGGGGTTCTGGTTACAAACGTCGTGACCTGATGAAGGAAGTGTTGAAGGCAGTGCAGTTTGCAGAAGATCGGCGTATCAACCTCGACATGGGTGAGCTGGGTAGGTTGGAAACTGCAGCACGCAGCTCTCGCATGTCAGACACAATAGCAGCTCTGGAGGAGTCCCGTCAGCAGACAGTTGGTCTTTTAGGGCCCAAGTTAGAGGCATTCCGCAAACATCTACGCCAGCAGCACAACCTGTCCTAATGGAGTGTTGTTAAGAAGTGATTAGTAATCAGTGTTCTGGATGTTGCAATAATAGAGAGGCTCTTTATATGATCATAGTAATTTAATAGCTTTAAAGTGGAGACTCTCTCTTTTCATCTGTTGCACAAAAAATTAGAAAATATTTTAAAATTGCTTTAAAATATCACAAACATTGGTTTGACTTCATGTGCAGTGGCAAATAAAACTTGGTGCATACTTCTTTTTAGCAAAAGCAGTGCATTTTTTGTTGAGCAATAATTCAATTACTGAACAGGTCGTGGATTGTTGGTGACATATGAGATAAAATGCAATAAATTGAGAATTATTTATTGAATGATACTTTGTATTTTTCATTGATAAAAGTAATTGTGAAGTAAAGAAAGAGGTTGAGTTGAGATGAGGTTTTGCTACTGTTGATTGGAGGACAAAGAAATTAAGAGCTTGAACCAGTTACTGCCTTACTATTTACTGAAACAAAAGCTGGGTTTGTTTACCCAAGATTTCATGAGCACTGTAGATGTCACTATTGCCACAAGGAATGCTGTGTTGATTTGTTAGTATATTTTTGGCAACAATATCAGATGTTGTTAAATCGTGCAGTGTGACATAACACAATATTTTTCAGCATAGTAGCTTGTTTTTAATTCTTTCATCCCAGTATTTTGCCATGTTGTATACACCCTGAGAAATAGTCCTTTCATATAGGTACTACTTACTTACCGGTGCTAACTCAACTTATTTAAATGGTCCAAAAAAATTAAATTCAGTGTGACATTTGGTTGGAATTATTAAATGCTCTGAACTATCCCTGAAATGTTTGCAAATTGTCAACTGGAGTATATGACTGCATATAGTCAAGCAACACTTATTAGTATTGGGATTCTGCATTCTGTTTGAATTACAACCTAAAAGTATTGGATTTCACTCTAATACTCATCTTTACTGTTTAGCCATTCTGCAAGAATTGTGGTCTTTGAACCCTAATAATATGGAGCTTATTTTTCTTGATTAGTGATTATGCATTTTACTGTTTCATATTGTAATATTTGTTTTCTGTTTGAAACTGATTTGTTGGGATGCACAATTGAGGTCTAGCAAGCAATGATGGTTGATATTGTGATTATACCTGTACTGATGATTTACCTCTTTTGAGACTCAGCTTGAGCAGAAATAATGAAAACAAAGCTCTAATATGAAATGAATCTACGTGCAATTTGTTCCTTTCTCAATACTCGTCAGTTGATCAATTATCGTAATCAAGGTAGTTTACTGAACATGGTTGCTTGGATTTAAAACTTGTTTAGTAATGTCATTTTCCATCCATTCATGTATAACTTTATGTGGTAGAATATGTATATTTTGATGAAACCATTTAAATATTCTAAATTTTAATAAAATTGTGCTCTGTATGGAAAGTATCATACTCCTGGTACTGGAAGGCAGAAACAGTAACCGTAAGTGGTTAATCTATGCTGCATCAAATAACAATAAGTGTGTTTCTTGTAAATTGAAGTTATCTTTCTGTTTCTGAAGGTACTTCTTGGTAATATTTACCTCAAATATATATTTAATTTTATCAGTCATTGTCAATTTTGGCTGTATTTTACACTTTTTGATGTCCTGGTATCTGATACTAGCATTAAGCCAGACAAGGCATGATAGTATGAAAAATTTTGCCCTATTTATATAATTTAAAACTGTTATTGAAGTTGAAGATTCTGTGAGTTGTTTTGAAGGAATGAGTGTTTGATGTTTGAATTTCCTATCCTTGCTATTTTTATCTGCCAATGTTTACATTGCACGGCTATGATAAATTGTTCCTGCTAATTGTGTTGAATAAATGTCTTTGTTTGTGAGAGGTAAAAAGTGTATATAACAATAGTTACTGTGATGTGTATTAATTTTAAAATGTTTGAAGAAGTTCATGGATTAATCAAAGATATTTTTGTGGTAAATATATTTTTATCATTGTTTGTGGTGTGTTAAAAATAATTTTAGAGGATATATAATTGATGTTACAAATTATAAATTCTCTGTCCATATTGTTGAACAGATTATTAAAATAATTTTAGTTTGCATTTGTACTACTTGCCCCTTTTGTTTAACATGTGTAAATATTGTGCGGTTTCCGGTGGCACAGTAGTGTATAAAAGTTGTTAAAAGACTTTTGATCAATCTTTTACAGCTGTCATAAATATTCTAAATATCCTGTGTAACCATTTGACTGATATTTACGTTTTGTTGGTACTTGTTACAAATCATAGTTGTAACTCCATGGTGCATTCTGTTTACTTGTTTTGTTTGTGTTGAGTAAGGTTTCTGGCCATGTGGGAATTGAGAAATGAAACAGAATTTCAAATTCTAAACTTTAAGATCAGTAGCAAATTTCCAAATTTTTTTTAAAATTAACCTTCTTTAAGTTTATGACCTCTGATGCTGGCTGTGCCGTCATGAAGCAATTAATTTCAAGAGGATGACTGAAGTTGTTCTATGTCTCATTACCATGGGCACTGGCTTATGATGCATGATCACCTTAATCAGCAAGAAGGCCCTGAGGATTGTGATAATTGTCATTGCCTTGGACTGTACAAGACAGTTTTGCTTCTTACATTCTTTATTGAGAGTGGATCTTGGCTTAGTTGATGATCCGTCCATAGCACAGTAAATGTTTGTATTTTGCAAACTGCTTTTATTATTATTGTAAGGGCTTAATATCTATTAATAAACCAAGCATGGTGGGAAAGTGGTAACACTTGAAACTGACATTCAGGTGGATGCGGGTTCAAATTGTTATCTGGTCATCCAGATTTTTGTTTTCCATGGTTTCCCTTAATTCAATAAAGGTGAATGCTGTGATGGTTAATCCAAAAGACCAAGGCCAAATTTCTACAGAATCTGATCACCTTGATATTGATGAGCCTTAATCACCCCCCACCCCCCTCCCTACCCTGAATGAATTAATATTGTTGGCTAGCTCTTTAAAGCCAGTCTATGTGATTTTAATGGATTTAACGTGACATCTTGCTTTTTTTAACTCCCCCCTTATTTTTTTTTAAATTATATTTTATTGTGGTCAAATGATTTTTGGATTTGGCACTACATGAGATGTTTGATTCATTTACCTAATGTTACATAGTAGTTACCAGGGGTATTATTTGTAATTATTCCTTTTCTTTGCTGTGTTGTAGTCATGTATGTATTGACTCACAAACAACAAAACAGTCAAAATAAACTATTGCAGCTGTGATTTTTTTTGTGAGTGCTGCTTCTTAGTGGCATTCAGAACTGGAGAAATTTAATCGTATAAGAAGATACTAAATTTAAATTTTGTGGGTGTTTAGAATTATTTCTGTTCATCCTCAACAGTAATATATTCACATTCATAAAAATTCTGTTCATATTGCATCATGCTAATCTCCCAAGAATGTACCTTCAAGTAAATATTGCTATCAACGTTACGTAATATTGGTTTTTGGATAATTTCCGTAACTCTTAGCTCCTTCTTACAGTAAAATTTCAGTTAAAACATGACATTTTTGTCTGATGACTAAATTTCATGAATTGAATGGTGTGGAAGATATGGCTTGTCAGAACAAGAATTTTACTCTGAGGATAGTAGTCACATAAATTTTTTAATAAGAATCATCAAGAGCAGCTTGTGAATAATTTTTTCACGATTCCTCTTGCTATCATGACAACTGTTAGATTTGAACGTAGATTTTCCCGGCGTGTAAATGCAGCATAGCCTTCATTGGTTTGCAGCCAGATAATTTCATGAAACAACTTGCTTTGCCTGGCATGTGTTGTAATGATTAGTAGATTTTTGGGGTAAGCCATGTTGTTTATTTAATAATCTGAGCTTTGGCTGCTATCCTACAGCCTTCGCCCGAGATACTGTTTATCTTGACATAGTATCACAGAGTTTGCACTCGTTGCTATATCAACATAAACAGTATCTCTGATGAAGGCTGTAGGAGGGCAGCCAAAACCTCAGATTATGAAATAAACAACATGGCATACCCCAAAAACCAACTAATCATGTACAAAGACAGCAGCGAAAGTCTTAGAAATCATGTGTTGTAATGCCTTTTTTTTATTTCTGAAGTGGATACATATTAGTATGTATCAATAACTGAAAGGTATAGGAAGGCATAGAAGACGAACATACAAACAAACAAACTTCCATTCATTCATGAAACGAAGTTTCAATATTGTCCTCTGTTGTCTTCATCAGTCATTATCTTGCTATCAAGAATCTACTAGATCATTGTGAAACTGCCCTACATCACCATGGCACAGGGTTCTGAGAAATCATTCCTCTCGGAGTAAAGGGAAGTCCTTGTGCATCTCCTTCCAGATCTTATGTTATCATAAGATTTTTAGCTGTGCTAACTGGATTTGCCAGGTCCTGTTTATGTATACTTTCAACTTGATTGTCTGACATTATTGGATTTTTCGGATCCTGTTAATATACAAGTTCATCTTGGGCGTTATCCCTTGCCAGTTTAACTGGCAATCTGGTGGCATTCTTGTACTTCACCTTTATACCCAGCTGTTGAATCAGCGGGTTCTTGTGGTTGGGGCATTATAGATAGTTTCTTTGCTGCAGCTCTGAAACGTTTGTTAAGAGTTTATGCCACTTGTTTGGTATAGTAAAGCTGTCAGTGTGTACCTAGGTAATTTAAAGGTGTACATTACTCCACGATTCTGAAAGCGCTGAAGAGGTTTTATGTTGGAGGAGGTGGCATTGCCTCACACTGTGGCAGCATATTCGAGGATCGGTGTTCTTGTCGCAGTATAGAAGGTGATAGCAGTGCGTGGGTGGATGGTTGAAGTGGGGTTGAGTACTGGATATAGTTGCCTCAACCTGTCCATCGCTTTTGAGTGTGTGTTCTTGATATGCTCTTTCCAAGTGAGCCTCTTATCCAAAGTGACTCCCAGGTAAAGAACAGTGGGGTACACTTGATGATTCACCGCGTATTTTGGTGGTCTGGCGCTAAGCGCCATTTTTTTTTTTTTTTTGCCCATGATTCTATTTTGTCACAGGCATTGTGCAGTTTACTTACAGTGTGCATTGCCCTGATGCTCTTTGTATTGCGCTTTGAATCTGGTCTGTCCTTGATATATCGGCCGTGTATAAGTTGTAGAAAACAGGTCTGATGACAGAGCTTTGCGGAACTCCAGCTTTGACTGGCTTGATGAAAGAAACTGTAGCCTCAGTGATAATGCGGATTGTGCGCTCAGCCAGATAGCTCTTAATGAGTCTGACTTGAGGCAGAGGTATTTCCTACACCACGAGATACAAAAGGCCCTTGTGTCAAACTGAGTCAAGAGCACGGCTTACGTCAAGCAGGACCGCTCTGAAATATGCTCTCTTCTTGAGGACGCTCATTATGTAATCCACTAGTCTTAAGCAGTTGCTGCGGAGTTGAGTGGTGACGTCTAAACCCGAACTGCTCATTGGGGAGGAGTTTCCCAGCATCGACGTGATGAAGAGGCCACTTGAGGTAGATCCTCTCAAAATTATTTGAGAGGTTATTCAAAAGACTGATTTGCCTATATGACTTTGGTGACATTTTGTTTTGCCGGGTTTTGGTATAGGGTAATTACAGCATGTTTCCAGATTTTAGGATATTCACCAGAGCTTATGATTTTTTTAAATTCAACATGACGCAAGTAATTACTGCTGGTGGTATATATTGGAGGAGTAGCCCACTTATGTGATCGTAGCCAGCGGCTTTATAGTGGCAACTTGTCGTGGCAAGTCGGTAATATATTCTGGTGGGCTCAATGGTATCTTCACTTGGTGCTGCTGTGTTTAGGTAAATTTCAAATCCCTGCTTAACTAATTCATTGTGGGTGTTGTCCAGAGGGTCTTCAATTGGACAAAAGTTTTCTTCCAATGCTTTAGCTAGAGCATCCGCCTTAGCTGCCGAATCGGTGATCGCATTATTCTTGACACTTGGGGCGACATTTTTGATCTTTGCTGTAGGATTCACCTGGTGGATGTCCAGACTGGTCTATCCTCCACAAAGACGGTTGCCACAAGCCTTCCCACTCTCCTATATGGTGTTTATTGACCTCGGCTTTAATTTTACGTTGGAGGCGATTTACAGCTTTTTGTGCCCAGGTCTCTAGTTACTTGCCACTCCCTCTTGACCTTGTTTTTTTAAGGCTATGGTGCAGCGGATATCTGGCAGCAGTTGTTTAGAGCATTCTGGCTGTGTTTTTGGAGGAGGTGTTACATGATCTACAGCAGCGTTAATGAGACCAGTAAGATCAGACATCACAGCGCAAGGACCAGCTTCATTCGGTGATGGGACATGGTAATGTATTCAGATAGAAATGTTTGGTGAGCATCCCAATGGTCTGGGTGCATATTAAAAGGCATTCATCTCAAGACAATCTTTAAAGCCTTATCAGGCACAGAACGGAAGTTGTTGATGTTGTTTTGGGCACCCTACTTTGTTGGAGACGAGTTGTCAACTTCATGTGGTCATCTGTTGTCTCGAGTAGTACTCTCTCTTTGAGTAGCTGTGATCATCAAAGATTATCTTAGTGGTGGAAAAACCCCAGCAGTGTTCCTGTGCTATCATTTTGTTTATATTGGTTTGTACACTATAGTGAGTGGCACTTTGTACTTGTGCCACTCCATATGCATGATAGTTCCAATTGCTTCTGTCCTCTCGTTTCTGTTTTCATTTAATTTTCTAAGAAAGTTTTCAGTTTTATGAAGATTTCTGTATTTATCAGTGGGATGTCATCTTGGTTGTGTACTGCGTCTATGGCCGGACATCACATATCCCTCTTTTCTTCCTCTGCACTTGAGCTGAGAAATTCTCCTTTGAAGTTTTTGCCGACTTGGCATTTTCTTCATCTTTTTTTACTGTTAATTTTTTAAAATTTCTGTTTAGTTTTTCTTTACATGTTGGATTTTATTTTATTATTTTTACTTGTACCTTTTTTTTATCAAATAGACTTAGTGGTCGTTTGTGTGGTCCTTCATACCCATTTTATCTGGCTAGATTGCTCATTGTACTATTTTGGCTCTCTTGCACTCAGTTGTAGAAGTTTTCTGCTAACTGCATATGCTTCTGCCTTATCGTTGGAATCCCTGCCGCCTGATGTAGATATGTTGTGAGGAACCTTATTGAAACGTGTAATGCCCCCTTGAGTTCCAGGTTTTGCATTCTCTGTAGGCGATCCATGAGTGTTGCAGCAGCATAAGACCAGGCAGGGGAGGCGTAATCCATGAATGGTATCACCAACGCCTGATATATGCGTACGCCACATGTGGGGTCCATAGTGCTGATTGGATATAGGTGGCCTAGTCTGTGATGGACACGTGTTCGTATATCGTATACGTGCGCTTTCCAGGTCATGTTTCTAGCGTCACGCCTAGGTTCTTAGCTGTGTCCGTCCACGGGATCCTTTCATCAAAGTGCTTGAGTGTTGGTCTTGGTGGCATTCATCTCCTAATGAAAAAGATTGCTTGGCTTTTCGCGGTTTTTAGTTTTATTCGCCAATTTCTGGCCCACTTCTCTATGTCGTCGAGCTCTGCTTGTAGCCGACATCCGACGAGTGTTGGGTACCGCGACGTTGCATAGACGGCGGCGTCATCCGCGTAGAGCGCTGTCTCCTTTTCTTGCTGCATCGGCAGGTTGATTGTGTGCAGTACAGGGCCAAGGACAACTCCTCAGTAGTCTCGTTGGTTGAAAGCCCCCGTTGCTGCTTCCACTACGCGCATCAGTTGGTGAGTGGTGTCGTGTCCAGTTTGGAAATCATGCTGCACGTCCGGGATGATGTTTCCCTCCTCGATATGTTGCATTAGGCGCTTCAGCAGTAAATGTTCGAAGACTTTGCTTGTTGTTGGAAGGAGACTAATCGGCCTGTAATTTTGCAGATCCGTTTTCCCCATGTTTCCAGCCCTTTTGGTATATGCCCTGTATTAGTATTTCGTTTAATAGTTGTACTAGGCGTTCTGTGGCATCCTGGGGGAGGTTTTTTTAAGAGACGATTTGTAATATTGCCGTGTCCGGGTGCCTTATCCGGTGGTAGCTGAGCCAGTACCTCCCGAAGCTCGTCGCTAGTGACTGGCTCGATTTCTTCCTCCTCGGTACCACCGTCTCGCAGGTATCGTCGGAGATGTCGTTTGACGTGCCTCTCGCACATTGGTTCGGTGATTGGTTTGAAGCTCTTCGTGAAGGCGTCTGCTATCAGGTTCGCTTTCTCTGATGGTCTATAGGCCGCTTCTACTCCTTCGGTTTTGAGGGGGAATGCGGTGTTGTCGAGTGAACTTCCGCGTGTTATTCCACTCTGTGCCGTCAGTCACCTGCAGAGTCTCTACTCTGTCTGCCCACTGGCTGTTTCAGTGGGCTGTGACCTGATCTCTCACTTCACGGATGAGTCTGTTGTATCAGCGGCGATCTTCCGGACATTTCGTTTCTTGTCATATTCTGGCGGCCCTGTTTTTCTCTGTTACCAGCGCGAGGATGGCTGCTGGTAGTCATTTTTGGGTGTGGTTTTTCTTTGGATAGATGACACTCTGTCCGCTTTCTCCTTGATGCATTGCATTAGTTTTTGGAGATTTGCTTCGGTGTCTCTGTCTCCCCTTTCCACTGTCTTGCCCCAATTTGTCTTGCGGTAGTTTCTTCTCGTCTCATCTGGTCTCTTTGCCAGTAGTCCAGTCGTCTCGATGATAACTGGTCTGTGGTCAGATGATAGTTGATTTGCCGCCTGGCTTCTAGGTGGCGTGAAATTCCACGCATAATGGCGCTATCGAAGACATCTCCTCGGTGGCGATGGTTTCGTGGTGTGTGCTTGGGGACATCTGGAGCGATCACCGTGCAGTTGTTTTGGTTGCATGCCCTTAGAAGTCGCTTGCCACTGGTATTTGTGCACCAGCTGTGCCATGACTGGTGCTTGGCGTTGTAGACTCCGGCCACGAGTAGTCTTCCTTTTATTGACAGGAGTCTTCTAAAGTCTGCTTCTTCAATGTGTTGTCCAGGTGGGTTGTAGACAGTGATAACGTTGATTGGCTCGTTTCTTGTTTCTACCTCCGCCCCTGTTGCCCCTATAGTGTTCATCTCAGGTAGTTGTATTTGGTGATGATTCAGTGTAGACTGCACCATTATTGCAGAGCCTCCTCCTGCTGTTGGCCAGTCCTTTCTGTAGGTGCGATAGTTTTGAGCATTGAACTTTAGCCCTGGTTTTAGGTGGGTCTCACAGATGAGGCAGATGTGAACTCCTTCTTATAGGAACTGGATTTTCTCGCCTCTCTGTTGAAATACTCCATTTGCGTTCCACGTGCAGAACGATATGCTTTCTATTTGTCTATACCTGTCCGTGGTTCGTGGTGCTCTTTTTGTGGAGGTGGGGGAGCGGTTGTTGTCCCCAGTATATGCTGTGTCAGCCCTTCGAGGCGCGCGACCAGTCCCATCATGACTTCCATCATGGTTTTCATCTTGTATAGCACGGTGGATAAGTCGGGCGGGCGCCAGCGGCAGGGGTGGTCAGACCCGATGCTGAAGTGTCCATGAGGGTGGTAGTTGCTGTCGGAAGAGCTGGCCAGATGTCCTGGTTTGTCTTTTCTAGTAGAGGCTGTTTAGGTGTTTCATACCTTTCCTTTTGTCCGTCTGTTGATTTTTGACAGTGGTTTTTCTCCTGTTGCAGTATTTTCCTATTTTGCCTTTCACAGGCCTGTTTGGCAGTTGGGCAGCCCCTTGAGGAGACAACATGTCTTTCTCCACAGTTTGCACACTTCACTTATGTGCTGCCTTTTTGGAGTGTACAGCTGCTACTCAGGTGGCTTCCTCCGTACTTACACAACATTCTGGCATGTTGCAGTTTCTCTGCACATATCCGAAAGCCTGGCACTGGTGGCACTGAGGAGGTCCTCGACTATCCCTCAGCTTCTCGACGGTTTCACTGTGGCCCGCCAGTCTTTTGAGATGATAGGTCTTTCTGTTTTCTGGCGTATCTGCAATAATTACGAGAAACAGTGGCGTCAGGCTCGCGGTGCGCGGTTTAGTGATCTGAACCACAGATCGGGCCACATTACCAGCCGAAAGTAGTTCGGATTTTAAGTCTTCCATTGGCTTGGTGCTAGGGATGCCTCGTAGCACCACTTTGAGGTCTTTAGCTATGTACACACTTAACTTTTTGTCGTCAGAGGCATGCGCCATGTTGAACGGGGAAGAGGCTCGGAAGGCATGCGTCAGGGGCATGCCAGAGATCCTCAGTCCGTTCAACAAACCGGGAGGCATGGCGTATTGCAAGCGTTTCTAGTTGAAGTAGGTTCTCGTGCGTCTCCTCTTGCAATATGTCGCTCTCCAACGAGGAACACTTTCGTTTTGTGAATATTACCGTTCGTTTTCATTGTTATGGGACGCCTAAAATAAAGGTTATATAAACAAAATCAAGAGGACAGATGCTCTAAAGGTCCTTGGAGAAAAATATTCGATGGATGTAGCTTCAGTGAAAAAGATCAGGGGCTGAAATCATTGTTTTCTAAAGAGTAAAAGAAAGTCCTTGCCAAGAAGAGCGGTGATGGGAACTACAGTTCATCATGGTTCGCCTATATCAGTATGGCATTTATATCCTATACAATTACACCGAAGGAAGTGAAAGAAACAGAAGAGGTTGCTGGAAACGGGACTTCAGTCACGGAAACGTCGAATGCGGAAGTAAGTAGCTAGCAATTCAATCCTGTTTTCTTCTGTCATTTTTTGGCCTACTATAACCGAATAAATTCAATTAATCTGTTTTATAGTCATTTTACATGTCTGTAAGGTTACGTTATTTCGAAGGATTTTTGGTCATTTATTTAAATGATAGAACTTATAATCAATATTTAGTAATTTTCCGCATTATTTAAAGTAATAAACATTTTGCACTGGTTGATTTTTGTGAAGATTTTTAACAATGTAGGATTACGTGTTTTGCCGTGATTCTTGTACAAACATTTGGTGCAGGACGCATAAAATTCAGTGTGAAGTATACAGTACTTTCATGTAGGCAATATTTAATCTCATTTAACGTATGGTGGCAGGGCCGGATTAAGACAGCTACTTAGTATATCAGTAGACAGATTTAAAGAGCATTAAGTGTCGTATTATTCAGTAACAGTCAATATTTGTTGTAATAAGCAGATGATACATTTACGCGTGTTTGTGAAAGTATAAACGAACGTTTTGTATAAAAAAAAATCATTTTTAAAGTGGAATAATGTCTTCTAGTTAAAAATTTCAGGAAGTTCAGATTATTCATTGGAAGGGAATGCTTTCTATGTTAATCGATGTCAGTCAGCTTATATGATGTAAATAATTTCGGGAGATTTACGCTTGCGAAGTTATTTACATCATGACTACTGCGAAAACCGCATTTTTTATGATGTAAAATACAGATTCAGGTTCAGCATAACGGTGTAACATCAAAAGGCTTACACAATGGACAAGTAATTAACTCAATCAACACCTTGTTAACACCTTTTAATTTATGTAGCCTATTGCTAAGCACGATTTCTCGAATCAAGAGCAATTCGTTTTAATGTATTAGATAAAAGACTGGTATGTAATATGCAGGTTTCTTTCTTACAGAAACTAAATTTGTTGAAAGTATCTTACTCAGCTACATTTTTCAGATACAGCTCGAGTTGAAAATGTTCATGTTATATTATTAGCATTGAAGATAAAATTTCCTTGCCATGGTATACTGCCTGTCTGTGACAAAAAATATTCCACGAATTAATCCCGCATCTCTGAAGGTTTCATTCAGTATGTCTCTTCGAAGAATTCTCTGAAATGGGGCGAAGCTAGTGTCGTTTAGGGTAGTTCCGCGCCAAGTTCAGGGAATAGTACCTGTGCTGGCATCTTCACTGCCCAAAGGTCCCACTGGACAGTAATACCTTGTATAATCTTGCTGCATACGAAGAAAATAGTGCAGATATACGCAACACAAGTCTATGTCCACAATCGTACTTTTAACTTTGATCTCAATTGGCCTCCGGAAAATTTGGAACACGGAAGCAAGAAGGCCGAAGGCATTTTCTACAAGACGTCTTTCTCTTGACAGCCTATAATTGAAAACCCTTTTGGGCGATTCTTGGTCCAAATCAAATTCATATGGTTTCATTAGACGAACAGTAAAAGGAAAAACATTATCAGTAACCACCATGTATGAAACGGGCTTAGTGTGGACCATTAGTGGTTCATCGTCTGGAAAATTCAGCTGATTATTTTACAAAAGCTGGCTCGGTGCAGAGTTTCTGAACACATCTCCATCGTAAATACGACCTTGACACCCGACATTAACGTATGTGAAGATATAATTTCCATCCACTAAAGCAAGTAGCACGATACTGTCGAATGATTTGTTGTTATAATTGTCGCCTACACTATTTTCAGGTCTTTGAATCCTCACGTGTTTTCCATCTAGTGCACCAATACAGTGAGGGAAATCCCATCGTCTGTCGAATTCACTTGCGATTGCTTTCCAGTGTATCTGTGTTGTTGATGGCTTAAAAAATAAAATAAACGGTGTGCATTATACAAAGTAAAAACCAGGAAAGTAGTAGTGATTTAAGGAACAATTGATAGAAAATAATAAACAACAACCATGATCAAATGCATTATGCTATTAGACTACAATGTAGACCGTTAGTAATAGACATCAGGGGCGTAGCTACTATGGGGCTAGGCGGTGCAGTGCACCGGGGCCCCTACGTTAAGGGGGCCCCCAAGCATACCTCTGGGGGGCCCCAAGCGCAGTTCAGAGACCCACCAGCCTTCATGGCAAACTGGCGTCCTTTTCTTTAGCTCTACAGTCTAAGGGGGCCCCTGAGACACAGGAAGTCCCTCATTAAGGGCCCTTTCACTGATCAGGGGGCCCCAACCACTGCGCAGGGGGCCCCAACCACTGCGCAGGGGGCCCCTCCTCAGCTCAGGGGGCCCTTACTAACAACACAAAGCAAAAAAAAAGGTCGCCCATCTTGCTTGAGGGGCCTTAATAAATGTTTTTGCACCGGGGCCCTTGTTGACCTAGCTACGCCACTGATAGACATGTGCTCATTTTGTTTTAGCACACTGAAGATGAAGAAGGAACATCACAACCACTCCCTCAATCGATACATAACGAACGAAATATAAACTCTAAACCGAAGTGCACAGAAAATGAAATGGAACAGGAAGCGTATAAATTTCTCGGAAGGATGAATCCTCTTTCTATGGAGAAATGGTTGCAGCCAAGATAAGAAAATTTAGTTAACGTAGTTAGGTTCTCGCACAACAGTTCATCAGTAATTATCTTTTCAAAACTAAAATGGAAGAACTTAATTCTTCTTCATTCATGACAGCATCTACCGGCCCGTTAACGAAGTGAGGTAATCCCGATAGTGCTCCGGCCAATACCGGATCGACTGATGAAATTAAAAAAAATAAAAAATTATCGCTTACTAAATTTTCGCTGTTCATGTGGTCAAACTTCAGCATATGCAATGACGTTTTAACTTATTACTATTTAACTATTGACACACTGCAGAGAGTATATACATATACTACCGAATGTTTCAACAAAATTACATCACCCCGCGACACATAGTGCAGGAATTAGGACGTGATAGATACATATACGCTTCAAAAACTACCTTCTGTTTACATTGGAATACAGTAAACTCAAGATTACGTCTGACGTTTTAATTTATCACTTCTTTACTACTAAAAGATATTCACAATTTATTTTGCATATGTCAATGTATACGTGCATGCACCTGCACAATTATATCGCTGTTCAGCAAATAGTTAAGGATATAATTATGATGTCATAAACAATTATATGCGCCAAAGGCGTGCTTTTGCTCATAATGGACGCAAAATTACCCCTCAAATATTCATCCAGTGTTTCATTATGAGAGCACTTATCGACTTCCAACAAACTTTAAGCACAATTTCAGTAATTTTTCAAACATTTTCTCACTTACATAATAACGGAATTAGAGCGCGCCGTGCTTCTCTCTCTCTCTCTCTCTCTCTCTCTCTCTCTCTCTCTCAATAGGGTAGGCAATTTAGTTGGAGCCTGTACGAGAAACTTAATTTAGAAAAACCATGACTGCGCCTCATGTGGAGTATTGTTCAAAAGTGCTCCTTTATGCCAATCAGGAGGAAATTGAGAAGTTGCAGAACGATATATATACACACCAACGCGGGATATGCGTAATGTTTTAAATTATTTATCTGTTGACGAGCGAATAAGGCGAGATATTTTAATATTGACTTTTAAAATGGTACGCGGAATAATAACTCCAGATATGTGCGGGAATACGTAGGAAATCGGACAGGGAGAGTTACACAACAGAGCAATCATATTGTAATCGTAGGCTTCCGCGGCCAGAGTCAGTTGATTTTTGGCTGTCCGGGTGGCGCCGCGTCATGTTTCTTGAAACCGACGTTTCGACCCTCATTCTGGGGTCTTCTTCCAGGGCGGAACAGCGTCTTCGGTCAGCGAGTGGTCTTGTTTTATAGCCGAGGCCCGCGTCCGTCTAGATGGTTCGATTTGTCCGGCCAATCAAAGGTCCGAGCCGTCACGTGGTTCGTTGGCCTGGCGGGGAGCGGCGCGGTCTGGTGGGAGGTGACACGTGACATGCTCTCTCCGCAACAGCGAGAGCCAGGCGTCGTGCAATTTCAGCCCGCTGTCTTCGTTGATATCAAGGTTCTGCCTTCCAGTCAATCTTGGGATTTTTACATCTATGTCAAGTTCCTTACAATCTTCTTTCACTGCCTCGAAAATGTTTCTGAATTCGTTATCGCTTTCTCTTTGCTTTTGAAAATTGGCTATCAAGTCAGTGTTGACGTATCTGTAAACTGAGTGGAGATCCATATAAGTACACTGGATATGAAGAATACCTCGGTATAATGTGTAGACAAACGATACATGTAGTTGATGATGTTGAGCAATCTAATTGGCTGGCACGTGATCGAGTGTCTTGATTGTATACACTGTTATATGCCAGCTGATCCAGACTATCCTTTATTACCAAGAAGTTTTCTTTGAATATCCTGATTGATGTATATTTATGGGACCATCTACTTTCACAAAACAGTGGAATGTTAGTTATTGTTTTCCTTCGCAATAGACTTTCTCTATAAAACCTAATAACTTCTTTTACAGTTCCGATTGTGTTACGAATTTCCTGGACATTGTTAAGATCATTGACAACTAAGTTCAGTCTGTGCGATGCACAGTGAAAATAGACAGCTGAAGGATACTTCCCTCTGATCCTGGCCTGCACTCCAGTTTCATGGCCTGTCGTTATCGAACAGCCATCAAAGCCAAAGCCAAGGTCAATGAGCTTATTCATATAAGGCCGAATTTTTCAACAAAATTTAAAATAGATGAAGAAATTCCTTCAGCATCCAATGTGGTAAGCTCTGTAAATCTTAAACATTGTTCTTTTACTGTAAAGTTCTCTTTCTCGTATACAAATCGTACTCCCACAGGCAGTTGCTCTTTTCCACTAATATCAGCCGTTTCATCTGCCAGTAATGAAAACGCTGATGATCTGTTTACCTCGTCAAAAATGTCGTTTTGTATCACAGAGCCACAAATACTTATTAAATCGTTTGCACTCTGTGGGATGTATATCTCATTTTTCCACAATAGTTTTGCATATGATCCTACAACACTTTGTCCCCCGCACTTACTCTAAACAAAAGTAAATCCTGAAAGTTTCCTTCGCTCGAATTCCTTCCTCTAATTGATATGTCATGAGTGCCACAGAAAATTAAAGTAGCAAGAATTGATTTCAGTTTTTTCTATTGGTATCTAACTGTTCGATAACGTTTTTCTTTCACAAAAACTTTTAGCCTTACTCGTAGATTCTAGATGCCAACTGCTTTTCATGGCCTCGAGAATCTTCATGAAAATGTTTGTAATCTTGATGACCCTTTACCACGAAAGCACAGAATATTCCTCTTTTTAAAACAGGTTTGAAAAGACTACAAAACTTACAAAAGCCCCCCTTCAACTTTGGCGAGTATGCTAGCCATGAGCACTTTTGAATCCAAGTTTTTTGAAAAGGCCTTATGATTTCAAAAAGGACATTAATGAGAAAAAAATCAAAAGTCATATCTAGAGCACGTATGTTTGTTATTAATTGATACTTGACTTTGTCTGACACTGAATCATTTATGTATTCACCTAAATTAAAGCTGTGATTAACTGCTAATGAACTACTAACGAACTCTGGCTTATTAACGGTGGAAACTGAAGCGGGCGGGTTGACGTCATCCAAGTCAGTAGCATCAGAAGTAATGATATTAACAGACTCAGGTCTAGTAGTGGAAGGACATTGTTGCAACGTGAAGTCAGGAGTTGGTGTTGAGAATTTAGAAATAGTTGTGGGACGCACTTTCGAAGGTATTGGATCTGGAACTGGATGAGTCATGGAGGTTACTTTTCTGTGTAGCGGAAACACAGAAAATTCCTGGTATCCATCCCTGAAATAAATATTTCTCACTCGATTAGATCAGAACGAATGAACCACTATTTTGCGAGATCAAAGTGGAATTATACTCTCCGAATATTGACAGAAAAGATGAAGCCTGATACTGGCAATGAATGAACACGGTGGCATTGCCGATTGAGGGTCGAAAGGGACAAGATCAAGGATGTGACGAAGTCTCTTCTGTTCATCAAACCACTAATGACCGAAAGATGCAAGACGTAGTCTTTGAGAGAGGGCGAACATAAGAGTAAGATTAGATAAGGTTTTGATTATATGCTATCCTTTTGAGATATATATCAATCCAAGCAGCAGTGATATTCCTTACTCGGGAAGCCTATGTCCCAGGTTGAGGGAAAGTCTTTGCACTATATCGTATCTCCTTCCAGTTTATGTTATTGGTTGTCATTATCAAAAGGTTCGTCTCTATCTGGTGCTTTTGTCGTTGTCATGATATTTTTGTGCATTATTAGTGGTCCAGCAACTTCTTTGGCCACCTGAGAGTGTTTTAATATATTGGTTTTGCTCCTAGGGCGGTTATCAGTGGGTTAGTAGATTTTTGGTTGTTGGCGTAAAATTACAACTGTTCAAACCACTCGCGAAGCTTGGGTAGGCAACTTATTTGGTGCTGGACGTACGTCCATCCTCATCTCAAGCGGTAGATGATAAGCCTGTCTTATCGCCCTGTTCTGGAAAACTTTCACAGTTTCTGTAGATGGGAGACAAGCAGTGTTTCCCCAGGCGACTGCTGCTTATTCCATTATTGGTCTAACTGGTGCAACATAGAGGCGGATACCCAGCTCTGGCCTCAGTGCTGAAGAATGGTTGAGAATCGGGTAGAGAATTCTCATTCTCCCCGTTGCCTTACCACGAACGTTGGTGACGTTGGGCTTCCACAGCTAGGTAGATGGCAGTGCTTTTCCAGTTGATATCCTCTCCAAAGAGGTTCAGAAGAGTCAGGTTTTTTGGGACCTTCTTTCTAGTTAATACAATTGCTTAGCTCTTTGCCGCATTAAAAGCTAGCCGCCATTTCGTTGCCCATTCCTGAATGTTGTCCCACGCTTGTTGTAGTCGTCATCGCAGATTGTCGATGTTTAGGCTCTTGGCATACATGGCCGTATCATCAGCGTATAGGGCTTTCTTAACACGTGCTTTACTAGGTGTATCAGCAGTGTAGAGGCTGTAGAGCACCGGGCCTAAGACCGAGCCTTGTGGGACACCTGCAGCAATGTTCTTCATCGAGGAGGTGGCCTCGTCCATGACTACTCGAAAGGTCCATCCCTCCAGGTAGCTCCTGAGTAGTCTAACGTGCGAAAGAGGTACTCCCCACATTAGCAGTTCATATAAGAGGCCTTCATGCACACAGAGTCGAAGACTCGGCTGACATCCATCAGGACCGTACCGGAGTAGTCTCGACGTTCGAAGACGGTGAATGATTCTTCAGCAAGACGTAGCAGCTGTTGAGGTGTAGAATGCCCCTGTCGGAAGCCGAGCTGTTCATCTGGCAGTAGCCTCTCACTGTCTATAATTCTACATAGTCTCTTATGATAGATCCTCTCGAACACTATGGAGAGTGTAGGCATCAGGCTGATCGGTCTGTAAGACTTGGGCGACCTCCTGTCCTAACCCGCTTTGGGAATGGGTATAATATGAGCGTGTTTCCACGTTTGCGGGTATTCGCCTGTTCGGAGAATTTCGTTGAATAACCCCGTGATGTATAGGATTGCCGTAGGAGGCATCTGTCAAAGAATCCCTCCACCTATAACGTCGTGTCCAGCGGCTTTCTTGATTTTCAGGTTCGCGAGTGACGATGCCCACTCATGAACAGTGGTTTCCTCGGTGAAATTTTCCTCCGGAGGAACAGCTTGTAGAAAGGGCCTCAGGCGTCGCTCCACGAAGTCTGTGTGGTCGCCGTCCTTTGGAACGTCTACCGGTTTAAAGTTTGCCCCGAAGGTCTCAGCACGAGCTGCAGTCTTTTCTTCTGGTTCGCAGACATAGTTGTTTCCAACGACCAAAGGTGGGATCTTTATCCTTTGCCGGAGTTGTGCCCCCGCAGGGGCGTGGTACGCAAGTGCCAAGTACGGGTTTGGCGAATCCGTAGTCCCCGAGCTGGAAACTTGTGAGTGCCGCAAGTTTCCCATATCGTAAACTCCTACGATGCTTCAACGACCACCGTAGGTTGTGTGCCTTGGAGAACGGGGATCTTGGCTTAATCGCCCGGATCGCGAGGACGGTATAAACTTCTATAAAAAAAACCCTCAAACTCAAGGTCAGCCACGTGCCAAAGAGGTGCATCGGTGAGGCAGATCACTCGCTAACGTGCAACCTCAGGGGCACCTACGCACCCCTGTTGTATAAGCATTTCTTCAAAAACTGGTTATACTCGTGGGACCAAATTTCCATCTCACAAGTAAACTAAAAACCCCTGAGGTCCGAGTGTGCCGCAGTTCATACAAGCGGGCGAGGGTTGAAAGACCTCCTCCTGAAAATGGATCTAGTAACAGGAAGGGTTTTGCTGTTGAAAATGCCTTCGTAATAATGACTAGGGTGGAGTGATGTTTTGAGAAGGTGTCCTGTTTTATGTACTCAAAGGGCCAGAGGGTATTGTGGGTACCCGAAAATCTGTCAAAAAGCTGAGGAACGGGACACTGCGTTTAGAAACATCTACAAACAAGCAGGATGTCCTACTCCTTAAGTGTGAGAAGCTCAGGGAGTTCTCAGTAAAGTGCGAACTCCACAAAACTCTTAACTCGAGTAAAGGCGTGGTCATATGCCGCCACCTTATCGATATTGATACCGCGGAACTCCTTAAGGAGTGGTCAACAAAACATGTGGTCGAGGTTAGGCAGATCAAACGAAGGGTTAACGGATATCTTGAGAAGACTGCCACCTTCGTCGTGACGTTCGACACTCCAACGTTGCCCAAAGCCTATTAGAACATGAATATCCGTCCGTATATCCTGGACCATACACGCTGTTGTAAGTGCCAACGTTTCGGGCATATGACAGTGACGTGTAAGGGCAACCCCACCTGCACACGAGCCAGGCAGTAGTTGTACCTTCCCACAGGTGTGTGTCAACTGCTCCGGGTCTCACCCAGCCTGGAGCAGGGAGTGTCGAGTCTATCTCGAAGATAAGAAGATATAGAAGTTGAAAACCAAGGAACGACTACCTTATGGCGAAGCGAAGAGGAGGTTTAAGGCGCTTGTGCCGCCCGTCTTCGCTACTAGCTTCACCAAAACCTTGTCAACTCCCGTCAGGAAGGAAAGCGTTGGTGCACAGACGTTCTTTGCAGACATGGGCACAAGTACAAGGTGCTCATGTCAATGCAGTTGTGGCGCCAAAGTCACCTAGGACCGCGGACGTCGGTGGCAACACGTCTGAAACCTCGACCAGCAAGACAGCACAGCCATCCGCTACAGTAGCTTCAGCCGTGGTTCCCTCGGCTACAGTATTAGCAACAACAACAGATGAAGCTGTAACAACAACGCCATTAGCTAGCAGCGTATGGCAAACAGTTCAGAAGGTTCGGGGTCTGAAATTTAAACATACGGACATGAATGGGGATTTCGTTGGAATCTCCCCCGTTTTTTAAAATCGTTTTATCAGGGCGTTGCTTCCGGTACAGAGTCGGCAGTGAAGTGTCTGATCTTTTTATTCAGGAAAACGGTGTTGCTCAAAGATCAGTTTTAAGTGTTACTCTTTTTCGCGATTGCTATTAATAGCATTGCAGCCATAATGAGTAGTCCTATAGGGTCCTCCTTATATGTGGATGATTTTTTATTTTTCTGTGCATCTTCCAGCCTGAGAAGCGTCGAGCGGCAGCTGCAACTCACGCTGAACGGGCTGGATGAATGGTCAGTGCACATCGGTTTTCGTTTCTCTGCCGAGAAAATCTGGTGTGTACTGTTTACTCGTAGCAGAAGCCTTTTACCAGAGCCACAACTTACCTTGAGGAATACCGTTTTACATTTTTCTGAAACTGTTCGGTTTATGGGCCTCATTTTAGACAACAGGTTAACCTGGCTAATACATCTCAGAGCTCTAAATATTTTAAAATGTTTGTGTGGCAGGTAATGGGGCGCTGAGCGCTCCTGCCTGCTACAATTTTATAGAGGCTTTGTACGGTCGCGGTTGGAGTATGATGGCATAGTATACGGTTCGGCACGGGACAGTTATTTACGCATTTTAGATAATGTCTACCATGCGGGAATTCGGCTTGCCACGGGTGCCTACCGCAACAACCCGATAACCAAGCATTTGTGCCGAGTTTGGTGATCCGCCACTTCCTATCCGCGGGCACCTCCTTATGGTGCGACACTGTATGCACTCTGCCACAACACCTGGCTGTACCGTGTTCGACGTGGTCGGTGGGCCAATCTCGAGTGACTATCTACTAATCGGCGAATAGCAACTAAACCGTTTAGCTACCGCACAAGGGCTATTTTAGAAGAATCTGGGTTTGAGCTGCCCACTTTTTATTACCAGGTTTGGAGTAACTTTTCTCCCTGGCTTTTAAGGAGGCCCAGAAGAATTTTAGAATTTTCAAGGTACAGCAAGCTGTTTACCGCAGACAGTATTTTTATGAAGATTTTTAGTAATTTTTAAAATCAGCATCACGAGTATACCCCGGTATATACGGATGGGTTTAAGCAGGCCGACAGTGTAGGCTGCTCTGTAGTGTTCCCTCGAGCGACCTACAAATACAAGCTGGATAGCAGGTGCAGAGTTTATACTGCCGAATGCTACGCCATACTAAAGTCGCTCCAGCATATGAAAGTAAGTCGTTATTTGAAATAAATCATATGCTGTTATTCCCTCAGCTGCATTCAGGCATTAGAAATCACGTACCCAACATACTGTCTAGTCCAGGACATCCAGGACGCCCTCCTTTCTCTCCAGTTGTAAGGAAACCAGGTTTTAGTCTGCTGGGTACCGGGCCATGTGGGAATTAGGTGGAACGAGGCAGGTGGTGAAGCTGCCAAGTTAGCCTGCGTCAAGGTCCGAATCGACTTTGGTCCGGTCCCGAAGTCAGACCTTGCCTCGGCGGCGAAGAGATTTATTTTTGATATTTGGCAGAGGCAGTGGCTGGAAGTCGAGCATAATAAGCTCCGGCAGGTCAAACCGACCGTTCAGTCGTGGAGCAGCTCCTTCCAGCGGTTGCTTCCATGGTCTCCATGTGGGGTAATACTATTTGGTAGTGCTTAATGGCGTTCCTAACGAAGACCGCGGTACCACCTCCTTCCGGGTGGTCTCATCTGGTGGGCGGTTCTTCAATTCTTCAGTTTTCTTCATCCTCCTCGTAGGTTTTGACTGGGCGGAGGAGTCTTTCTCTTAATCCCTCCCATTGTCATCATCACCAGATGACGCTTCTGCGTGGGATGTACTCGGTCTCAGCTCAGCATTGGGCAGGCCTTTGTTGGAGGCTGTTGCCTCTTCCTCCTCCTCCTCTTTCTGTTGTTGCCTCTTCTTAAGAATGGCAATATAGGAGGCCTTCTGTTTGCCATTAAATCTACTGAAAGCGATGCATTTCCGATAGCTTGCTACATGGTCACCGCCGGAGTTGACACATTTTGGTAGGGTTTCTCCCTTTTTGAGAGCACATTGACGCGTTGGGTTTTCGCCCGCACACTTGACGCATTTGGGCGGCTTAACACAGTGCTGGGATATGTGTCCTATGCCTTGAAATTTACAACACTGAGGGGGGCCTTGAGTGCTACGTAATTTTTCGGTGATGATCATCAGTGAGCATAGAGAAGTCATTTTGTAAATTGCTCTATTCTCGGTGGTATCCGAGAGGACTACCATGTCTCGTGTTTGGTGAACGCAGACGAACGACTGTCCTCGCCGCCATGCTGTGCTCTTCCAGATCTTCTTTGATGTCCTCTGGGGAGAAATTGAATGGGAGTCCTCGCAACACGACTTTCAAGTTTTTGTCAGCTTCAGTCGGGAAGATGTAAAAAGGTATGCTGTTTTGTGACGCTTAGCCTGAGACGGCTTGATAATCTGCCTTAGTTTTGAGGAAGAGCTTGTATAACTCGCGTCCCGCAGGTTTGACGTGGTACTCATGCTTACAAAGCTTTCTTTTGTGTCATTGCGAGGTTTCTATAATCCTCTTTGAAGGACACAATCAGGGGTGCCGGCTTCGACTCACTAACAGGCTTTGTCTGTTAAGCTTTCACTGTTTCCATAACTTGCTCGCCCTCTATGGGGAGATGCAAGAAGGAGTTGCTCATTATGGGAACATTGGCAGCATTGGAGCTCAGCTCAGCGGCAGGAGCAGGTCGACGCGGCTTACGCCACTTGTCTGATTCTTGTTCTGCCTCTGTGGTTGCTCTTCTCCGGTTAGATTTGAGCGGAGGAGTCGGCATTCTTGTTTTGGTCTTCACAGAAATTTTTGCAGCCCGCTTGGATTGTGTGTCATCTGTATTATTTGAAGTGTTTTCTGCAGCACGCTTACGTCAGACAGAGGCCTCTTGCTCGTGTTCCATCCACTAGGCATTCTATAGTAGGCGTTTTTCGGCTTCGTCGTAAAAACACGATAGAAAGCACTCGAATGCAACCACAGACCAGTTATTTATCTACGAAATGAATGACTGATACGCGAAATTCAACGTCACGCACTAGTAAATAGTCAATCACTAAAATTGATTTCACACAATCAACAATACAAAAACACACATGTCAAAATTCTACGTCACAATGCAGATCATACATGCCACACTACTTGCACATAACACAGTTCTACTCAACATACATAAAACTTGAAGTCCAAATCTGATATATAGCAATGTCGGCGTATATTGGAGATATACACTCAGCGCCTCACGTCGACTGCGAGCGAGACGCACAAACCTTAAAATTGCGTTTCCTAGCGAAGCGCGAAGGTATATAGTATTGATTAGTTGGAGGTTGATTTGAACCAGCATTATACGGCAGTTGTGCTAAACTAGCAAGTAAATACTGTATCATTATATATCAAGTTGACTAAAAGAATAAATAAAAGATAGTCGTGTGCATAACACAAAATAAATAAAGCAGTTAATGTTGTAATCGTAAACACGGCACTATATATATATATATCCCCGAGAACTAAGGGGGGGGGGGAGGGCGCGGCCCCCCTACCCCCGGGCATGGCGCCAATGTTCTCAGCTTCGACAAACTTTGACTCTTCTGGAGGGTCTTACACTGAATTACAATCCATTGAACCAGTAATACAACAAGAAATCACCACATTTCTTCAATTTACGGATTCTACTAATAATCCAAACTCATGTCCCCACCAATATCAAGATGACGAGTGAAACTATTATTTTTACACTATTACTCCGCGATTCATTAAAAGTGTGTGACGGAGGGTGCATTGCACCTATCCGAAAAGGTAATGGTTTAGAAGTGATATACGGGATATGGCAGGAGGCTCCCATGGGCTATTGTGAGGAACCATCCCAGCATTCTCCATGAGTGATCCGGGAAAACCATGGAAAACCCAGATCAGGAGTGCTTCATCGAAAGCTACTCCTGTCGGATTTTAAGTTTACTCGCCCAGTAAATCCTTTCTATTCCATTCCCTAATCGCTCGTGGGAAAAATGAGTACAGAAATGAATCGGTTCTGGCCCTGATTTCTCTTATCTTATTTTCGCTGTCATTCCAAGATATGAATGTTGCAGGTAACAATATTTGTTTACTGTCATTCCGAAATACGTCAGTCGAGAATTTTTCCATTAGCTTCTGTGCTCCAGGCCTTCCCAACCTAACTCCTTCAACATCGCACTTACACTTTCCCTCCAACTATATATACCTCTCACGAATCGGGTGGCTCTTCTTTGGACCATCTCTAATGCCTCCACTAATCCCTTTTGATGGGGACCCGATAGAGAGCAACAATATTCTAAGTGAGGCCGCACTAGTGACTTGTATACAATCGATTTGACTTCCTGAGTGCATTGTTTTAAATTACGACCTAGAAATCAAAGCATATGATTTGCTTTCCCAATTACATTCTTGATATGCTCATTCCACGACAAATTATTACGAGTTGTTACCCCTTGGTATTTAGTGGAATCTACCGTTCTAAGGACAGTACCATTAATTGTATATTCAGAGCTAAATAGTGTCACCTTTTTACTTACATAAATGACTCGGAACTTTTTAGCATTTAACACCAACTGCTAATCCTTACACCACACAATTATTTTCATAATATAGTCTTGTAACAAAGCTCAGTCTCCCTGGGTTGTGATTTCACGATAAATAATACCATCATCGGCAAATAACATTTCATCCCCCTTATTATGTCGCAAAAATCATTAATGTATATGAGAAACAACGGAGGCCTTTTCACGCTTCCCAGAGGAACCCCGGACCTCACTTCAGTAAGTGATGAACGCTTACCGTCGAGAACTATACACTGTGTTCTGGCAACGCCACTTGTGGGAGATGTGGAAAGTCGGCGCACGAACCGGGTGCAAATTGCACCCTCCCACAGGTGTGCATTAACTGCTCCGGGTCACATCCAGCCTGGAGCAGGGAGTGTCGAGTGTACCTTGAAGAAAAGAAGGTACAGGAGTTGAAGACTAAGGAAAGAATATCCTTTGGCGAGGCGAAGAAACGGTTTAAGGCGCTGGCGCCACCGGTCTTCGCCACTAGCTTCGCCAAAACGTTGTCAACTCCCGTCAGGAAGGAGAGCGTTGCTACGCAGACGACCGTAGTAAACACGGGCACGAGCATGACATGCTCGTGCCAGTGCAAGTGTGGTGCGCAGCCCACTAAGGTTCTAATACCAAGGACCGCGGTCGTCGGTAGTGGCACCTCTGCTAACCCGACCACTACAGCAGCAGGGTCATCAAGTCCACCGGCCGAAGCACGGCCATCCGCTCCAGTAGCTGCAGCCATGGGTGCCTCTGCAACAGCAGAAGCGGCACCCATGGCAAAAGCTGCATCGGCAGCAACAGTAGTAGCAGCAGCAACGCCATCTGCCGGAAGCGGATGGCAGGTAGTGCAGAAGGTTCGGGGTCCGAAGTTTAAACACACGGACCCCACCATGTTCTTGAAGTCCCCCTCTACTTCTCCTCCCAGTTCTCCAACTGGGGTGGGGAGGAGGGGGTCAAGGCCTCGGCGGAAGAAAGATCCGCAAGACGCCGAGGCCTTAGAACAAAAGTCGTCTTCGGACCCCGAAGATGACGTTATGCTGGTGGACGTAGACTCTGGTCCCGTTCCTCAGCAGACACCAGACCCTGACCCACCCGACCCGGGGCGGGTGGTTTTAAATAGGTAGAATGGCTCCCATACTTCAGTGGAACGTAAACGGATTTCAGGCTCACAAAGAGGAAGTCCAACTCTTAGCACGGTCTAATCCATTGTGTCTCTGTCTTCAAGAGACACATTTTAGACCACAACACCAACCTGTGCTAAGAGGTTATGACATATTCCGGAAGGACGATACCGAGGGTGATCGAGCGAAGGGCGGAGTGGCCGTGTTTGTTCGGAACACTGTCCACTCCGAACCCGTTGCTCTCACCTCTCATCTGCAAGCAGTAGCGGTGAAAATACACGGTCCAATCCAACTGACCGTATGCTCTGTCTATCTGCCACCCAGTGTGTCAGTCGGCTACGACGACCTGGTTGGCATTATACGTCAACTCACTCGGCCCTTTCTCCTTTTGGGAGATTTCAACGCCCACAGTGCGTTGTGGGGTTCCACCACCGATTGCCCCAGGGGCCGAGTGGTTGGTAGATTGATAGAGCAGGAGGAAATTTGTATCCTGAATACAGGGCAAATGACTCATTTCACCGCTGCTACCGGTACGTCTTCTGCCATTGACCTTTCCTTGTGCTCCCCCTCCATCGCGGACTCCGTGCATTGGGAGGTGGATCGCGACCTACATGGAAGTGACCACTTCCCTGTTTGGATGCACATTGAGTGTGAGCGGGGAGGAGGTAATAACCGGCGGAAATGGAACGTCAGTGGTGCAGATTGGCAGCTCCTCTGCCGTTCTGTACTGCTACAACCCTGTGGTAGTATACAGGAGAAGGTGAATCACTTCACAGAAGTGATTCACCGTGCAGCTGACGTCTCCATGCCGAAAAGCTCCGGAACGCTGCGAAGGACGCCCGTTCCCTGGTGGAACGACGATTGTCGTTCCGCCATCCAGGGTCGTAGACGGGCGCTACGTCATTTTAAGCTGTGCCCAACAGCTGACAACCTAGCAGCGTTCCGTATTGCCAGAGCTAAGGCGCGTCGAGTTATTAAGGAGAGCAAGAAGAGGTCATGGCAGAACTTTGTGAGCACTAATAAATCGTTCCACACCTTCATCGAAAGTATGGGAGTCCATTCGCCGTATATCCGGAAGGTACTCCCGCCCACCAGTATCTGGATTACTGGATCATGGACGTATTATTACCGACGAACGAAGCATAGCGCAGCTGATGGCGGAGAACTTCGCCGCCAGTCACTTCGTCGGCCAACTTTGAACCATCGGTTCCAGCGACAAAGAGTTGCTGCCGAGAGGCGCGCGCTGTGCTTTCGATTCGTCGAATACAGAGGCATACAATCGCCCATTTACTTTTTGGGAACTGGAGTCAGCGTTGAATAGCGCTAACGACACTGCTCCAGGGCCTGATCTGATCCAGTACCAGATGCTGAGGCATCTTAGTAAAGATGCTAAAGAGTACCTTCTGGATACTTTTAATGACATATGGACCGGTGGACACTTCCCCGACTCGTGGAAAGAAGCAACGCTCATCCCTATTTTAAAACCTGGAAAAGACAAATTGTTGCCAGGTAGTTATCGTAGTATTGCCTTGACTAGCTGCGTGGGTAAGACACTGGAGAGGATGGTTAACCGCCGCCTCGTCTGGTGTCTTGAATCCCGTAATCTGCTGAGCCGCTTTCAGTGTGGATTCAGGAAGTTCCGTTCCACCTTGGACAACCTGATCCTGCTGGAAGCGGCGATACAGGATGCGTTCATCCGCAGCCAATATCTGGTGGGGATATTTTTCGATATTGAGAAGGCCTACGATACTACCTGGCGGCATGTTATTTTAAAACAATTACATGACTGGGGTTTTAGGGGAAACCTGCCCCGTTTTATAAAATCATTTTTATCTGGACGTTGCTTCCGGTACCGAGTCGGTAGTGAAGTGTCTGATCTTTTTATTCAGGAAAACGGTGTTCCTCAGGGATCTGTTTTAAGTGTAATCCTTTTTGCAATTGCTATAAATAGCATAGCATCCATTATAAGGAGTCCAATAGGGTACTCCTTATATGTGGATGATTTTCTAATTTTTATTGCATCATCCAGCCTGAGAAGCGCTGAGCGGCAGTTGCAACTCACGCTGAACAGGCTGGATGAATGGTCAGTGCACACCGGTTTTCGTTTCTCTGCCGAGAAAACCCGGTGTGTACTTTTTAGTCGTAGTAGGACTCTTTTACCAGAGCCTCACCTTACCTTGAGGAACACCGTTTTACGTTTTACTGACACTGTTAGGTTTCTGGGCCTCATTTTAGACACTAGGCTAACCTGGCTGCCACATCTTAAAGATGTGAAAGCCAGAACCTCTAAAGCTCTAAATGTGTTAAAATGCCTGTGTGGCAGGTCATGGGGCGCTGACCGCTCCTGCCTGCTACAATTTTACAGAGCCTTTGTACGGTCACGGTTGGAATACGGCTGTATTGTCTATGGTTCGGCACGGGACAGCTATCTGCGTATATTGGATAGTGTCCACCATGCTGGAATTCGACTCGTCACAGGTGCATATCGCACCAGCCCTATTGTCAGCATTTGTGCTGACTCGGGCGAGCCGCCGCTTACCATCCGCCGGCAACTCCTCATGGTGCGACACTACCTGCACGTTGCCATAACACCTGGCAGTCCCGTGCACGACATAGTGCTCCATCCCAACTACGAGCGGCTCTATACCAACCGGCATAGAGCCACTAAACCGTTCAGTTACCGTACAAAGGCTATTTTAGAACAATATGGATTCGAGCTTCCTTCTTTTTATCACCAGGGTTGGAGTAAATCTCCTCCCTGGCTTTTAAAGAGGCCCAGAACAATTTTAGATTTATCGCGGCACAACAAGCTGTGTACCGCGGATAATGTTTTTATCAGTATTTTTAGAGATGTTTTAAACCAGTATCACACGTTTACCCCGGTGTATACGGATGGGTCTAAGCAGGCTAACGGAGTTGGATGCTCCGTAGTGTTCCCTCGAGCGACTTACACATTCAAATTGGACGGCAGGTGCAGCGTTTACACTGCCGAATGCTATGCCGTGTTGAAGTCGCTCCAGCATATGAATGTAATGCGCGATAAGTTGTTTATCATATGCTGTGATTCCCTCAGCTGTATTCAGGCCGTAGGAAATATGTATCCAGCAGATCGTCTAGTCCAGGACATCCAGGACGTCCTCCTTTCCCTTCAATCTCGTGGAAAGGAGGTGTTATTCTGCTGGGTACCGGGCCATGTGGGAATCAGAGGGAACGAGGCAGCTGATCAAGCTGCCAAGTTAGCCTGCGACAAGGTCAGAACCGACTTTGAACTGGTCCCAAAGTCAGACCTTGCCTCGGCGGCGAAGAGATTTGTTTTTGATGTATGGCAGAGGCAGTGGCTGGAAGTTGAGCATAATAAGCTCCGGCTGGTCAAACCGACCGTTCAGCCGTGGAGCAGCTCCTTCCAGCGGGCGAGGAGGGATGAGGTTCTCCTTACTCGCCTCCGAATAGGGCACTGTCCTCTGTCGCACAGCTTTCTTCTCCGCCGAGAGGACCCACCGGAATGTGATGCTTGTGGCGTACCTTTGACGGTACGCCACATTTTAACTGATTGTTTATTGTTTTTAGATCTAAGGGCAGACGTTGGCTTAGCCAACGATCTGTCCCTTATTTTAAACGATGATCGTGACAACGTGGCTAAGGTTTTAAAGTTTTGTTGCTTGGCCGGTCTTGTCCCAAAAGTTTTGGGCAGATCGGCCTAGGTTTTAGAATGGATTAGTGGCCATTTACAACCACTAATCCAAGTACTGTTTTTACATGTGACACTGCTTATATGGCTGGCCTGTTTAGAGCCAGCCAGCTTACGCGTTTTTTAAACTGGTTGGCCCTTTTACAGCCAACCAGTTAATGTATGTATTTTTATATTTTATTGCCTTTTTTCAGTTTTATGTGCTACGTTGCTGTCTGCGTGGCCGATCTCTTTACAGTCGGCCACGCAGACGGTATTTTAATTAGTATGCTAGTATTTTATTGTGCTGTCTCTGTGGCCGACCCCTTTACAGTCGGCCACACAGATGGCAATTTTGCCACGTTGTCACGCCTAGTTGTTGCTAGGGCGCTAATGACCCCGTCGTCGACGCGCCCTAAAACCCCAATAACAACAACAACAACAACTGTGTTCTGCCCTTCAGAAAGTCTGCAACCCAGTCGCATATTTGTTTAGATATGCCGTAACCGCGAAGTTTCCTAAATAAACCTAGTGTGAGGCATAGTGTCGAAAGCTATTTTAAATTCTATTAGAACTAAATCATCCTGGGATTGCTCTTCTATAATATGGCTCAAGTCGTGAATTAAAAGAGCAAGTTGTGTTTCGCAGCATCGGCCTTTTCTGAATCCATGTTGATTTGGGTTTAAAAGCTCACATTCATCCAAAAACCGCATGACATTTGAATAGATGATGTGTTCTAAAATCCTGCAAAATATTGAGGTTAACGAGATCGGGCTATAATTTTGAGGATAATTAACATTCCCATTTTTAAACACTGGACTTACGATGGCGGTCTTTCATTCGGCTGGTATTTTTCCTTGATCCAAGGAGGCGGTATATAATTTCATCAAATACTGCGCAATTTCCTTTTGTGTACCTAGAGTAGGAGTAGGAATACCGTCTGGTCTGGGAGCCTTCTTGGGATTTACATTAATAAGCAGTTTAGTTATGCCGTCGACATCGAGAACGAGATCATTCATAAATTTGTTGGTACGATTGTGGTGATTTGAACTGGTGGATTCGGCATTTGTCTTTAATTTGAGTGTTTGAGTGTTGTTACTTTTAGCTTTATTGCTGGTTGTGGAGTGACTGCTGTGGTGGGGGATTGTGTCATAATTTGCTTATATCCAGGATATGGCTTCACACTGTTTTTATGAACTACCAGTTCTCTGCCAGGTAATTGCATTTGCGTGTTCACATGTGACGTTTGGACTAGTACCAGGTGTTTTCCTGACCAAATTATTTTGAGTTTGGATGATTTTCCTGGTTTATTATAGGGTTTGTTGAGCATAACTCGACTAGTAACCGGTATTTCTTGGTGTTCTATCTGTTTATTGTACTGTGACGACTGTTGTTCGAACACTTTCGCATTGTTTATCTGGACCTCCTTCCAAATTCTTTTTAACCGATGCGCGACGTCTGAATTAGGAATTTCTTTGTTGAGTTCGAAGACTGTAAAGGGTGAAACCATTTCTCTGCACTATAATATTTCAATTGGGGTGTGTTTTGTGGAGGTATGCACTTTACTGTTATATGCTGATACAATGAATGGTAGAATTCGCGACCAGTTACTCTGAACTTTGTTTAGATAGCAACTAAGTGATTTAACTATGGTTTTATGTACTCGTTCACATCTCCCATTCACCATCACGTGAATTGCTGAGGTTCTTAGTTTTTCTATACCTAACAACCAGCACGTTTGGGTAAATAGTTCTGATACCAGGTTACTAGCTTTGTCTGTCAACAGAGAAATCGGTACACCAAATCGTAGAATCCAATGTGTTACGAAGGAGCTAGCCACGATCTCGGCGGTTTGGTCCATTATCGGAACCATAACCAAGTAGTGTGAAACGCATCAATAGTAGTGTGGATGTACTTATGGCCTGTATCGCTTCGGGGGAACGGGCCGATTATATCAAATTGGATTCTTTCAGAAGGAGCCCTGGTTTCTGGGACTGATTGCAGTTTTTCTTTACAGTCACTTTCTGGCATTCTTTCGTTGCAAATCGAGCAATTTTTAACGAAATTTCTGATTTCATTTCTCCGAGATGGCCACCAATATTGTTTTGCAACCCTTCAATTGAAACTTTTCCAACCAATATACCCAGACAAAATAGTTGCATGGAATAATTCCATAATTAGCCTTCTTAATGAGGTCGGAACTACTGTGCGACAGCCCCGTTTGTATTTCTTTAAAGAACATTTTCTTTCGTGATAAATTGTTTGTTATTTCCCTATTTTTGATACTATTCATGTTTTGACTGTTCTACCGGTAGTTCAGACAAGAGTGGCGATTCCTGTGTTTCGACTACACCGATTCTTCGTCTCAATTCGTCAGCATTAGCTTGTTTTTTCCCAGGTTCGGGGATTATATCAAACTGATATTCCGACAGGGATAGGACCCACCTTGTTAGCCTACTGGAGGGGTCTTTGAGCGATAACAGCCACCTTAAGGTTGCATGGTCCGTCACAGTTTGGATCCTACGACCATAAAGGTAGCAACGGAAGTACTTTATGCACCAGAGCACAGAAAGCAATTCTTTCTCGGTTGTCGCGTAATTGATTTCTGCCTTCGTTAATTGCCTTGACGCATAACAAATGGGACATTCCTGGCCGTCGACTATTTGCAAAAGGACCTCGCCCAGAGCAAACCTCGAGCCATCAGTGGATAATATATAATTTTTGGAGAAATCAGGGTAAATTAACAAGCGCTTTGAAGTCAAATTTTTTTTTGAGTTCCAGCATGGCATGCTCACATCCTCAGACCAAACGAATGGCGTGCCTTTTATAAGTAGAGTGATTAATGGTTTGGCTATCTGATCGTAATTTTGAACGAATTTCCTGTAGTAGTTGGCTAGGCCTAGAAAAGATTGCAACTCTTTCACATTGGAGAGGGGAACTCTTTGACTGCTGAAACTAATTGGGCATGTGGTTTCACACCATCTTTAGAAATTATGTGGCCCAAATACTCAATCTCTCCTAAAGGAAAATGGCATTTGTCAAAGGACAGGATGAGATTATCTTTGTGGAGACTTTTAAAAACATTTTCTAAGTTTACAAGGTGCTCACCCAAATTCTTTGAGAAGATTATTACATCATTGAGATAAACCAGTACGGAGTGGGGCTTTAGCCTTCGGAGAACCCCGTCCATTAACCATTGAAAGCTTGACTGCGTATTTCCCAAGCCGAAAGGGAGTCTTTGGTATTCGTAGTGTCCGTCAGGAACACTTAATGCAGTTTTTGGAATATCTTGTTTGGTCACGGGTACCTGATGGTAACCCTACTTGAGATCTAGTGTTGCAAACATTTGGCAATGGCTAAGATAGTTAACAGTTTCTGATATGTTTGGTATTGGGTAGGCATCTGGAATTGTTACTTTGTTCAATGCGCTGTAATCCACGCAGAACTGATACTTTGTTTCTCCATTATTTGATCTTTTTTGGCACCAAAACAACCGGTGATGAGCACGAGTAATTCGAGTGTTGAATTATTCCGTCCCTCAACTGCTGTTCTATAAAGTCATTTATTAATTGTCTCTGACTATATGGTACTCGGTAAGGCTTTTGAAGTGGGTACGGTATAACACCATTACAAATGGTAATTAATTTTTATTTTAAATTTAGCAAAATGCAAATGATTATTTTTATTGTAGATTGAAAATGGTTCTCAAAATTATTTATTGATCATTAATAAGAATGAAAAAGTCATAACCTGACCATATATTCTTTGTGTGAGTGCCAACAGACATAAGGTGATTTAAAATTAATAATGATAAACAATCATAAATTATTACAAACAATACATTTGCCCTACATTAATGGCCATTAAAATTAAGTAACACAACACAACAAAATATCCGTTCAGATTTTCATATACACAATAATAGTTTACAATTTTCGGCAGGACATGTAATGAGATTATTTGTTAAAAGCTAATGTCCTTCGTTTCAATCACAGAATCTACTGAATTCAATTTATAAAATGCCACGGCTAATCTCTCAGTTTATATATCGGAGAGTGAGATTTCTTATCGTGAGGATTTCTCCGCTCAGAACGTTATGTTGGGTAACCACGGAGGTTTAAAGTGCAAATACAATATTATTAACTGGTGCAATATTTGTCTTTTTATCGTCTGTCCGGCATTGACGTAGTTAGCAAACTCCGACCCCACACTGTATTTATCTGTCACCTTGTGACTCAAAATAAAGACACAATCGATCGCATGATATGCTGTTGGCTTTCTGAGTCATTCTCGTGCAACAGCACAAGTGATGACGAACCAGTGATATCCAAAAAGATCGCGAGAATCATCTAGCGCCACCTTCTAAAACCTCTGGATCTTGCTCCTTCTCCTTGGGCGATTTTCTCTGGTCCTACCGTGGATGTAGGAGTTCCTGCCTCTCTGCTCATTGGCGACATGAAACAACATTATACAAAAATAATAACTATTCTATAAACTAAAATGCCATTGGCAAAACATTCGCCCCCCTCCAAGCACTCTCAGGTTCAACACATTATTCCTTTGACGGGGTTGGAGGATTTGTTCGGAAACTGTCGTATTTCTTTCGTGTTCTCTCGTTTTTCCTAATTTCTCGTAGTGAGCATTCACACAATCTCTAATTTGGCGTGTCTTGACTTTATCACGTATCTGCAATTGATCACGTAATAAATCTCATCCGCCAACACTGTCCACGCACAGAACTGCGACCGACCCCATACTGAGCGATGAATGGTCATAAGTCTGCCTTTTCAAACTGGCAAGTTCTATTGTGTTTACTCTTTCTTCCAGCCTGAATTGAGGATTCGCCATAACAGGCTTGAATTCGCTGACCCCTGTCCTGCAGAGTGTCCTTCTCGCATCTTGGAAATTTCGCTAAGCCAACGTAATGTGTGCCTTGTTGTGTTGCACAGATACCTCATGTTAATGTGGTTCTATGTCACACCACACTTTTTGTATATGGGAAGAGCATCCCCAGTTAAAATTCTATATTCCAAAATATCAGTAGTGGATAAGGCTTGATCAGGCATAAACATTTTTGTATACTTAAGCATCAACTCTACAAATTTGACTTGCTCCCCCACAGGCAGATGATGTAACTTAGTCTTAAGGCTAATAGGTGGTTCCGCAGAATTGGCAAGAATGTACTTTAGTATCAACTGAGCTTCCAACATTATCATTTACGCTCACAATATCATGGCCACAGTTTAGGTCTCTTAATACCTCTATTTCGGCTAATTTAAAATGAGCAGGTATCTGTTCATTAGCTGTGACGAAATTTTCAACTATTACTGGCACATGTTTGACTCCGTCAATTATCTTTAAATTGCAAATGTTTCTCTTTATATACACCCGCCTGGCATCCAACCAATCATCCCCAGGTAATGGTTCGACAAGAATGATAGAATCTGTGGTAACATTGAGGTTATCCATTATGGGAATATGAATAATTTTCCAGATGATTTTTGAAATTGTATGGGTGGTAAATACCTTCGCAACTGACTTATATGCCCGTTTAGTGAACTGTGACACGTCTTTCTTAGTTCGTGAGCATGTTGGATAGCCTTGTAACACAAGAAGAACGGGATCACCGTCGTGATTTGCAAAACAAACTGTGCGCTTTGCTAAGTCAATGACTGCCCCATGTTTATTCAAAAAATTTTGTCCAAGATTTCCGTCGTATTGCCCTCCCAGCTTTGGAACCGCATAGCATGTCATACTGAGAGTTTTTGGGCCAATCGCGACATTAGTATCATGTATTCCCAATACTTGGATGTCCCTGTTGTCAACCGCTGTGAGTTTGCAGTCTTCCGAGCCCGTGTCCAGCAAGAGATTACACATTACCCCATTTACTTGTGCTTTTACAGTCAACTCAATTTTGCCACGCTACCTGTACCCTCTACTGCAGCTACAGGTACATTTTTACACAAAATGGTCAAAATGCCGTGGCTGCATTTGCCTTCCTCTAGTTTAAACTCTGTTTATTACTGTTTTTTGAGCCACTTCAATTCTGTGAAACTTCCTGTTCACCGTTTCCCATATGGCCGCTATGATCGCCGCCACACTGCTCACGACCAGGCCCATTCCGGCTCCCATTACATTGATTATGTGGGACCCCCCGTCCCTTATTTCCATAAAACTAACTGCTTCCAGCAGTCCGTTGAGCCCTACTATACTACCTAGTACCATTACTTCCAGTACCCCCAGGGTGATGTGTATTTCCATTACTACCGCGATTCCTCTTAGAATTGCCACTGTCTTCTGTATTTGACCAGCAATTTTTTCTCCTGTGCCCACTTTTGACACTTTGATCGCAAACAATAGGTTTCATATTACTAAAAACATGCCTTATTCTAGTATTACCTTCTGAAACTGGCTTTCTCTTTGTCTGCTCAAAAAATACTGCATATTTAATAGCATCAGCTAGTGTTTTTGGATCTTTTAGTGCAACGTGCTCACTTACATCATCATTAATGCCATTAAGTAATCTATCTATCCTGTGCTGGTCTGCCTCAAACCTCAAAGCAATATTCTGTGACACATCCTTTGTTAGTGCGTAAATTTGATTGTTAATTGCCTTTATCTGGTCAGCAAAATGTTCAAAATGTTCAATTCATTCTGATGCTCCTAGTTTCAACGTTCTTAATTTTTTCCCTATATTATCGAGCTGTATTTTTCCTTTCAAACTTTTTAACTAACTCTTCTGAAAGAACTTCAAACGTTTTAGAAAGCTTACAATTCTCATCAAACATAGCAAACTTATAGGCATCTCCAGAAAGTCTGCTACTAAGCAATTTCATTTTATGTTCGGTCAGTATATCTAAGGCCACTAAACAATCATTGAACTTTGAAAGGAACTCATTAATATCATCAGATCCACTGAAGGATAGCTTCTGTGCGAAAAAGGCATTAATAAAAGGAACATTATTGCCATCAGAACCCCTACTTCGTGCATTACGAGCCTCGAGAGCTGTGATTTTCCGATTCAACTGCTCAATTGCTGTTTGCAAATCATTTTCCATTTTAGCCAGATTGGAAGCAACTAACCTCTGTTTGCTGCTAGAAGCCGCCGGTTGATGACGATGCCACTGTCAAGGCCGCGCCGGATAGCGCGTCTGCTGTCGCCGCCTCCGCGTCGAACTACCTCCACCACGCACGCGCGCCGTCTCCGCGTCGAACTGCCTCCGCCACGCACGCGCGCCGTCTCCGCGTCGAACTGCCTCCGCCATGCACGCACGCCGTCTCCGCGTCGAACTGCCTCCGCCATGCACGCGCGCCGTCTCCGCGTCGAACTGCCTCCGCCAAGCACGCGCGCCGTCTCGGCGTCGAACTGCCTCCGCCATGCACGCGCGCCGTCTCCGCGTCGAACTGCCTCCGCCAAGCACGCGCGACGTCTCCGCGTCGAACTGCCTCCGCCAAGCACGCGCGCCGTCTCGGCGTCGACCTGCCTCCGCCATGAACGCGCGCCGTCTCCGCGTCGAACTGCCTCCGCCAAGCACGCGCGACGTCTCCGCGTCGAACTGCCTCCGCCAAGCACGCGCGCCGTCTCCGCGTCGAACTGCCTCCGCCATGCACGCGCTCCCTCTCCGCGTCGAACTGCCTCCGCCAGCACGCGCGCCGTCTCCGCGTCGAACTGCCTCCGCCAAGCACGCGCGCCGTCTCCGCGTCGAACTGCCTCCGCCATGCACGCGCGCCGTCTCCGCGTCGAACTGCCTCCGCCATGCACGCGGGCCGTCTCCGCGTCGATCTGCCTCCGCCAAGCACGCGCGCCGTCTCCGCGTCGAACTGCCTCCGCCATGCACGCGCGCCGTCTCCGCGTCGAACTGCCTCAGCCAAGCACGCGCGCCGTCTCCGCGTCGAACTGCCTCCGCCATGCACGCGCGCCGTCTCCGCGTCGAACTGCCTCCGCCATGCACGCGCGCCGTCTCCGCGTCGAACTGCCTCCGCCATGCACGCTGGCCGTCTCCGCGTCGATCTGCCTCCGCCAAGCACGCGCGCCGTCTCCGCGTCGAACTGCCTCCGCCATGCACGCGCGCCCTCTCCGCGTCGAACTGCCTCCGCCATGCACGCGCGTCGTCTCCGCGTCGAACTGCCTCCGCCATGCACGCGCGCCGTCTCCGCGTCGAACTGCCTCCGCCATGCACGCGCGCCGTCTCCGCGTCGAACTGCCTCCGCCAAGCACGCGCGCCGTCTCCGCGTCGAACTGCCTCCGCCATGCACGCGCGCCGTCTCCGGGTCCAACTGCCTCCGCCATGCACGCCCCCGCAGGGGCCTATTACGCAAGTGCCAGGTACGGGTTTGGCGAACCCGCGGTGCCCGAGCTGGAAACTTGTGAGCGCCGCAAGTTTCCCACACCGTAAACTCGTAAACTCCTACCATGCTTCAACGACCACCGTAGGGCGTGGCGGTGGAACGTTGTGTGCCTAGGAGAACGGGGATCTTGGCTTCATCGCCCGGATCGCGAGGACGGTACAAACATCTATAAAAAAACCCCTCAACCTCAAGGTCGGATACGTGCCGAGGAGGTGCATGGGTGAGAGGCAGATCACTCGCTAACGTACAACCTCAGGGGCACCTGCGCACCCCTGTTGTAATAGCATTTCTTTCTTTAATGGTTTTTACTCGTGGGACCACAATGCCTACTTCCAAAAAACCAAAAAACCCCTGCGGCCCGGGTGTGTCGCAGGTAAATAAAAACACACCCAGTTCTTACAAACGGGCTAGGGTTGAAAGCCCTCCCCCGGATGTAAATAGTAACAGCAAGGGTTGTAACATAAACAATGCCTTCGTTATTATGACAAGGGTGGAGGGATCTTTTGAGAAGGTCTCTCCATTCTATGTTCAGAAAGGTTTAGAGGGTATTGCGGGTACCCTCAAATCTGTAAAAAAGCTGAGGAATGGAACACTGCTTATCGAAACATCCACCCAGAGGCAGGCTGTCCAACTCCTTAAGTGCGAGAAGCTCGGGGAGTTCGCAGTGAAGTGCGAACTCCATAAAACTCTAAATTCAAGTAAAGGTGTCATCACCAGCAGGGACCTTATGGATTTAGAGACCGAGGAACTCCTTAAGGAGTGGTCAACAGAACATGAGGTCGAGGTTCGTCAAATTAAACGAAGGGTTAACGGCAGTCTTGAGAAGACAGCCACCTTCGTCCTGACGTTCGACACTCCAACGTTGCCCAAAAACATCAAAGCAGGATATTTGAACTTGAATATTCGCTCGTATGTACCGGACCCAATGCGCTGCTTTAAGTGCCAGCGGTTCGGTCATACGACGGCGACCTGCAACGGCAACCCCACCTGTGGGAAGTGCGGAAAGGCGGCTCATGAGCCAGGCACGAGCTGCACGCTCCCACAGGTGTGTGTCAACTGCTCCGGGGCACATCCAGCCTGGAGCAGAGAGTGTCGATTGTATCTGGAAGAAAAAAAGATACAGGAGTTGAAAACGAAAGAGCGGATTTCTTATGGCGAAGCCAAAAAGAAATATAAGGCTCTGGCTCCACCAGTCTTCGCTACCAGCTTCGCGAAGACGTTATCAACTCCCGTCAGGAAAGAAAGTATTGCTACCCAGACGTCCGTTGCGGACATGGGCACAAGTCCAATGTGCTCATGTCAGTGCAGATGTGGTGCCACACCCATCAAGGTCATTACACCTAGGACCTCGCACGTCGGTAGCAATACTCTGACAACATCGACCACATCGACAGCAGGTTCAGCATGTCCACCAGCAAAGACACTGCCATCCGCTACAGCAGTGGGTCCCTCTGCAGCAGCAGAAGCGGCCCCTGAAGCAGAAACAGCATCTGCAAAAGTAGTGATAACGGCAACGCCATCTGCCGGTAGCGGATGGCAAACAGTGCAAAAGGTTAGGGGTCCGAAATTTAAGCTGACGGACCCCGCCATGTTTGTGAAATCGCCTCCGACTTCTCCTCCCAGATCCCCTTCTGGAAAGGAGAAGAGGAGGAACAGGCCTCAGCGGATGAAAAATCCGCAAGACCCCGAGGCCTCACAACGAAAATCGTCTTCGGACACCGAAGACGATATCATGCTGGTGGACGAACCTTGTTCCGTTCCTCAGCTATCAGAGAAGGAAGACCCACCCGATCCGGGGGGGGGGTGGTTTTAAATAGGTAGAATGGCTCCCATTCTTCAGTGGAACGTAAACGGCTTTCAGGCTCACAAAGAGGAAGTCCAGCTCTTAGCACGGTCTAATCCACTGTGTCTCTGTTTCCAGGAGACACACTTTAGACCACAACATCAGCCAGTGCTAAGAGGTTATGACATATTCCGAAAGGACGATACCGAGGGTGATCGAGCGAAGGGCGGAGTGGCCGTGTTTGTTCGGAACACAGTCCACTCCGAACCCGTTGCTCTCACCTCTGATCTACAAGCAGTAGCGGTGAAAATACACGGTCCAATACAACTGACCGTATGCTCTATCTATCTGCCACCCAGTTTGCCCGTCGACTACGATGAACTGGTTGGCATTACACGGCAACTCACTCGGCCCTTTCTCCTTTTTGGAGATTTCAACGCCCACAGTGCGTTGTGGGGTTCTACCACCGATTGCCCCGGGGCCGAGTGATTGGTAGATTGATGGAGCAGGAGGAAATTTGTATCCTGAATACAGGGCAAATGACTCATTTCACCACTGCTACCGGTACGTCTTCTGCCATTGACCTTTCCTTGTGTTCTCCCTCAATCGCGGAATCCGTGCTATGGGAGGTGAATCGCGACCTACATGGAAGCGACCACTTCCCTATTTGGTTGCACGTCGAGTTCGATCGCGGGGCCCCGCAGGGGCCTGGTACGCAAGTGCCAGGTACGGGTTTGGCGAACCCGCGGTGCCCGAGCTGGAAACTTGTGAGCGCCGCAAGTTTCCCACACCGTAAACTCCTACCATGCTTCAACGACCACCGTAGGGCGTGACGGTGGAACGTTGTGTGCCTAGGAGAACGGGGATCTTGGCTTCATCGCCCGGATCGCGAGGACGGTACAAACCTCTATAAAAAACCCCTTAACCTCAAGGTCGGATACGTGCCGAGGAGGTGCATGGGTGAGAGGCAGATCACTCGCTAACGTACAACCTCAGGGGCACCTGCGCACCCCTGTTGTATTAGCGCTTCTTTTTAAACTGGTTTTACTCGTGGGACCAAAATTAAGTCTTCCACAAAAACCACCAAACCCTGCGGTACGGGTGTGCCGCAGGCTAAAATAAATACACCCAGTTCTAAGAAGCGGGTGAGGGTTGATAGCCCCCCAGCTTCAGAAACTAAGAGTAACGGAAAGGTATGTTCGATTGCGAACTGCCTTTGTTGTAATGATAAGGAAGGAAGGATCATTCGAAAAAGTGTCGCCGTTTTATATCCAAAAAGGATTACAGGGTCTCGTAGGGACCCTAAACTCTGTAAAGAAGCTGAGGAACGGGACACTGCTGCTGGAAACAACCACCAGTCGGCAGGCTAACACACTCCTTAACTGTGTGAAACTCGGGGAGTTCGCGGTTACTTGCGAACTCCATAAAACGCTGAACTGTTCTAAGGGCGTAGTCACCTGTCGTGACATCATTGACATGGGAACCGAGGAACTTGTTAAGGAGTGGGAAGATCATAAAGTGGTTGAGGTACGTCAGATTACGCGAAGGGTTAATGGCAGTATTGAAAAGACTGCCACCTTCGTCCTGACGTTTGACACTCCAGTACTACCAAAGAATATCAAAGCAGGCTACATAAATCTTAACGTCCGTCCGTATGTTCCGGACCCGATGCGCTGTTTTCAGTGTCAGCGGTTCGGACATACGACGGCGTCATGTAAGGGCAGCCCCACCTGTGGTAAATGCGGCAAGGGGGCACATGAGCCGGGTGTCAGTTGTACGCTACCACAGGTGTGCGTCAACTGCTCCGGATCGCACCCGGCCTGGAGTAGGGAGTGTCAAGTGTATCTTGAAGAGCGCAAGATACAGGAGCTGAAGACCAAAGAGCGGATTCCCTATGGGGAAGCTAAAAAGAGGGCCAAGTCGCTCGCCGCTCCAATTTTTGCAACTAGTTTTGCTAAGATGGCTTCAGTTCCCGTCAGGAAACAAAGTACTGCTACCCAGACGTCCGTTGCAGATATGAGCACCAGCACAACGTGCTCATGTGAATGCAAATGCGGTGCAAAAACCGCGAAGGTCGTAACATCGAAGACCGCGGACGTCGGTAGTAGTACGTCTGCGACCTCAACCACACCAGCAGCAGTCACTGAAAGTCCACCACCACCAGCATCAAGTGTCAGAGTTGCGCCACCTCCAATTCCACCCCGAACTTTGACAGTTGTGGCACTACCATCTGCTACATCTGTTAATGGAGGTGATCAGAAGATCCGGGGTCGGAAATTTAGACAGACAGACCCGACCCAGTTTATTAAGTCCCCCTCTTCGTCTCCTCCCAGACTGCCCAGCAATAGGGAGGGGAAGAAGCAGAGGAAGAAAAAGAAAAAGGATGGGGAGGGATTTGAGGAGTCCTCTGGGTCGGAGATGTCTGTCTCTGCTTCCGTGGAGGAAGAAATTGAGATGCTGGTGGACGAGGCTGGTCCCGTTCCCCAGCATACAGCGACCGATGACCCACCCGAACCGGGGCGGGTAAAATTAAATCGGTAGGATGGCTCCCATACTCCAGTGGAACATCAACGGTTTTATGGCTCACAAAGAGGAGTTACAGCTCTTAGCACGGTCTGATCCTTTGTGTCTCTGCCTCCAAGAGACACACTTCAGACCAACGCACCAACCTGTGCTAAGAGGCTATAATATTTACCGGAAGGATGATACCGAGGGTGATCGAGCTAAGGGGGGAGTGGCTGTGTTTGTTCGGAACACAGTTCACTCCGAACCTGTTGCTCTCACCTCTAACCTACAGGCAGTAGCTGCCAAAATTCATGGACCGGTACAATTGACAGTGTGCTCGTTATATCTACCGCCGGGGTCACCTGTTGATTTTGGTCAACTGGCTGATCTATTGCGGCAAATTTCCCGGCCCTTTCTCCTGCTAGGAGACTTCAACGCGCACAGTGTGCTGTGGGGGTCGACCACCGATTGCCCCAGAGGCCGGGAAATCTGTAGATTATTGGAGCGAGAGGACGTATGTGTCCTTAATACCGGCCAAATGACTCACTTTACTACTGCTACCGGTACGTCCACTGCCATTGATCTCTCTCTTTGCTCTCCTTCACTGGCGTACTCCGTGCGCTGGGAAGTGGATCGTGACCTTCATGGAAGCGATCACTTCCCGATACGGCTGCACGTGGAGCTCGGCCGTGGAGAAAGAACTATCGACCACAAATGGAATGTCAGCAGAGCTGATTGGCAGCTCTATAGCCGTTCCGTTACTCTCCACCAGTGTGAGAATATTGAAGAAAAGGTGAAACACTTCACCGAAGTTATTCACAGGGCAGCTGATATTTCGATGCCTACCAACTCAGGAACGCCGCGAAGAACGCCAGTCCCTTGGTGGAGCGATGAATGTCGTTCAGCCATTCAGGGCCGCAGGCGAGCCTTGCGCCGTTTCAGGTTGCACCCGACACCTGACAACCTTGCGGCGTTCAGAGTTGCCAGAGCAAAGGCCCGTCGAGTGATTAAGGAGAGCAAGAGAAGATCATGGCAGACTTTTGTGAGCAACATTAACCGTTCCACTTCATCAACAAAGGTATGGGAGTCAATCCGCCGTATATCTGGAAGGTGCTCCCGCCCACCAGTATCTGGATTACTGGATCAGGGGCGTGTAGTCACCGACGAACGAAGCATAGCGCAGTTGATGGCAGAGTCATTCGCTGCTATCACTTCCACTGCCAGGCTGGAACCTCGGTTCCAGCAACGAAGAACTGCTGCAGAAAGACACAATCTTAGCTTCGAGTCGCCGGATTTCCAGGTGTACAACTCCCCTTTTACATTTTGGGAGTTGGAGTCCGCCCTAAACGGGACCAAGGACACAGCACCAGGACCCGACCTGATCCAGTACCAGATGCTGAGGCATCTCAGCAAAGGTGCTAAAGAGTACCTTCTAGGTATTTTTAACGATATATGGACCGAAGGACACTTCCCCGACTCGTGGAAGGAAGCAACGCTAATACCCATTTTAAAACCAGGGAAAGACAAAATGTTGCCAGGTAGTTATCGTAGCATCGCCTTAACAAGCTGCGTCGGGAAGACGCTAGAGCGGATGGTTAACCGCCGCCTTGTCTGGTGTCTCGAATCCCGAAAACTATTGAGTCGCTTTCAGTGTGGATTTAGGAAGTTCCGTTCCACCTTGGACAACCTGATCCTGGTGGAAGCGGCGATACAGGATGCCTTTATTCGCAACCAACATCTTGTTGGCGTGTTCTTTGATATCGATAAGGCCTACGATACTACCTGGCGGTATGGTATTTTAAAACAACTCCATGAATGGGGTTTTAGGGGAAATCTACCCCGTTTCATACAGTCATTTTTATGTCAGCGTTGCTTCCGGTACCGAGTCGGTAAGGAAGTGTCAGATGTTTTTATCCAGGAAAATGGTGTTCCTCAGGGTTCAATTTTAAGTGTTATTCTTTTCGCTATTGCGATAAACAGCATCTCAACTGTAATAAGGAGTCCGATACGGTTCTCCTTATATGTTGATGATTTTTTAATTTTTTGTGCATCATCTAGTCTGAGAAGCGCTGAGCGGCAGTTGCAGCTCGCGCTGAACAGGCTTGATGAGTGGTCAGTGCGAACTGGGTTTCGATTTTCTCCTGAGAAAACCCAGTGCGTACTTTTTAGTCGATCTCGTAGCCTTTTACCAGAACCTCGTCTTACCCTGAGGAACACCGTTTTGTCTTTTATTAATAATATTCGTTTTCTGGGCCTCATATTTGATAGTAGGTTAACCTGGCTACCACATCTAAAAGATGTGAAAGCTAGAGCCCTAAAAGCCCTCAATATTTTAAAGTGCCTTTGTGGCAGGTCATGGGGTGCTGACCGCTCCTGCCTGCTACAATTCTATAGAGCCTTTGTGCGGTCGCGGCTTGAATACGGTTGTATAGTATACAGTTCGGCACGGGACAGTTATCTGCGCATTTTAGACAGTGTCCATCATGCAGGTATCCGGCTCGCAACCGGTGCGTACCGCACCAGTCCGATTATCAGCATCTGTGCTGAGTCAGGCGAGCCACCGCTTTCCACCCGCCGGCGCCTCCTCATGGTGCGACACTACTTGCATATTGCCACAACACCAGCTAGTCCCGTGTACGATGTAGTAATTCGCCCAAACTACGAACGACTGTATACCAACCGCTTAAGAGCAACCAAACCGTTTAGCTTACGCACAAAGGCTATTATGGAGGAGTATGGGTTTGAGATGCCCCCTTTTTATCACCAGGGTTGGAGTAAATCTCCTCCCTGGATTTTAAGGAGGCCCAAAACTGTTTTAGAATTGTCCAGGTACAACAAGCTGTTTACCAATGACAATGTTTTTATCAGTATGTTTACGGATGTTTTAAACCAGCATCACGATTTTACCCCGGTATACACGGATGGGTCTAAGCAGGCTAACGGAGTTGGCTGCTCTGTAGTGTTCCCTCGAGCGACTTATAATTACAAACTGAATAGCTATTGCAGCGTATACACTGCAGAGTGTTACGCCTTGTTAAAGTCGCTCCAGCATATGAAAGTAAGTCGCAGCATGAAGTACATCATATGCTGTGATTCCCTCAGCTGCATCCAGGCCATGGGAAGCATGTACCCAGCAGATTGTCTTGTCCAGGACATACAGGACACCCTCCGATCCCTCCAATCTTCTGGAAAGGAGGTCGTATTCTGCTGGGTACCTGGTCATGTGGGAATCAGGGGGAACGAGGCAGCTGATGAAGCTGCCAAGTTAGCCTGCAACAAGGTCCTAATTGACTTTGATCCGGTCCCGAAGTCTGACCTTGCCTCGGCGGTGAAAAGATTTGTTTCCGACGTTTGGCAGAGGCAGTGGCTGGAGGTAGAGCATAATAAGCTCCGGCTGGTCAAACCGACCGTTCAGCCGTGGAGCAGCTCCTTCCAGCGGGCGAGGAGGGATGAGGTTCTCCTTACTCGCCTCCGCATAGGGCACTGTCCTCTGACACATAGTTTTCTCCTCCGCCGGGAGGACCCTCCGGTATGTGATGCTTGTGGCGTACCTCTGACGGTGCGCCACATTTTAGTTGATTGTGCTTTGTTTTTAGACTTAAGGGCAGACGTTGGCCTGGCGAACGATCTGGCCCTTATTTTAAACAATGAGACCAGCAGTGTGGCGAGTGTTTTAAAATTTTGCGTATTGGCCGGTCTAGTGCCTAAAATTTTAGGCAGATCGGCCTAGTTTTAAGATGGGTGGGTGGCCTCTTTACAGCTACTCATCCATGTGCATTGTTTTTAATTTTTATATTTTTTAATTCCTTTTCGCTGGCCACTATACAGCCGGCGAGAGATGTAGTGTTTTTAATTATTTTGGGACCCTGTATGGCCCCTTTACAGACATTCAGGTGGTGCAATGTCTTGTGTTTTATATTTGTGAATTATTTTATTTGCTGTCTGCATGGTCGACCCCTTTACAGTCGACCATGCAGATAGTATTTTAGTACTTTGAGCCACAGTTTAGGCTGGTAATTGTTAGGGCGCTAATGACCCCGCCGTCGACGCGCCCTAAAACAACAACAACAACAACAACAACAACATCGATCGCGGGGGAGGAAATAACCGGCGCAAATGGAACGTCAGTTGTGCAGATTGGCAACTCTATTGCCGCTCTGTGCAACTACAACTTGTAGGCAGCATACAAGAGAAGGTGAATCACTTCACGGAAGTGATTCACCGTGCAGCTGACGTTTCCATGCCGAAAAGCTCCGGAACGCTGCGAAGGATGCCCGTCCCCTGGTGGAACGATGAATGTCGTTCCGCTATTCAGGGACGCAGACGGGCGTTGCGGCGTTTTAGGTTGTATCCTACATCCGACAACCTGGCAGCGTTCCGTATAGCCAGAGCTAAGGCGCGCCGTGTTATTAAGGAGAGTAAGAAGAGGTCATGGCAGAACTTTGTGAGCACTATCAATCGTTCCACACCTTCGTCAAAAGTATGGGAGTCCATTCGCCGTATATCTGGAAGGTACTCCCGCGCACCAGTATCTGGGTTACTGGATCATGGACGTATTATTACTGACGAACGAAGCATAGCGCAGCTGATGGCTGAGAACTTCGCCGCCATCACTTCGTCCGATAGCTTTGACCCTCGGTTTCAGCGACGAAGAGTCGCTGCCGAGAGGCGCCCGCTGTGCTTCGATTCGTCAAATACAGAGGCCTACAACTGCCCATTTACATCTTGGGAGCTGGAGTCAGCGTTGAATAGCGCTAATGACACTGCTCCAGGGCCCGATCTGATCCAGTACCAGATGCTGAGGCATCTCAGTAGGGATGCTAAAAAGTACCTTCTAGATATTTTTAACGATATTTGGACCGGAGGACACTTCCCCGACTCGTGGAAAGAAGCAACACTTATCCCTATTTTAAAGCCTGGTAAGGACAAATTGTTGCCAGGTAGCTATCGTAGTATCGCCCTTACAAGCTGCGTGGGTAAGACACTGGAGAGGATGGTCAATCGCCGCCTCGTCTGGTGTCTAGAATCCCAAAACCTTCTGAGCCGCTTTCAGTGTGGATTCAGGAAGTTCCGTTCCACCCTGGACAACCTGATCCTCCTGGAGGCGGGAATACAGGATGCGTTCATCCGCAGCCAACACCTTGTGGGTGTTTTTTTCGACCTTGAAAAGGCCTACGATACTACCTGGCGGCATCTGATTTTAAAACAATTACATGAATGGGGTTTTAGGGGAAACCTACCCCGTTTTTTAAAATCATTTTTATCTGGTCGTTGCTTCCGGTACCGAGTCGGTAGTGAAGTGTCTGATCTTTTTATTCAGGAAAACGGTGTTCCTCAAGGTTCAGTTTTAAGCGTGACTCTTTTCGCTATTGCGATAAATAGCATTTTAAGTGTTATAAGGAGTCCCATTGGGTCCTCCTTATATGTGGACGATTTTTTAATTTTTATTGCATCGTCCAGCCTGAGAAGCGCAGAGCGGCAGCTGCAACTCACGCTGAACAGGCTGGATGAATGGTCAGTGCACACCGGTTTTCGTTTCTCTGCCGAGAAAACCCGGTGCGTACTGTTTAGTCGTAGTAGGACTCTTTTACCAGAACCTCACCTTACCTTGAGGAACACAGTTTTACGTTTTACTGACACTGTTCGGTTTCTGGGCCTCATTTTAGACACTAGGCTAACCTGGCTGCCACATCTTAAAGATGTGAAAGCCAGAGCATCTAAAGCTTTAAATGTTTTAAAATGTTTGTGTGGTAGGTCATGGGGCGCTGATCGCTCCTGCCTGCTACAGTTTTACAGAGCCTTTGTACGGTCACGGTTGGAATACGGTTGTATCGTCTATGGTTCGGCACGGGACAGCTATTTGCGTATATTGGATAGTGTCCACCATGCTGGAATTCGGCTCGCCACAGGTGCATATCGCACCAGCCCTATTGTCAGCATTTGTGCTGACTCGGGCAAGCCGCCGCTTACTATCCGCCGGCAACTCCTCATGGTGCGATACTACCTTCATGTTGCCATAACACCTGGCAGTCCCGTGTACGACATAGTTCTGCACCCCAACCACGAACGGCTCTATTCCAACCGGCATAGAGCCACTAAACCGTTCAGTTACCGTACAAGGGCTATTTTAGAACAATATGGATTAGAGCTTCCATTTTTTTATCACCAGGGTTGGAGTAAATCTCCTCCCTGGCTTTTAAAGAGGCCCAGAATAATTTTAGACTTGTGTCGGTACAACAAAGTGTGTACCGCTGACAGTGTTTTTAATAACGTTTTTAGAGACGTTCTAAATGAGCATCACATTTTTACCCCGGTGTATACGGATGGGTCTAAGCAGGCTGACGGAGTTGGCTGCTCCGTCGTGTTCCCTCGAGCGACTTACACATACAAACTTGATGGCAGGTGCAGCGTTTTTACTGCCGAGTGCTACGCCGTGCTAAAGTCGCTCCAGCATATGAAAGTAAATCGCGATAAGTGTTTCATCATATGCTGTGATTCCCTGAGCTGTATCCTGACTATAGGAAATATGTATCCAGCAGATCGTCTAGTCCAGGACATCCAGGACGCCCTCCTTTCCCTCCAATCTCGTGGAAAGGAGGTGTTATTCTGCTGGGTACCGGGCCATGTGGGAATCAGAGGGAACGAGGCAGCTGATGTAGCTGCCAAGTCAGCCTGCGACAAGGTCAGATCCGACTTTGAACCGGTCCCAAAGTCAGACCTTGCCTCGGCGGCGAAGAGATTTGTTTTTGATGTTTGGCAGAGGCAGTGGCTGGAAGTCGAGCATAATAAGCTCCGGCAGGTCAAACCGACCGTTCAGCCGTGGAGCAGCTCCTTCCAGCGGGCGAGGAGGGATGAGGTTCTCCTTACTCGCCTCCGTATAGGGCACTGTCCTCTAACTTATAGTTTTCTTCTCCGCCGAGAGGACCCTCCGGAATGTGATGGTTGTGGCGTACCTCTGACGGTACGCCACATTTTAACTGATTGTGTTTTATTTTCTGACTTAAGGGCAGACGATGGCTTAGCCAACGACCTGTCCCTTATTTTAAACGATGACGGTGACAACGTGGCTAAGGTTTTAAAGTTTTGTTGCTTGGCCGGTCTTGTCCCAAAAATTTTGGGCAGATCGGCCTAGGTTTTAGATTGGATTGGTGGCCTTTTACAACCACCCATCCAAGTACCTTTTTTACTTATGACACTGCTTATATGGCTGGCCCTTTTATAGCCAGCCAGCTAACTTGTTTTTTAAACTGGTTGGCCCTTTTACAGCCAACCAGTTAATGTATGTAGTTTTATATTTTATTGCCTTGTCTCAGTTTTATATCTTATGTTGCCGTCTGTGTGGCCGATCTCTTTACAGTCGGCCACGCAGGCGGTATTTTAGTTTGTATGTTAGTATTTTATTGTGCCGTCTGTGTGGCCGAGCCCTCTACAGTCGGCCACACAGACGGCAATTTTGCCACGTTGTCGTTCCTGGTTGTTGCTAGGGCGCTAATGACCCCGTCGTCGACGCGCCCCTAAGCCCTAATAACAACAACAACAGCCATGCACGCGCGCCGTCTCCGCGTCGAACTGCCTCAGCCAAGCACGCGCGCCGTCTCCGCGTCGAACTGCCTCCGCCATGCACGCGCGCCGTCTCCGCGTCGAACTGCCTCCGCCATGCACGCGGGCCGTCTCCGCGTCGAACTGCCTCCGCCATGCACGCGCGCCGTCTCCGCGTCGAACTGCCTCAGCCAAGCACGCGCGCCGTCTCCGCGTCGAACTGCCTCCGCCATGCACGCGGGCCGTCTCCGCGTCGAACTGCCTCCGCCATGCACGCGCGCCGTCTCCGCGTCGAACTGCCTCCGCCATGCACGCGCGCCGTCTCCGCGTCGAACTGCCTCCGCCATGCACGCGCGCCGTCTCCGCGTCGAACTGCCTCCGCCATGCACGCGGGCCGTCTCCGCGTCGAACTGCCTCCGCCATGCACGCGCGCCGTCTCCGCGTCGAACTGCCTCCGCCATGCACGCGGGCCGTCTCCGCGTCGAACTGCCTCCGCCATGCACTCGCGCCGTCTCCGCGTCGAACTGCCTCAGCCAAGCACGCGCGCCGTCTCCGCGTCGAACTGCCTCCGCCATGCACGCGGGCCGTCTCCGCGTCGAACTGCCTCCGCCATGCACGCGCGCCGTCTCCGCGGAACTGCCTCCGCCATGCACGCGCGCCGTCTCCGCGTCGAACTGCCTCCGCCATGCACGCGGGCCGTCTCCGCGTCGAACTGCCTCCGCCATGCACGCGCGCCGTCTCCGCGTCGAACTGCCTCCGCCATGCACGCACGCCGTCTCCGCTTCGAACTGCCTCCGCCAAGCACGCGCGCCGTCTCCGCGTCGAACTGCCTCCGCCATGCACGCGCGCCGTCTCCGCGTCGAACTGCCTCCGCCATGCACGCGCGCCGTCTCCGCGTCGAACTGCCTCCGCCATTCACGCGCGCCGTCTCTGCGTCGAACTGCCTCCGCCATGCACGCGCGCCGTCTCCGCGTCGAACTGCCTCCGCCATTCACGCGCGCCGTCTCCGCGTCGAACCGCCATGCACGCGGGCCGTCTCCGCGTCGAACTGCCTCCGCCAAGCACGCGCGCCGTCTCCGCGTCGAACTGCCTCCGCCACGCACGCGCGCCGTCTCCGCGTCGAACTGCCTCCGCCATGCACGCGCGCCGTCTCCGCGTCGAACTGCCTCCGCCACGCACGCGCGCCGTCTCCGCGTCGAACTGCCTCCGCCACGCACGCGTGCCGTCTCCGCGTCGAACTGCCTCCGCCACGCACGCGCGTCGTCTCCGTGTCGAACTGCCTCCGCCAAGCACGCGCGCCGTCTCCGCGTCGAACTGCCTCCGCCATGCACGCGCTCCATCTCCGCGTCGAACTGCCTCCGCCAGGCACGCGCGTCGTCTCCGCGTCGAACTGCCTCCGCCATGCACGCGCGCCGTCTCCGCGTCGAACTGCTTCCGCCACGCACGCGCGCCGTCTCCGCGTCGAACTGCTTCTGCCATGCACGCGCCGTCTCCAAGTCGAATAGCAAACCCGCGTCGTCCTCGACCCCTCGTCGATTGTGTCACCAAGCGAACAGCGGTCAGCTGTTCTGCCGCTCTGAGTCCGTGCCGTGTAGCCACACTTCGTACTGCGCTGCCGGCTCACGTCCTCCTCTCCGAAGTTGACTTTAACTCGTCTCTCCGGTTCGCCCCCGCTGCCCAACACGTTGTCTTGATTATCTTCGCTGTTATATTCTTCTTCCCAGTTCTGGCACCACTTGTCCAGGAGGCCGAATGTGGGGAAGGATTCCACCAACCTGCAGCGAATAGTTATCACGACGTCCTTTGCCGTCCTTGGGATTCTTCTGCCGCTCCTTACAATATTCTGCTGTTAATACTTAGAAACTTCCTGACACCACTGCGATTTAGTCTGCCAGTATCAGAACTGGTTCGAATGTGGGGAAACCTTGCGGAAAAGAGTCAGTGCCGCGAACATCTAATTCCCATTTATCGTCCACAATGTTACATAAGATATGGCCGAGGAGCAGGTCCACTTTGCCTTCAAATAGTGGAAATTTCCCAGGCAGACGACTAAAGTTAAAGTTAGGCAGCGGGGGAACCGTGCGAGAGCTGAAGTGAATCCTACGATGTTTTCAAGCCAAGAGAACTCGCGAACCGCGCCAACCAGCCTCACAACCTCGGATTCGCATCAGCGAAGTTCGGAAATTGCCGATTCACGTCAGCGAATTCCGCGGCCGCAAAACAACCGGAGACCGGTCAGCACCCCGGCCTGCACCTCGCTTCATGAATTCAACTTTGAATAAAGTTAATAATTTTGAGCTCTCACAACACAGGTGACAAGAATAGGTTTCAAAATCCCTCATCTACTGGAGTGGGCGATAAAGGGTTTTATCAGGGAAGTGGGCTACAAAAGCTTGATTAGACCTTTGAATATGGTGGTGCAATATGAAACCCGCATTTTGAGTGTTAAGTACAAGAGTTTGAAGCGGTGCAATGGGAGCAGCTACAATTGTTTTGGATATTACATCATAACACAATCAGAAACCAAGATTATAAATTAGCTGGGTTGGGAGTCATTGGATCCAACATTTGATTTTGATTTCTTCCCAAATGAGTGAAACTTTTCTTCTTCTGTCGGTTAGGAAGTCAGGGATCGGAATAAAGTACCAAGGCAAGCACTGAATAATGAAAGTAGATGTGTAGAGAAGCTGTCAGTGGGGGAGGTGCTGGATGTCGGTAAATAGAATTTTTCGAAAATAAATCCATGTGTCATCTGACTTAGACTTGGATAGCAGATTAGTCATAGGAAATAGGATCAAATATCTTTGACAGTGACTGAAAATATCAATTAAGTTAGATACATGGCTTTCTTATTTAAATTTAAATTAGTTTGTAACTGAATCCAAAATAAAGGAGTTTAAATTATGTGATCCTCAGTTAAGGACAATCGACGCCAAAACAAATAGAAAGATTCACAAACATAGCATAGACACTCAGAGCTCTTCGATTTTTACAGATCATACTGCAGTAATAAAAAGAAACAAGATTGATAAAGGTAATTAAAATTTTAAATCAATATATCATACTGTCGTTCCGTGATCCCAAAATAGGAAACAATACAAAATTTTTGTCATAATTAAGTCATATGCAAAGGAGATTTCTCTCTTATGGCTGATTAATGTTGTGAAGTAGCAGTATTATGGCACTCATAATTGTTGAATTAAATTAGTTAATAACTCTTTAGACATATAAAATGAAATAAAAATCCGTACAGTAGCCAAGAGTTATGGTTTTAACTCCGAACACGTATAACACGTCTACTAACATTTCTTTGTAAATGGAAATAAATTTTCCAATCATTAGATGAGCGTGGCATGGATGCTTTAGCTGTTACTATGCACTACTTGCTGTAGGTGATATCAGTATCTAAACGAAATGTCACCGTCAGTTAGTTTTGGTACAAATTTGTTGGTTACTGGATCATGGCTCTTAAATTTGCTAATGAAGTAGAATTCTTAAGGTGCTATTCTTATCTTATATATAAAAATCAATGTTTGTGGGTTTGTTCGTCTTCTATGCATTCCTATACCATTTATCAGATTGCAATGAAACTTTGGAGAGTTTTCGAGTAAGAGTCTGCGAAGGTTCGTGTGAAAAAAAATTTCGAAAAAGTCACCCCCTATTCCCCATAACACCCCATAATTTAGGCAAAACCACATTTTTTATCCGATTTAGATAGGAATTTGTACACTTATACTTTAAAACAAACATAAAAATACTGCCTACGTACGGTTTCCGAATATTAATCCCCTCGCCCCCTTTCCACCCCCATAATTTTTTCACCCCATAATTTAGGCAAACCACATTTTTTATCCGATTTAGATAAGAATTTGTACACTTATACTTTAAAACAAACACAAAAATACCGCCTACGTATGGTTTCCGAATATTCATCCCCTCTCCCCCTTTCCACCCCCATTACGTTTTTACCCCATAATTTAGGCAAACCACATTTTTTATCCGATTTAGATAAGAATTTGTACATTTATACTTTAAAAAAGAAAGAGAAATACTGTACACATTAATTTCACAAAAACCCAATCCCTCTCCTCTCTTTCCACCACCTTAATTAGCCCCTCTTCCCCATAACACCCCATAATTTAAACAAACCCGCAAACTGTTCGTCCGATTATGGTGAAGCTTTGGTGAGTTGTCGATGGGATGACAGAGAAGGTTCCTGTCAAAAAAAATTTAAAAAACCCACCCCTCCTCTCCATAATTTAGACAAAACCACATATTTCATCAGATTTCAATGGGAATTTGCACACTTATACTTTGAAACAAACAGAAAAATACTACCTGCATATGTTTTCCAAAGCGCATCCCCTCTCACCCTTTCCAACTGAAAATAAATGAAACAGCAGTTTAAAATTTATATGTAAATATTTTTTCATTTAATCTATGTGCCTACTCAAGTCCAGCAATAGTGAAACATTGCTGGGTAAGCTAGTTTAATAATAATAATAATATTTATAGTATTTAATTAAATTGTGATGGAATTCATGCTCCGGTGGCAATTTCCCTAAACACCAATCTTCGCCCTCTCGTTCACCAACCTACATTTGCCCTTTGCAAATTTTAGCTTTAAATTCTTTCAACGTTTTTAGTAAATTATTCATCATTTCTCTTTGTAACTTATTCCATTCCCTGACAACCTTACCTAAAAAAGAGAATCTACCTACACCCTTGTGCCTGAAATCGAGTGCCAGCTTGTGGTCATTGTCATCTTTTCCCTTCCAAGCATTACTTTTAATTCTTACACCAATATCTTTCCATGCCTCATCACCAATATACGGCTTGCACACTCCCATCACCTTCTTCACCCTCCTCCTGTATTCCAATGAATCCCATTCCAGCTCTTTTATCATATCTGTTAGTGATTGCATTCTGCGGTAATTTCCAGAAACAAATCTAGCAGCCCTTTTTTGCACTCTCTCCAAAACCTGTATTTGAGACTCAACCACACTACACTACCACATTCAAGCAGTGGTCAGACCAAAGTTTTGTAACCCAATTCTTTTACTTCTCTTGTGCATCCCCTCATCACTCTCTTCAACAAGAGCAGAATTTTGAAAGCTTTTCCTACGCAGCCAGATAGATCATTTCATAAAACCAATGGTATCATGTAACCAAGGTTTGTTCATTCTCTGCTTCCTGATGTGGAGCATGTGTAATTACACTACTACAATGTAACTTCTTATACAAAAGTATATAGAGCACATAAAATTATTGAGTAAATGATTTAATTTTAAGAAGTATACAGAAACTATTCCAAAAGTTGTAATGACTATACAATTTCCTCGGTCTCATCCCAGATGACAATGAAGTTAGGATCTGCTTCTAAAAAGCAAATGCTGAGCGTGGTTGGTGAGTGGTAACACTCTGGCCTTGCATTCGGGAGGATGCTGGTTCGAATCCTCACCCGGCCATCAATTCCATTGTTCCCACAAATTACCCCTGGCGAATGACAAGGTGGTGGTTGCTTCAAAAAGTTATGGCTGATTTATTTCCCGTTCCTTGCCCCCCCCCCCCCCATTCCTTTTCCACCTACAATGACCTTGACGAGGCATCCTGCTTTTAGTAAAAGAAAGGCAAGACTCGACAAGAGACAAATACAGATTCATCTGATGGACAGATGTGTGTCCACTGAATGAATTTATGGATCTCCGTGTTTTCAGTGTGGTACCCATGAAATCTTATAACAAATGGCAAATGGATTTAAGTATCCGAGTAGAATGGTTAGTTAGTGTAGTGAATGGAGTTGTTCGCTTGGCTAAGAGTTACATATTTGTTAATTATGAAATGAGGGTGGCAAGTTGCATGTTAAGAAACCAGACGGAGGGATTGGCCGAGGATTTAGAGCACTGATAGTTAAAAAAAAGTGCGTACTGGTCGAGCAAAGTAGGACAGATGACAGCATTGATTGGCCACATCATTGGTCTACCATTTGCCACTTCACTTTAGGACCGTAGTGGGAGGTTATGTAAAAACCTCTGCATGGGTGTCGAAGAGTGTCTTGTCTTCATCATTTAGTCACAACCAGTAAAAGCCATAGCAGAGGGAAAGCAGACGGCGAGCTGCCCTCCGGCAGCTGTGGCTTCGGGGTGGTGTCACATATGAAGAAGATTTTTTTTTTTTTTTTATTTTTATTTTTTAATGGCTTTCGGCATCTTAGGCCACACAGCCAGCCTGATGGTTTTTTTTTCAATTAATTAGACAAATCACAGGACGGACATGACATTCACAGACACAACACTTATACACCCATGCCCGCGGCCGGACTCGAACCGGCGACCTTCGGCACGTGGAGCTAGCACTCTAGCCCCTACGCTACCGAGGCCGGCATATGAAGAAGATGGACAGCGCCTAACAGGTTGGCTCTACTGTAGGGTATGGTTGGATTCGGAAATCCATCATTGAATCATAGATAGGGAGCTAGGGTCCTCCACATTGTCTATAGCCGGGGCATATACAATATCTGAGCTAGATAATTATCCGCAGTCGCTCTTGCCGCTCTCAAGCAAAGGTCACACTCACACAGTCATAATATAATGAATGTATTTTCAATAATCAACTATGTCAGAGCAGGATGAAGGAAGGTAGCACAACAGCACCTTACATTATAATCAGTATTCAGCATAACACTTGTATATTTTGTCTTGTCAACGTCGTGAGAGGTAAGAAAAGACAGAGGGCAAAGAACGGAAGGGAATTCGGCATTGGTTTTTCTTTCTCAAGGAACCATTCTGACGTTTGGATGGAGTTATTTGGGGAACCCACGGAAAATCAAAATCAAAATGGATGGATGGGGATTCGAACCCATGCCCTCCAGATGCGAGGCCAGAGCTTTACCAGGCACCCATCACACTTGGTAAGTGTAAGGAGGTGTGATTTTCAATAGCGAATGAGGAACGTGTTTTTTGTGAAATAACTTTGTTAACCGTTAGGAAATAGGAGTTTGTTATTAAAAAGTTAGTTAGGTATTGGCTAATATGTATTGAGTACTTGAAGATGTGATATGGAGTCTGGTGTGATCATCTGAAGTGAGCGGTTTACATTATCAGTTCTGATGTACGATGCCCTGCACTGGCATTTGTGCACAGCTACTCCATTCAGTAGCGCATTATTGTTACTGTGGACTTGAAGATGCTGTACCAAGATCTAAAACTACACACAATGGATGGTTACAAGGCTTACACACACACAACAGATGATTACAAGGCATGCAAATCGTAGCATACTCATTTTTACTCCTTGAACACTAATGCTACATTCAAACCTTTATTTCACTTCCTTATTGCTTCTTCTACACACAAGCTGAATATTACTGGGGATAGACTACAACCTTGTCTCACACCTTTTTCAATGATGCGTCTCATGATTTTCTACTTTTATTATAGCTACTAGATTCTTATAAAAATTATAAAATATTCTTGTATCTCGGAGATTTTAGGTCCAATTTCTTTAAAAATTTTGTCCCACCTAAAATTATCAAAAGCCTTTTCAAAATAACAAACACCCAAAAAATATCTTTGTTTTTCTTGATCCGCCCTTCAAATATTAGTCTCAAGGCCAGAATTGCTTCCCTTACACTGCAGTTTTTCCTAAACCCAAACTGATCTCTCCTACTATAGCTTCTACTAAACTTTCCATTCTTCTGTATATTATTTTGCTAAGTAATTTTGAAGCATGTCATGTTATACTTATAGTGTGATAATTCTCACATGTGTCAGCTTGTGCTTTCTTTGGAATCATACTTTTATAAAAATCAGTGGGATTATATCCTGTTTCATAACTTGTTGAAATAAGTTTGTATAATATTTGTTTTCTCCTAGGGATTTGCAGGAATCTCATCAATTCCAACTGCCTTATTTGATTTGAAATTATTCAAAGCTCTATCAATTTATCTCCTCAAAACAGGATCATCTAGATCATTAACGACGACATCAACTTCTTTTTCCAATACACTGTTGTTCATCTCTATCATACACTTGCTCTATATATTCCTTCCATCAGTTATCTATAACTTCTGAACTTAGAAGATGTTTCCTGTAAGCAGCTTTAATGTTTATCCCTCTTTTCTTCATTTCTCCGAAATTCTGTTCAGTCTTCCCATATGCCACATCTACTTTACTCACAATAATTCCCTTTTCTACTTCTTCACACTTTCTTTTGCTTCTTTGCATTTCCTGTATATTTGATTTCGAAATTGTCTTTATTGCTCTCTTCCTGATTCATACTGAGCAACGTCTTAGCAATTAAAACTGCAAAATATGTATGTATGTATGTTTTATTGCATAAACTACAGAGAACATCTGTAGCATTACAAAGACATTAAACATTAATATGTCAATGAATTATAAACATTCCAGTTTTACTTTATATTAGCTGCTATTTCATAAAAGTCTTCAATTTTATATAAACAGTTATCAATAAGTAATTTTTATATTGCATTCCTGAACATTTCCTTTGGAGGTGATCTTATTCTCATTGGTATGGCATTAAAAAGCTTGATTGATTCATAGTAGAAAGTTTTTTTGTGTGCTTCTGTATCCACACCTGAAGAAACCTATGTTATCCTTATTCGTAGTACTATAAGTATGACTCGTACCCACCACTTCATATTTCTCATAGTTTTCCTTCATATATATTAAGCACTGAAAGGTAAATATAGCTGGTAGAGTCATTATTCCAAGATGAAGAAAAATATTTTTACAGTGACTAAGAGAAGGAAGATTACCTATAATTCTCAGTGCTTTTTTCTGAAGTGTGAATAACCTTAGAGCAGAAGACTGATGTCCCCACAGTAATGCCCCATATGATAAATGACTATGAATTTCAGCATAATAAACCATTCTCAATACATCTTTGCTTACCCTAGACTTCAGTCTTCTTAACATTTATATCCTTTGGCACAGTTTAGAGGCTGTTGCTTGTATATGCTTATTTCAACTTAAAAAGCAGTCTATTGAGAATCCAAGAAACTTAACATACCTAACACCATTTATGTGGTTGATTTCATCCTTAATATAACTTATTTCTATATTATGTATTTTATCCCTATTTAGACACAGTAGATTAGCAGTACACCAGTCCTCGACAATTCGAGAAACTTTATCAATTACTGAATTCATAAGTTCAGAGGAATTTGCATTAAATCTTACATTCAGATCATCAGCAAAGAGATAACTATCAGCACATGGATCTAAGATTTTGTAGGTAAATCATTAATATATATGATAAAAAGTAACGGGCCTTGAATTGAACCCTGAGGTATCCCATGACTCACTGGTAAGTAATCTGATTAACATCTATTCCACGCAACTTTCTGATACCTACCACACAAGTAAGACTGAATCCAAGTAAGGCATTTTCTTGAAAACCGTAATACCTTAGCTTATCACTATGAGAGACAGTGTCATACACTTTTGATAAGTCATACAGTCTGGTTGCCACAGGATTCTTTTTATCAACATTGTTCAAGCAGTTGCTTATAAATGAAATGGCAGCTCTAACAGTTCCTAATCCAGAATGAAAACCAAATTGAGATTCACTAAGAAGATTATTTTGTTCAAAGTAATCAATAATTTGCTTATACTCCCAAGACTTTCGAAATCACTGGTACAATAAATAGTAATTGGTTTGTAGCTGTTTAAATCCAATTTTTCACCTTTTTTGTTTGCCGGAATCACTTTTATCATTTTGATATCAGCTGGAAGATCATTATTCAAAATGCAAGTGTTAACAAGATTAGTTATGGCTTCTTGGACCAATGTGGATCCCATCTTTATGAAAAATGGACTTAGTCCATATACATGTGGGTACTTACTGCTTTTGATATTAGACATTACATCACCCATATCTTCTGTTTTGACCAACTTAAAACTAAAGTTACTCTGAGGTCTTGGTAACTTTCTTAAATAATTTTCAGAGCTCAAAAGATGCGGTTGTGAAGCTACCTGATCTACTATATCTTGTACTTTATCAATAAAGAATGAGTTAAAATAAAAAACTGACAAGTTACTATCAATATTCATCTTTTTCCCACTCCCTTGAGTTTCTCTTCTTATTATATCCCACATGACGCTACACTTATTAGGGGTTTTGTTTATATACTCATCAATCTTTTTCTTTACAGTTCATATACTGGTTCTTGATTTCAACATATCCTTAAATAGTTGTCCTTAAATAGTTTCCTTTCAAAATGTCAATTTCCTTACTTCTAACCTTCATTGGCTTAAGCAGAGTTGATTTCTTTGGCGAATTTCTGAATGGAAAAGCAAAGTCAACTAAACTAATAATTTTAGATAACAAGATCTGGGATTTTTAAGCTGCAGTGTTACAAACATACATGTGATGCCAATCAGTGTTAGAAAGGGCTTGAATAGACTTAGATTCAGTAAGATCATTAATTATTATCATTTTATTGAAGTTTTTATCTCTCTACAATGGATAAGTACCTTTACTTATTGCAGACAATGCTATAATGGCCCAGATATCTGATCCCACTAAGTTCATAACTCAGCAGTTTAATACTTATCTCTCAACGGTCACAATGTTGTCAATAAAACTACCACCATCTTGCTTAGTCCTAGATATTTCAGTTTTAGCTAGAGATATATTGAATGATTCAAACTGATTATTTATTTTTATTAATTTATTTATTTTCCATATGCAACATAGCCCAGCACCTAGTATCTAATCTGGGCCCTTATTTCCATTATTTAACATGTACATATATTTTATCCTATATATATATATATATGTACATATATAAAACGTATTAATATATAAACAATGAATCCAAGAAAGTTTTGATTAAATTTCCAATATGTATCACATCTACTGTTATTAAACAGAATGGGCACCACACTACTACATCTACTACTACTACTACTACTACTGCTATTGTCCCTAATATTACTACTAACATTACTACTACTACTACTAATATTATTGCTACTACTACTAATACTACTATTACCACCACCAATTGTCACAGCTGCACTTCGGTCCACTAGTGTTCATTTTTCTTGGTGTTGAGTGCACTCCGAAAGTAGAGTCTCCTGGAACCGGCAGCAAAGTCAGCCGCCCCGGCCATCAAGAGTTGACCTCCTGGAATACCAAGACGGCCCCAGCTGTCACTCAGAAGATGACCTCTCTGGAGCAAACTGAAGTTCCTGCGATGATTGATGTTGCTCATTACCTTCCGTTCTTTATTATTTTTGATGAAACCACGTCTACCTGATTTATAACATGAAATGTCTAGTTATACCACGTTATTAAATTAGAATAAAATAATGAGATACATTAATTCATAAGTTAATTTGCAAAATTAATCCCGGATAGGTGCCAAGAATGGAAGTGTTCTCTATCCTAGAGAAGTGACATTCCAATTCTGAAATACTTTCAATTAAAGCAATTGTACTTTTAAAATTATCAAGAAAAACGCATATCTTCATCTTATCAAATGATATACTGATACGTTGGAAAGGAAGTTATTGAAAACAGGGTTTACAACACCTATTATTTTCAAATATAAAATTGATTGGTTTATTGAACAGAACTGAATATTAAAAGTTTCTTTTGAACAATTTAGAGCATGATTCTCATCTCAGAGCGTTGCCTAGGTTTGAATGACGCAAGAGTGTCTATACATCGTCGGCGTTCTTTACCGTAGCAGATGACGTGCACATAAAACAGAGTCTCATAGACCCTGTTGATCAGCTCGGCGAAGGTCACTTGGCGAGGTAGCTCCCCGCAGGTCGGCAATCTCCCGTGGTGCGCCGGTGTTGATCGTTTGCTGGCCAGAAACAGAATGTCGTCTCTCCTGCTTGTTCGCTCCATTCAAAACTTGCAGGCTCACGGGTTTTAGCAGACGCGGGAAATTTCAGCGAGTCGCAGCGTTTGGCGGGTCGTCCACGATCTCCATTGGCGCTCCTCATGCAAAATAAAAAACTTATGGTTTTAGACCCGTATTCCAAATGCCTTCACTGTGCGGAAACTTGTGTGGACATAACCCAGTGGGAGCCAGCGGTATTTAAAATACTTCTTACATATACTATCTTATAACTTGCCAATTATCTTCATAAATCTTACTTTATAATACATGCTGTACAACATCAATATTAGTTCTTGATCTAAATAAGAAGAAACTAACTTATAGAATAATACAAAATTTACATTTATAAACATTCTTGCAAATTTTTAACATAAATTTTATATAGATAATTATTCTTGCAATCATATTAACTAGCACTGCATTATCGACAGTGTCATGCCTTCATGAACAACTACGATCTATTTACTAACATGTCCAATGATTTTTGACCACCACTACCTAAGAATTAAACTTCATCGATCTCCATTACAATGATTCTAATGATTATTTATTAATTCACCTTTTCATCACAAAATAATCCTAACAGTTATATTTGTCTAATCAACACATGACATTAACTAGCATTTTAAATCCTAATGCTTGTAATTAATTACAAAATTTTATTACAGCCTCCATTTTTAACAACCTCTGTTGAAGTCATTTCCCAGATTGGTATCTTTTTCCATTTATTTATTTAAGATAGATTACTAATTTATTGAATGTTTGCCATTAACAGCGTCTCTGGTCAACTTTGCCAGGCCAGCCGACTGGATTAAACAAACCCCACCTGTTTCCACAAACGCTTTCACTTTCAAAGGGGCAGGTATAAGAGACAGTCTCACAATCGCTACCTGTTCTCAGCCAAGCGAAGGGTCGCCTCCCCTATTATGGTGTTTGGACAAAAGGTTACAGCTGTCTGCCGCTCGGTTCCCAGCTATACTCGCTAAGTTTGACAATCAACTTTAGCGCTAACTTGTCAAACGATCTCTTAAAATCGTTTATTTCAATAATATTAAGAATCATAATTAATCCTCAACATCTTCCGCAGTGATAGGTTTATTCACAACGGTAATTAGAGAATATTTCCTACGATTATATCATATTGTTAATTTTTATTACTACTTTTTATAAGCACTTGTAACCATAGACTTAAAGGTAATGACATATTTCTAGCGGCAACCAACATTTTCATACTTCTTAATTAAATCTTCTTCCCTGTATTCGAAAATTTATTGTTTTACACCATATCCTCTGATTCTATACGCAGTAATTTATTTTAATCACGGTTTCATCAGTATTTCTTGTTTCTTATCGTATCATAGTTCACCCAACACTTTATTTTTAATCAACAAACGATTACGTCCTTAGCCATTGCTCTTTAAATAACTTCGTGTCATTAGTGTTTCATCTATTCATGGTTTCGACTTTCCTCTTCTTGAAATTATTAGCGTGTTGTAACAATCCCTACTCTCATTAAGTACATGTTCTTTCTAGCTTAGACTACTAAGTTCGATGACTATCTGTCACCCTCTAAACTTAAACTGACGATTTCTTTCGTCATTATAATAATATTGGCCGATACCTTCTTTGGTTTCACGGTCCGCAATATTTTTGTTTCTTCTTTATAAACTCTTCATAGACGATGATTTCTTGATCTACATTTAACGAACTTTATCTACTCTGCGCTATCGTGAACACGTCATTACTTTCTGCTCTTAATATTTTAACACATCAACACACTGCTAATATTTATTCTTCTCAAAGGTCAAACTCCCACCAATTTTAATCCACTACTCAATGACACAGAATATTAATGAATTTACAATCGTCGTGAATATTTTGGCAAACCCGTCTCGAAATGAAACCGTAATCAAACACGATCTTTCTCCGAGGATTATTATTATTATTTTTCATAATAGCTTTTGCTGCGTATGGAAGTTTTATATTAATAAACAATCAACATTTCATTTTTCACTCTAGGGTTGTATTATTATTGTTGCCGCTCGTCATAGGTTTGAAATGTTTTCTACAAACAAACTATAATGTCATTCTTAGACTAAGATATCTTTACTTTATCAATTTAAAATTACCTCTACGGATTCTTAGTTAGCAGGACAAAATTTTAAAATTACGTCATCTATACTGCATTTATATTTCACTTACAACCTAACCAATATCTAGCACGGTCATTTACATAAATCTGGGATTTCAAAACTGGCTATGTCATCTTTTTAATATTTCAAATGGCCATGTAATCTTTGAATCCATTTTTCGCAATCAAAATTTGTGCTCTCACGCACATCGATACTAAAAATCATTCGATGCATCAAACATATCTGTTCATCGACGATCAACGATCTGTTACGGTTTTGTTGGTCACTTGTTATCTCTATGTCTACACAAGCATTCTGGCGAAACATATGTTCTGGCACTGGAGTCGTCACGGGAATTCCTTTTAGCTCTCTGTGAAAGGCCTGTTGGGTCGTTAGACCAGACCCCCAGCGGTGTTCTACCTGGAGTATATCGCAACAGTTACCGTTCCGTCGGATATGCGAAGTGTTAAAATCTCCTCCCATCACGCCAAATGTTCCTTGCACTTGCAAAAATTTTACATATTTCAAATATCCTCTTTCACCATATCCATATAACCATGGTATCATTTTTATAATTTTTCCTTTTCCTGGTTTGGGTGCGATAGGTGCGGTAGCGCACAGCTCTTGCCTGATGGACTTGATTTCCTCAACCATCCTGATTTTGGTCAATTCGGTTATTGAAAATGCAAAACTGTGCTCATCACACACGCGGTCTTCCTGTTTCCTCTCAGTTTCAACCAATTTTCTGCCTGGCTCTATTGTGCGCACATCAGATTTAGATTCTCTATCCATATCTCTGGTTCCTATTTCTTTAGAACTTTCCTCTTCAGTCATTTGATTTTCTTGTAGAGTTATACTTATTCCATCCAGACCATTACCATCACTTTTCAAGCCATCAACTTCCGACATTTCTTTTCGCATATCAACTTTAAATTGTTACATTATTTCAACCTGTTTTTTTCCGAAGGCATCCAATTTTGTGTCAAATTTTTCATTTATTTCGTTCATTTGCTATTTAGATTTTTCTTGCTGTTCGCTAAGAGCAGTAAATTTTTCATTCATTTCCGCTCTATGGGCATCAATTTTTTCGATCATTTGGTGTATCAATTCCAAAATCTGGCCAGAAATAGCTAAATCATTTAAAGGTGGTGATCGAATTTTGTCCTGCTTGCTTTGCAATGGGTTTGTTGACTCGTCCCTGGAATCATTGATGGCAGCGCAAACTATATTACCCGCTTCACTAGGAGTTTGTTCAAAATTCACGATCGCGGAGTTATCTATCAAATTCGCGTGATTTCCTTCCATCGCTACGTGAAGATTTCCTAATTCCGTTTGATTCAAACTTTGTGCCATTTTAATAAACTTTCCACTCCGGAGCAGCATTCAATTTAACTTTTAGCGATCGCATTTGAAATCAGTGTTAATTTAGAGAATCGTTTACGCCATAAAAGTTAGTCCAACCTCCTTTAAATTATATTTACGACCCCCGTAATTCAATCTCCACGAACACTCCGCGAATACCACAAGGAAAATAAAATAGACAACTTTAACAAGCTTCTGGATCATCAGAATCAATAGAAATTTCGATCACACAACGGTATCAAAGAAAATGAACCGAGACCAGCCTTCGCATTTCCCGCAAGACATTAAAAACTCAATCACAGAATTTACCTTTGCGCACATAGATCTCGTATTATTAGCATTTGGAATTTGTTTCAATAAAACCAATTAGAAAAAAATTCAGCATAAGGCGAGGTCTTAGTGATCATACGGAGAGAAATCAAACCAAAATAGATGTAAGCCCGCTTTAATTTAAAATCAACCATCAACTTAAAAACACATAAGTGCAGTAACACTTCTTGTGACATATGATTTCCAGCACACGTAATTTTACTCCCGATATCACAGGTAAATCAAAATGAATATTCTGTCGACACGTCAGCACGCTTAAAACACGAATAAGCAAGATACGAAAAAGATAAAAAGTAATAGCCGTCCCAGAAGACATTCAAAAATCAAACATGTCGTTTTTCAACGCTGAATCGACGAAACAATCTTACCATTACACACCAGTCTCGAGAAATCGTCTCAACAGATCCATTACCATTCACTACCAAAATTCGACAAAACCAAAACAATCAAAAGAAAACAAAAAATCATATTTCAACAACAAAACAACATATCTAATGAAAGACAATAATCTCATCATATTTCTACCATTGACAAACAAAATCATTTTTCAACGTTGATTTGAACATGTATCAACACAATACATCATATAGTATGATTTTCAAACTGCATCAATCTCCGTTGCAGGACTAAAATAAAACAATTCACATGCTATAGCATTAACATATCACATATAACATCAAATAAAATTTTCTGCTGGCTCATCTGGTTTCCATTGACATAAAATTTCACCATTTATTTAATATCAATACTTCATACAAACTCTTGCAATCATTCATATTTCGATAGCCCTACGTTAAAGGGTGCCATGTTGTAACGTCTGGTTTTACGACGTTACTAAAATTAGAATAAAATAATGAGATACATTAATTAATAAGTTAATTGGCAAAATTAATCCCGGGTAGGTGCCAAGAATGGAAGTGTTCTCTACCCGAGAGAAGCGACATTCCAATTGTGAAATACTTTTAATAAAAGCAATTGTACTTTTAAAATTACCAATAAAAACAAATATCTTCATCTTATCAAATGATATACTGATACATTGGAAAGGAAATGATTGAATACAGGGTTTACAATACCTATTATTTTCTTTAAATATAAACTTGATTGGTTTATTGAACAGAACTGAATATTAAAAGTTTCTTTTGAACAATTTAGAGCATGATTCTCATCTCAGAGCGTTGCCTAGAGTTGAATGACGCAAGAGTGTCTATACATCGTCGGCGTTCTCTACCGTAGCAGATGACGTGCACGTAAAACAGAGTCTCATAGTCCCTGTTGATCAGCTGGGCGAAGGTCACTTGGCGAGGTAGCTCCCCGCAGGTCGGCAATCTCCCGTGGTGCGCCGGTGTGGATCGTTTGCTGGCCAGAAACAGAATGTCGTCTATCCCGCTTGTTCGCTCCGTTCAAAACATGCAGGCTCCCGAGTTTTAGCAGACGCGGGAAATTTCAGCGAGTCGCAGCGTTTGGCGGGTCGTCCACTATCTCCATTGGCGCTCCTCATGCAACATAAAAAACTTATGGTTTCTAAAAGTTCGTAACACAGTAACAGAGGTGTTCCGCAACCTGACTTTTTCTCCAAAGCATCGTTTCTCTAGTTTCAACTTTCTACTGTACCAGGAAATCCTCATTTCGTCCTGAATGCGTAAAGTTTTTAACCTTACAGCCTGCCATAAATCGTTCGGTCTTTCAGCGCAGGTATGAGTCACCTGGCTCTCGCTGATGCCAAAGAAACGAGGAATTCACGCGCATACATTTCCCGTCACCAAGGGACATTACAAACGTATCCTACAATGTTCGAATAATTATCAGTACGAGAAATTAATTTTACAGTTACTATTCTATACTCACTTATTGCTAACTACAAACATTATAATCTTGCCTGGTCTTATTTCCAATATGTGGTGACCAAAAATGCTTTATATATTCGTTAATACTTCAAGCGTCTATACACAATCTGTCTCCATTTTCCCAATTAGTATTATTACTATTCGCTCGATACTTCCAGCAGTGCTGTTCATTTCCGATCGGCAATCAGCTTGGTTTTCTGTTTGTTGTATATGTCTCAGCCGAACATGTGTTCCGGAGCCAGCATGGTATACCGAAATTTTTTTGTGCCAGATCGACCCAACCTTCCAGCTGTGAGGTCAGACACCCTCACACATTTGTTTTTCGGCAAGGTTGTCAGCCTCTGAAACTTTCCCATTATTCCGGCAAATGTTTTATTTACCTTTATTTACTTGACATGCCTAACGGATCTTCGCTTGTCGCATATACTTGATCGATGCTGTATTCTTCTGTTTCTTCAAGTCACTTGGTTAATTTGTGTCTGCCGCTGAGTAATATCGTTTCAAGTTCCTTGTGTTCTGAATACCGATGTTTTTATCTGCTCCCTCTGGGACAAACGCATTCGCTCCCAACGATTTCTTTATCGTGTATGGGCCATGGTAAATGTGAATGAATTTTGAAATCTTTTTCTCACAGCATCCGAGGGTTTTACATTCTTTAATAACACCTTTTCCCCTACATTGAACTTTTGCGTCTTCCTCCGATCTGCTCGCTCCTTCCTCTTGGTAGCCTTCTCCATTATATACTCTACTTTTTCCTACCTTTGGCTCCAATCTTCCGTCGCGTCGCTCACTGGAGGTTTGACAATGTGTTCTATTAACGTCTTTTGTTTCCTCTTGAAGTGAATGTCGGCTGGTTGACAATTTGTAGAGCAATGAAAGGCCTCGTTAAAATACCTTTCAATCGTGGGGAGATGTTTCACCCACGACGCATGATTTTCGCCAACTAACACCCTGAAATATACCCCTAATTGTTTCATATATCTCTCACTTAAATTTGATTCAGGACTGCGTACTGCGCTTCTGATCGGTTTAATTCCCACCGCTTGGAGGCCTTCCGACCTTCGTTTTGTTTTAAAAATGGTTGCATTGTCGGTCAGTGCTTTTCCAATTTTTCCACATTCAGGAACGTATCGTTTTATTATGATATCTAGCAGACTTTCGTGGTGGTTTTCGTAGTTGCATACAATTTCACAAATTTGGAAAACGCATCAACGATTGTTGTTGTTGTTGTTGTTATTGGTGTTTTAGGGCGCGTCGACATCGGGGTCATTAGCGCCCTAACAATAACCGGCTATTACTGTGGCTTTAAAATGTACTAAAATACTGTCTGCATGGTCGACTGTAAAGGGGTCGGCCATACAGACAGCAAATAAGATAAATCATAAGATCACAAGTGGCTTTAAAAGAGCCACCAGTACTTCAGACCGCACGCCACCTAAATGGCTGTAAAGGGGCCAAGAATGTTAAAAAGAGAATTAAAAACACTACACGTCTCGCTGGCTGTATAGTGGCCAGCGAGACATGAATCATAACAATATAAAAAAATAATAACAATTCGCATGCATGGGTGGCTGTAAAGAGGCCACCCATCCATCTTAAAACTAGGCCGATCTGCCTAAAATTTTAGGCGCTAGGCCGGCCAAAACACAAAATTTTAAAACCCTCGCCACGTTGCTGGTCTCATTGTTTAAAATGAGGGACAGATCGTTGGCCAAGCCAACATCTGCCCTCAAGTCTAAAAATAAAACACATTCGGTTAAAATGTGGCGTACCGTCAAAGGTACGCCACATGCATCACACTCCGGAGGGTCCTCTCGGCGGAGAAGAAAGCTGTGCGTCAGAGGACAGTGCCCTATTCGGAGGCGAGTAAGGAGAACCTCATCCCTCCTCGCCCGCTGGAAGGAGCTGCTCCACGGCTGAACGGTCGGTTTGACCAGCCGGAGCTTATTATGCTCTGCCTCTGCCAGATGTCGGAAACATATCTTTTCACCGCCGAGGCAAGGTCAGACTTTGGGACCGGATCAAAGTCAATTCTGACCTTGTTGCAGGCTAACTTGGCAGCTTCATCAGCTGCCTCGTTCCCCCTGATTCCCACATGACCAGGTACCCAGCAGAATATGACCTCCTTTCCAGAAGATTGGAGGGATCGGAGGGTGTCCTGTATGTCCTGGACAAGACGACCTGCTGGGTACATGCTTCCCATGGCCTGGATACAGCTGAGGGAATCACAGCATATGATGTACTTCATACTGCGACTTACTTTCATATGCTGGAGCGACTTTAACAAAGCGTAACACTCTGCAGTGTACACGCTGCAACAGCTATTTAGTTTGTAATTATAAGTCGCTCGAGGGAACACTACAGAGCAGCCAACTCCGTTAGCCTGCTTAGACCCATCCGTGTATACCGGGGTAAAATCGCGAAACTGATTTAAAACATGACTGAAGGTACGGGTAAAAACATTGTCGGCGGTACACAGCTTGTTGTACCGCGACAATTCTAAAACTGTTCTGGGCCTCTTCAAAAGCCAGGGAGGAGATTTACTCCAACCCTGGTGATAAAAAGAGGGCATCTGAAATCCATATTCCTCCAATATAGCCTTTGTACGGTAGCTGAACGGTTTAGTTGCTCTTTGACGGTTGGTATATAGCCGCTCAAAGTTGGGATGAATAACTACGTCGTACATGGGACTGCCAGGAGTTGTGGCAATATGTATATAGTGTCGCACCATGAGGAGACGCCGGCGGATGGAAAGCGGCGGCTCGCCAGACTCAGCACAAATGCTGGGTATCGGACTGGTGCGGTATGCACCTGTGGCGAGACGAATTCCTGCATGGTGGACACTATCCAGAATACGGAGGTAGCTGTCGCGTGCCGAACCGTAGACAATGCAACCGTACTCCAACCGCGACCGTACAAAGGCTCTATAAAACTGTAGCAGGCAGGAGCGGTCAGCGCCCCACGACCTGCCACACAGACACTTCAAAACATTAAGCGCTTTCAAGGCTCTGGCTTTAACATCTTTAAGATGTGGCAGCCAAGTAAGCCGAGTGTCAAAAGTGAGGCCCAGAAACCGAACCGTTTCGCTAAAACTTAAAACGGTGTTCCTCGAGGTGAGATGAGGCTCTGCTAAAACACTTCTACTGCGGCTAAAAAGCACACACCGGGTTTTCTCAGCAGAGAAACGAAATCCGGTGTGTGCTGACCATTCATCCAGCCTGTTCAGCGTGAGCTGCAGCTACCGCTCAGCGCTTCTCAGGTTAGACGATGCAATAAAAATTAAAAAGTCGTCAACGTATAAGGAGAACCGGATGGGCCTCCTTATAACAGTTGAGATGCTATTAATTGCTATGGCAAAAAGAGTCACACTTAAAACTGATCCTTGAGGAACACCGTTTTCCTGAATAAAAATGTCGGACACTTCCCTACCGACTCGGTACCGGAAGCAACGTCGCGATAAAAATGATTTTAAAAAACGGGGTAGATTTCTCCTAAATCCCCATTCATATAACTGTCTTAAAATAACATGTCGCCAGGTAGTATCATATGCCTTTTCGATATCAAAAAATATACCGACTAGGTGTTGGCTGCGGATGAAAGCGTCTTGAATTGCCGCTTCCAGTAGGATCAGGTTATCCGTGGTGGAATGGAACTTCCTGAATCCACACTGAAAACGGGTCAGCAGCTTATGGGACTCAAGACACCAAACGAGGCGGCGGTTCACCATCCGCTCTAGTGTCTTCCCAACGCAGCTCGTTAAGGCGATGCTGCGATAACTACCTGGCAACAACTTGTCTTTTCCTGGTTTTAAAATCGGGATTAACGTTGCTTCTTTCCACGAGTCGGGGAAGTGTCCTCCGATCCAAGCATCATTGAAAATACCCAGGAGGTACTCTTTAGCATCTTCACTAAGATGCCTCAGCATCTGGTACTGGATCTGGTCAGGCCCTGGCGCAGAGTCCTTGGCGCTGTTTAGAGCTGACTCCAGCTCCCAAGATGAAAATGGGCTGTTGTATTGCTGCAAATCAGACGAGTCGAAGCAAAAGACTTTCCTCTCAGCAGATATTCTTCGTTGCTGGACCTGGTGGTCCAATCCGGCAGACGAAGTGATGGCAGCGAAGTGCTCTGCCATCAGCTGCGCTATGCTTCGCTCGTCGGTGACTACACGCCCATGATCCAGTAATCCAGATACTGGTGGTCGAGAGTACCTCCCAGATATACGGCGGATTGACTCCCATACTTTTGATGACGATGTGGAACGATTAATGGTGCTCACAAAGGTCTGCCATGATCTTCTTTTGCTCTCCTTAATAATACGACGCGACTTGGCTCTAGCAATTCGGAACGCTGCGAGGTTGTCTGGTGTCGGATGCAACCTAAACCGAAGCAGGGCCCGTCTGCGACCCTGTATAGCGGAACGACATTCGTCGTTCCACCAGGGGACGCGCGTTCTGCGCAGCGTTCCAGAGCCGCCAGGAATGGAGATATCAGCTGCCCGGTGAATCACATCTGTAAGATGTTTCACCTTTTCTTCAATGTTCAGGCGATTCTCAAAAATGACTGACCGGCTATAAAGCTGCCAGTCAGCTTTGCTGATATTCCATCTGCGTGTCGTAATGTTTTCGCGACGTTCAGTCTCAACGTGCAACCAAATTGGGAAGTGGTCGCTTCCATGGAGGTCACGATCCACCTCACAGCGCACGGAGTCCACAATTGAAGGAGAGCAAAGAGAAAGATCAATGGCAGAGGACGTACCGGTAGCAGTAGTGAAGTGTGTCATTTCTCTGGTATTTAGGACGCATACATCCTCCAGCTCCAATAATCTACAAATCTCCCGACCTCTGGGGCAGTTGGTGGTCGAACCCCACAGCACGTTGTGTGCGTTAAAGTCTCCCAATAGGAGAAAAGGCCGGGAGATTTGCCGTGTAATATCAGCCAGCTGACCATAGTCAACTGGTGATCCCGGCGGTAGGTATATGGAGTATACGGTCAGTTCCACCGGTCCTAATATTTTAACAGCTACTGCTTGTAAAGGAGAGGTGAGAGCTACAGGTTCGGAGTGAACTGTGTTCCGAACAAACACAGCCACTCCCCCCTTAGCTCGATCACCCTCGGTATCATCCTTCCGGTAAATATTATAGCCTCTTAGCACAGGTTGGTGCGTTGGTCTGAAGTGTGTCTCTTGGAGGCAGAGACACAAAGGATCAGACCGTGCTAAGAGCTGTAACTCCTCTTTGTGAGCCATAAAACCGTTGATGTTCCACTGGAGTATGGGAGCCATCCTACCGATTTAATTTCACCCGCCCCGGATCGGGTGGGTCTTCGGTCGCTGTATGCTGGGGAACGGGACCAGACTCGTCCACCAGCATCTCAATTTCATCCTCCACGGAAGCAGAGACAGACATCTCCGACCCAGAGGACTCCTCAGTTTCATCCCTATTCTTTTTCTTTTTCTTCCTCTGCCTCTTCCCCTCCCTATTGGTGGGAAGTCTGGGAGGAGATGAAGATGGGGACTTAACAAACTGGGTCGGGTCTGTCTGTTTAAATTTCCGACCCCGGATCTTCTGGTCACCTCCATTAACAGTTGTAGCAGGTGGTAGTGCCACAACTGTCAAAGTGCGGGGTGGAATTGGAGGTGGCGCAACTCTGACATTTGATGCTGGTGGTGTTGAGCTTTCAGTGACTGCTGCTGGTGTGGTTGAGGTCGCAGACGTACTACTACCGACGTCCGCGGTCTTCGATGTTATGACCTTCGCGGGTTTTGCACCGCATTTGCATTGGCATGAGCACGTTGTGCTGGTGCTCATATCTGCAACGGACGTCTGGGTAGCAGTAGTTTGTTTCCTGACGGGAACTGAAGCCATCTTAGCAAAACTAGTTGCAAAAATTGGAGCGGCGAGCGACTTGGCCTTCTTTTTAGCTTCCCCATAGGGAATCCGCTCTTTGGTCTTCAGTTCCTGTATCTTGCGCTCTTCAAGATACACGTGACACTCCCTACTCCAGGCCGGGTGCGATCCGGAGCAGTTGACGCACACCTGTGGTAGCGTACAACTGACACCCGGCTCATGTGCCCCCTTGCCGCATTTACCACAGGTGGGGCTGCCCTTACATGACGCCGTCGTATGTCCGAACCGCTGACACTGAAAACAGCGCATCGGGTCCGGAACATACGGACGGACGTTCAGGTTGATGTACCCTGCCTTGATGTTCTTTGGTAGTACTGGAGTGTCAAACGTCAGGACGAAGGTGGCAGTCTTTTCAATACTGCCACTAACCCTTCGCGTAATCTGACGTACCTCAACCACTTTCTGATCTTCCCACTCCTTAACAAGTTCCTCGGTTCCCATGTCAATGATGTCACGACAGGTGACTACGCCCTTAGAACAGTTCAGCGTTTTGTGGAGTTCGCAAGTAACCGCGAACTCCCCGAGTTTCACACAGTTAAGGAGTGTGTTAGCCTGCCGACTGGTGGATGTTTCCAGCAGCAGTGTCCCGTTCCTCAGCTTCTTTACAGAGTTTAGGGTCCCTACGAGACCCTGTAATCCTTTTTGGATATAAAACGGCGACACTTTTTCGAAGGATCCTTCCTTTCTTATCATTACAACAAAGGCGTTCGCAATCGAACATACCTTTCCGTTACTCTTACTATCGGAAGCGGGGGGGCTATCAACCCTCACCCGCTTCTTAGAACTGGGTGTATTAGGATTAACCTGCGGCACACCCGTACCGCAGGGTTTGGTGGTTTTTGTGGAAGACTTAATTTTGGTCCCACGAGTAAAACCAGTTTAAAAAGAAGCGCTAATACAACAGGGGTGCGCAGGTGCCCCTGAGGTTGTACGTTAGTGAGTGATCTGCCTCTCACCCATGCACCTCCTCGGCACGTATCCGACCTTGAGGTTAAGGGGTTTTTTATAGAGGTTTGTACCGTCCTCGCGATCCGGGCGATGAAGCCAAGATCCCCGTTCTCCTAGGCACACAACGTTCCACCGTCACGCCCTACGGTGGTCGTTGAAGCATGGTAGGAGTTTACGGTGTGGGAAACTTGCGGCGCTCACAAGTTTCCAGCTCGGGCACCGCGGGTTCGCCAAACCCGTACCTGGCACTTGCGTACCAGGCCCCTGCGGGGCGCATCAACGACAACTAAAATAAATTGTCTACAATACTGCGCCTTCGGAAGAGGTCCAAAGAAACCAATACATGCTAATTGTCCAGGCCTTTCAATGACCACTGGGTGGTATTCACCGACGTATCTTCCATTCGGATGTTTTACCCTCTGGCAGAGGTCACATGATCTTGTAAACTTTACTACTTCTTTCCTTAAGCCTGGGCTATACCACTCCTCACAAAGCGTCAAATAGGTCCGTAATGCCCCAGAGTAACCGTAGTTTGTGTGATAGAGCCGAATAATGGGTATAATGAGTGCTTTTGGTAGCCTGACTTTCCAACCTTCGCCCGTTTTCTCGCGCCTAAAGCAGACTTTGTCTTCCACGACGCACATCATAGCCGTGTTACGTATTCGAAGGTCTCCTCCTCCGGACCCCTGTGTTAAAAATGAGCGCACTTTCGCGATATCTTCCTGCTTCTTTTGTTCATTTACTATGCGTTGCCGTAATTCTTCCGGGTACACTCCATAGCGTCGCGTAGCTGCGATCAGTACCTACCCTGGGTTTAGAGGTGCATCCTGTTTTCCGTTATCATCAATCACATGACGGCTCAGCCAATCCGCCACTTTATTGTCAGTACCCTTGCAGTGCTCTATTTGTAGGTCATATTCCTGTAGATCAGCGGTCGGCAACCTTTTAGCAGGCAAGGGCCACAAGGTGGCAAAACAAAGTGAAGGCGGGGCCGCACTTACACAGTAAAAATGCGAAAACTCAGTTTTCAAATTTTATTAATACAAATGAAGAAAGTTACAAAATTGATCTTACATACTAAATTCAATGTGACGTTTGAGGTTGCATATTACTGGCTATTTTTTGTATGTCAGCTTTCATGATAGAAGTTGAAATACGTAATATATCTCTCAAATGCTCATCTGTGAGACGAGAAGTGTATTTATTTTTTCGATAATTGACGATTGAAAAAGTTTGCACGCGTAAATAAGTGCTTCCAAAAATTGAAATAAACCACTGAACAAACTTTTTCAGTTCGACAAAATCAGATGGCAAGCTACCATAACATTTGTCCAAATCATTCATCTCGTAAAAGGCGTTTTTTAGACTCTCACTGGATTGAAGTTCAATCACATTCATTTGTAAATTACTGGGTACATCCTCAACATCGCATGAAAAAGAGGTAGCAAAAATCTTCAGTTTGTTTGAAACCTTCTCGAAATCACCAAATTTGTCACTGAATTGACCTTGTAACTCCATTAAAATGTCTTTCTTTTTCTCACTATCCCAATTAATATTCCTCGACAGCCGTTAGTCAATTCGGGAAGTGATCTAATTTTTTTTATCAATATGTTTTATGAAGAGCCGGATTTTAGTTTGGAATGACTTTACGTCTGTATGCATATCAGATATTAGTTTGTTTTTACATTGAAGCTTGACATTCAGCATATTTAATTCATGAGTTAAATCTGTCAAAAATCCAAGATCTATTAGGCCCTAACCATTGAGGGTCTGTTAGCTCTGGAACAGATTTACCTTTTTGATTCATAAAAGTGTTGATTTCTTTTCTGAGATCGAAAAATCTTATCAGTACTGCACCTCTACTTAACCATCTTACTACTGAATAATAAAGGACGTCTTGACGATATGCTTCCATTTGGGATAAAAACTCTCGGAATTGACGAAATGTCAACCCATTATTTCTGATATAGTTTACAGAGGATATCACGATGTCCATTACTTTTCTCCATGAAAAGACTTTGGAACACAGTGCTTCTTAGTGGATAATGCAATGAAAAAATAACAGGATTTCACATCCTATCTCTGCCAATTTTGTTTTAATTCTACCCAACAAGCCCTTGTTTTGCCCACTCATGTTTCTACCTACGTCAGTTGTTAGACTTACCAATTTTTCTCACGCTGGTTGCATTGACGTCATTGTCTGTTCTAAGTGACAAAACAAATCTTCCCCCGTAGTCGTTCCCTTCAAACTACGTAACTGTAAAAGTTCCTCACACACGTTGAAGTACTTATCAATTCCACGAACAAATATTAGAAGCTGGGCTGTATCTGACACTTCATTACTTTCATCGGTAGCTAAAGAGAACCATTCAAATTGTTGTGCTTTTTCCCGAAGTTTTTCGCATAAATTAGCGCCCAAATCTTCAGTACGCCAGATAAGCTTATATTTTCAAATTTCTCTTTTTTTTTACCTGGGCATACCTCTTCAGCCATAGCTAAGGCACATTCTTTTATTAATTCGCTGTCGGTAAACGGTCGCCCAGACTTGGCAAGTATTTCCGCCACCCTTAAACTCGCACATAAATTTGACTTGTTACTTTGAATTTACACCTTAAAAACACTTTGTTAGTTCTTGAATGAAGATTTGAGTGAGTTAATTTTGTTTTTACTGGAATCACCAACTAGGCACGCAAATTTTGGTTTATGCTCGGTATCATAGTGACGTTTGACGTTATATTCTTTTTGTATAGCAAGGGTTGTTTTGGCATATTAAGCTTTCCATTGCAGTTAATAAAAAAAAGTATAAAGCTGTCAATGCATCGATAAACACTTTATTTTCTTCAATTAACTTCCTCTTTTTTTTAGCCACCAGTAAAACTTATAACCAACAATGCCAAATGCACGCTATTAGAATAAAAGCCGTATTGAAAACATGTCACTTAATTTCGCTATGTAATTTTATGAACTGTCAATATCTCACACTTACCGAACTGTAAACAAAATAGTAGGTACTCGTAGGTCACAGAACAATAACTAAATCGTAGGTACTAGGCCGCGGCGGCGGCGTGCACACATGAAATAACTTGTTTCACTCAGTGACACAGCCAGCGAGGACGGACGGCGGGCGAGCGAGAGAAGATTATTGTCAACTCTGACCTATTGTCTCAATTATAGGAGAGAGGGGGGAATCGTTCCTGCTTGCACTTATCCTGCTCTGTTCGCGTAGTTCATTCGCTGCGCTGTTAGATCGCGTTCACTCCATTATGCATTTGTAATTTATTATTTTATAATATGGACTTTCGATATGATTTCTATAAGACGGACACGGGCCGCAAATAGAGAGGTCACGGGCCGCATGCGGCCCGGGGGCCGCGCGTTGCCGACCGCTGCTGTAGATGCAACGCCCACCTCGTTATCCGTCCTGTTGTGAACTTGGCGTTTTTTTTAGAAATGTTAATACCTGATGGTCTGTTCGCAATATGGTTTTTCTGCCGAGTATATATGACCTAAATTTTGTGACAGCGAAGTATATTGCCAGAAATTCCAATTCTGTAGTATGAAATCTAGTTTCTGCCTCTTTCAACGACCTGCTCACTATGGCCACCACTCTCATATTGTTGTTATCATCGGTCTGTTGTAAGCACGCTCCAATTCCCCGAACTGAGGCATCACAGTTAAGTACGAAAATTTTTGAAAAGTCAGGATGAGCGATGCATACATAATTCTGAAAAGCATCTTTTATATCTTTGAGGGCTGTATCTTGTGCTTCACCCCATTTCCAGCGCACCCCTCCTTTTAATAATTTATACAATGGATTAAACATAGCAGAGAAATTAGGTATATGTGCCCGATAATACGAGCACATACCAACAAATTGTCTGACTTCTCTAATCTTAGTCGGCGGCGCGAAACTAACGATCTCTTGTATTTTGTCATCCGCCTGCCGCACTCCCGCCGGTGTAATGATAAATCCCAGATACCTTTCTTCCTGAGTGCAGATAACGGCTTTATCAGGCCGGAGGGTCACTCCATGTTTTTCCATTAACTCGAACACCATATTCAAGTGCTGCAGGTGTTCCTCGAAAGATTCAGACGCCAATAAAAGATCATCGATATATGTAGTACAGAACTCCCTTATTTCCGGCGTAATTATGGAATTCCTTACTCTAATGAACACACTTCCAGACTGTTTTAAGCCAAACGGAATCCCCCCGAAACAATACTGTCGTCCCTCAAACAGGAATGCGGTATAAGGTCGGCAAGACTCGTCCAGCTCAATTTGATTAAATCCCGCAGTCACGTCTAACGATGACAACCACCGCTTTCCATGAAATCTCGATATAATATCCTGAACACACTCAGGGCGTTCGCCGTCTGCCTCCAAACGTGCGTTTAACTTTCTTGCATCCAAACAGATTCTTGCTGTCCCTTCTTTTTTCATTTTTACCGCGATCGGGTTAACATGAGGGGATGACTGACGTGCAATTACGCCAATGCTTTCCAGCGCTTCAATCGCTTCTCTTGCAGCCTCGCGGTGTTTGTGTGGCACCGGGTATGTCGGCGCTCGTAACGGTGACGTATCGCTCACACGGAATTTATGGACTATCCCATGTACTTTACCAGGACGATACGAGAACGTTTTCAAATTCCTTAGCAGCACTTCCTTCACTTTTTCCCTCTGGATTGTATCGAGGAGATGATTTGCATACACACCCTCGCAGAGCGTGTCCACAGCGAGATTACGTTCGTCCAACATTGCGGATAAGCTCGCTATGTAAGTTTCATCATGATTATTGTTCGGGTTGTTTTTCCCGCCCGTAATGTTTGGGGAACTCAGAACTAACCGGATGGCACATTCCATTTGCGTTTGGTCCCAATATACACCGGCTCGGGGAATAACCCCTCTACAGACTTCTTCTCCCAGTTCATAATGACCTTTTTCTCTGACATAAGTTCGTTTCCAACTATTAAGTCCGTAGATAGTCCCGATATAATCACCGCGATTACTTCGATTTCCTGCTTTTCCACCTGGACAGCTAGGATGGCCTACTTATTAATTTTTCGTTCTTTTGCCCCGAACGCAGGAATTAAGGTAACTTTAAATGCGTCGATTATATTGACTTTCCGTTCTTGCATTTGCAGCCTACGAACAAATTGCTCTGAGACGGCGTTTACGTCACTTCCCGAATCCAACAATACGTTTCAAGATAAATTATGCACCCGCGCCTTCAGTCACGGGCGTTTCGCAATGGGCCGCTATTGTCCAGGTTCTATATCCTCCTCATTTCGCGCCATCTCAGGATCCCCTGACTTCCAATATCTTAAGTTCATTATCACACTCTGGCTTAAGTCAGGGTCACAATGCGTTTCTGATAGTCACTTTGTGGCTGGGGGCGGAGTTTTATGTCCGTTCCCTTTTATTTCTTCTCCGTCACATCTTTGTTCTACATCTTGATTCACATTAGTAGCCTGGCTTAACGCATTACAGTTAGTCTCGCATTTCTGATACGGTTGTTCGGTTCGATACCCGTTCCCGTTCGGACGCTGATATTGCTGTCCTTGCCCTCTCAGCAGATTTTTCATATTCGACAAATTTTCCTTTCCAATTCCAATTTCTGAAGTCACTCTTAGCCTGCACGTCTCCAGTGCGGTCGGTATGTGGTCGATTTCTACTTCCATCTCCACTATCAACCGCGCGAAGTGTTGCTTCAAACTGGACCAATGTTTGTATGACCGCCGGGTTCAGCATGTTTTGCACATAGAGCGTCAAATGTGAATGTAGTGCTCCACAAACTTCTACGTCATTCGGTACGTGATCTAGGGTCCGAGCCAATGAAACCATTCGCAGGGCGTAAGAAGCCATTGATTCTTTCCCGTTAACTTGGTATTTTCCTTGATACAACTTCAACGGTACTCGCGACTGAGCCATACTATCCAAAAAGTATTCAAAAATAGTTCTTTGAATTTTTTGTAGGGCGTTTCCTCGGTACAAGCCACTTCCAGCCAGGCCTGTTCTTCCTGTCCCATAGTGTTTTGTATCACCATCAATTTAAGACTCTCTGGGACTCCCTTCACTTTTAAATAATTATCTAATTTTTTTAGATATTCTTTGGGGTTTGTCCCCATACGGATGCTGAAACGCGGGAGTGGCAAATCAATTGTCCCATGTATCGGGGCCATCACCCTCGGTTCTTCCGACATACGATTACTTAATGCAGTCATGTTGTTACGAAGGCTCGATATATCCTCAGTGACTCGTGTGGATAACTCGTCCTGGTCCTTTTTGAACGCCGAATGAATTTTTTGACATTCTCCAATCGCCTTTATCATGTTCTGAGCTCTTTTTTCACATGATGCCGTATTCTGATCTACCTCGGAGCGAACTTCACAGACTCGCGTTTCAAGATTTGTCGCACGATCCTCCGTTCTCTGCGATAGTTCCGAAATCTGCTGATTAGCTTGCACGAATTTTCCTTCCATGCCCTGGTTTATTGTTTCAATTTTTTCTTGAATCGTTCCGTCAACCTCCTTTCTTCACTCGGCTTTTAATTGTTCGCAAATGGCGATTTTCTGCACACAATTTTCAAGCGTTCACTGAAAGCCTCAAATCTTGCGCTCATACGGTTTTCGCTTTCATTTTGTCTTTCATGCATTAAACCAAATTTTTCGTTCATGCTCGCGCTCATTTCCGACTGTTGTTTCAACATAGTTTTCAACATCAACATCATGGGATTACATGCAACATTTTCGCGACCGGTACTCTATCACTTCAGATCGAGCTACCGATTGTTGAATTGGTTCATTAGTTGGAGGGCACATGATTGTGTCCTCACTTCCGGTTTGACTAGGATTTTCTCTAACTTCCATTATCCCAGCATCGACTGGAAACTGTTCGCTTTCTACACTCACAGAGTCTATCGTTTCCGAAGTTGACGGATTGATACTTTGCGACATGTTGGTTGATTTTCCTGACCTGAGTAACATTCACTTATTTCATTAGTGTAAGATCACGTTACCAACTTTCGAATCCCACTCGCTGATTTATACAATTCTTTACAAACAACGTTAAGTTCAACCTATCAGTAAACCACATTTACGACCATCACAATTTTAATAAATGCAAACACACCCCGAATATAACCCGGAAAATCAGTGAAACACACCGAAAAAAACTCCCCGATTACCAAAATGCATACAGATTTTGACCACACTAATATAATGAAAGCAAGAAACTCATATTAGTCTTAGTATACTCAAACAGATATTCCATACTCAAACACAGAAATTTTCAACGCCTGTCAGATGGATATTATTACCTTCAGATATCAACCTTGGAAGTTGCTTCAACATAACTTTCCCAAAAAAAAAAAAAAAATATGCGACCATCACACAAAAGATCAAGACAACACAAAAGGCGAACAGAAACCAACACATCAAATTTCAGTCCTATGCCAACTCAACACTATTTGAACATCGACTAAAAAAATCAACAAAACATCAAACATATAATATTCTCCATCCTGCTTTCACCTGCATTCCAAACTAAATAAAACAAAATTCACATAACATAACAAAGCATGTATGTTTAACATAGATCATATGATTATTGTTTTAAAAAATAACTCTCCACCTGGTTCTGCACTGCACTGAAATAAAAAATAATGTTAAAATAATATTGGAATTGAAACTTTTGCATCCGCTCGATTATTTATTTTTTTGTCGTTAGCCCCGCGTTCTGGGCGTCATAATTTGAAGTGTTCCCTATGTTAGGAAAGCGACTTCTCGACCTTACTGTGGCCGTTCATTACCAGTTATTAATTTCCAACTAATATTAAGCACAAAAACAAAACAGGTGGGCGCCAGAGATTGGAGTGTACCCTATTCTGAG